>OX637871.1:9110000-9625000 GCA_951802675.2 Boloria euphrosyne | reverse complement strand
TATTAAAAAAATACTTATGATTTTGAAATGAAAAAATATATTATTGTAGCCCATAGTCATTTAATTTGATTTTTTAAGTATTTAATATTCGTATTATTAAAGCTATATGTATATTCTATATTAGGTAATTATACATATTGCGAAAGTTGTAAGGCATTAGGCACAGGTTTTTAACGCGAAGCCTACACACGCCGATAAACCAAATTAAATTATTTAATTAATATAAGTCCGAAAAAGGAGATTAAAATTTCAATGATTTCAGCGATCGTCTGTACTCGGTTTCGTCTTACGCTACGAAAACATACAAGGCCAGGGTAAATTCACAATCCAACAAGTATTCTTTCGTCTATATAATATATTCATACGTAATGTACCTGTGTATTATACATACGATATAAATATACGAATACGATAACTATAATAAATATTATATTGCTTAATAAACACATAAAATATATGAGAAGATAGGAATTAAATAAAACACAGTATGATAATAACCACGTCACTAATTATAGGATACGCAGATTTGAAAGTTGTCGCGAAAATTTAGTCTAAAATTATTCAATTCTCATCTTATTGGCTTCAAAGCGTGCCAGTTGAGCACATATTTGGAGAAGACATGAAGGAGATTAGTCATTGGTCGCTAAAATATGACCAATAAACTAAATTAAATTAAAGGGCTAGTTATTGATTGATCAATACTTGCAAAAACTTAATTATAAGCAAAATAGGTACCTGGTAGGCAACTGTTCTAAAGCAAAGCCGTATCAAAAAATCACGATTTAAACAAAGATGTTATTTTAACAAAAAAATTTAACTAATTATTATATAAATAAATAAATCATTTATCGCCATACTAAAATACAGTTAAAAAACAAGTGTTATAAAAAACGGCCAAGTGCGAGTCGGACTCGCGCACGAAGTGCTCCGTATCATTATCTATAACAATAAGCTAGTCCTCTTAATTGTATGAGCGCCCATTTAACTTGGTCAACTATATTATATACTAACGATACCCGCGGCTCCGCTCGCGTTCTAAAGAAGTAAATGCCTAAAGAATGAATTATTTTCCTGCAATAAAAAGTACCCTATATATTGACCCGAGTAACCAGCTATTATCATACCAAATTTAATTGAAATCCATCCAATGGTTTTCTCGTCATGCGGTCACAGACAGACAGACAGACAGACAGACAAATATTCTAAAAACAATAGATTCGGCCTCTGTATGGATAATAATGTCTTTTTCAATTAGATTTTCCAAAAAAATATTTAATGTACAGATTTGATTCAGTTACCATTTTATTATATCTATACTAATATTATAAAGCTGAAGAGTTTGTTTTTTGAACGCGCTAATCTCACGAACTACTGGTCCGAATTGAAAATTATTTTTGTGTTGGATAGTCCGTTTATCGAGGAAAGCTAAAGCTAAGCTAACACTTCGACCAATAGGAGTGGAGTATTAATAAAAAATATTGCAAAAACGGGAGAAAAATATTCCTTTTGAGAGATTCCGTTCCGTGCGCTGCGTAAACTGTTAAAGTTATGCAAATCGCAATTTTTCCTTTATCTTTGCTATAAGACGTTGCATCGTACCAAATTTCAAGATTCTGAGTTGTTCCGGAAGTACCCTGTAGGTTTTGATTCCCTTGCGAGTGTCAAAAATTTGCAGCATAAACGGCTGCATCTTTTGATTGCGTTGGCTTAGAAGCAAGGCTCGGAAACGTTATTTAAAATACCGTTTTTAAAATGTTCCGAACAGTTCTTTGAATTTTTTATAAAACATTTTGTTCGGAACGAAACCGATACGAGAACATTTTCAAAAACCGGTTTATTCCGCGACCGCGACCGCGCATGGACAAAATTGTCCAGACTCAGAAAAAGTTCTGGCTGGAGGGTGGGGGTGGTAATATACATGTTATTAGGGGCTTGTACTCGTTTTTTGAGATTTTATTTACGATATTTTGAATGGTTTGGCACTGGTCTTTATGCCGTATTTATTAAAGTGAAAAAAAAACGTTTAAAAAACGTTAAAAACGTTTTATTAACCGAAAACGATTTAAATTTTGTTCCTCTTCAAAAACGTTTTATATAGCGTTCTGTTCAAACGAAACCATTACTAATCCGTTCTTAGGTTTTTAAGTCGAATATTTCAGATTATAATAATTTTTATTAGTCTATATGCCTCAGCCAAATTCGTCTTGCTTGATTTGGCCCCGCTTTCCTGGGCTGGGAGCCCAGCTAGGTCCTTAGGTCTACGATTCTGTGTTTATTTATTATAGGACAAAATTCCAGCGTGCCTTAAATCTACCCAAAATTGTCTATCAGCTCTTGAACCAATCTATCTTAGAATAAAATAGGAACTATCAAATCTTATACTTTGTAGATATCGACTCTATTTAACATTGTAACAAATTCACAGCACGTGGTGGAAAAGCGTCTTACATACTGAAAATATCAAATTTTATTCAAACAAAACATTGAGTTTTATTTAAAAAAATAAAAATAACTGCCTAAAAAGTTTAATGTTTTTAAAAAGATGTTATTGAGACGTAATTTCAGATTCACCTTCAAACTATGTACCTACAAATAAAAAAATAATGCTTGACTTTAATCCTAAGAAGTAAGCACTAAGCATACTTAGATATGTGTACCTTGAATGAGGATTAAGATAATTAATATTGAGGTTTGTTTAACTAATTTGACTTCAATAAATGTTATAAATGTGAATACTGCTTAAAATTCAGCATTTTCATTTAATATTCACCAAAACAACGAGAAGTCATTCTAGGCAGAATAAATTGAAGAAATCCCATATTATAGGATATTATGCTTTAGTAAGCTACCTAATTAGGGCATGAGCTAATTAAACAATGATTTCCTTCAACTCATGTCCTCTTGCTATCTCTGATTTTAATTAAATGGAATGCATTGTACTCGTATATATCGTATTTAAACGCTATACCGGTTATAATATTTCAGTATATATAACTATGAGCAAGCCATCACTTCACAGGGAGTCTAAAGTGGGCCAAATATGGATTAGCGTCATTCACGTAACCACCTAGAACCTTACTTTTAATGTTGGGAAATGCATTAATTACACATACAACCAGGTGGTTATGTGGGGCTCACTGGCTAGAAAAGCCATTACTACCAACAACGGACAACCCATAAATAACCCCCTCCGTCTTAAGGGGAAGTCACAAGGTAGCTTACGCATTTAACTACGAAGCCGGCGCGGTCTGCCGAAACAGACCACACAGTCAAAGGGGTTACTCCACTCTGCTATCTGAGAAGTACCAGGAGCAACCCGCATGGCACAACGCCAAACGAAGTGGGCCCTTCCTGCGCGTTTCTTGGCTTCACGGGCGGCCAGATTATCGGACGTTAATGAGCCCCGCCACCACGACAAGGCAATTGCACGTTTTTGTGGGTTATATCGACTTGTAACCTAGGCTAGCTAGGTTCTTCTATACCTGCAGGCTTCCTCACGGCTTTCTTTTCGTCGGCATATGAAACTTTAATATCAATCTTTATCCGAAAATATTTTATATTTATAGGAGCATCTGATCTAATTAATATTTATAACGTGAACGTTTTAAATAATAACAAAAACTACAGTTTTAAGAATTTTAGTTTGTTTATCTGTACGTCTGTAAACGCACCACGAGAAAACTATAGATTTTTATGAAATTTGATTTGAAGTCAACATAACAGGATACAAGATACTTTTTATTGCAGGAAAATATGACATCTACTCAATCTACATTAATGTGGTGTTTTTATAAATTTCAATTTTTTTTTTAGATTATACTAACTACTAGAATAGAAAGTTGTAATAATCAATTAATTATTGTGTATTAATATTCAAGTATTTCATGAGTATCGTCTACATTTTACAAAATGTTATCGAACAGTATCGATACCTAATGTTAATAATGCTGTCCACTTATCCAATGTCAGCATATCGTATTTTGTGGACATACGATCGACTGTTACAATGCCATTTTATTGATTTGAAATTGGCTTCTCGAAGTATGTGAACAGTGTTTTATAGGTTGGCTTAAAGCTATTATATAAATAAATATGTATCGCACATTTTTTGGAACATTTTGGAAAAAAAAAATAGAGTCAAGTATACAATATGATAAAACAAAGTATATGTATATACCTAATTGTAGGGGTAAGGATGTCATTGGCCTGATAAAACTTAAATCAATGACTACGTTCTTATTTTTGTATTGCAAGACTTGAAATATATTGCATCATACTTCTTCCAAAAGGAAAATTATTTTATACGCTTGTCAACATGACGCAGGACTCAATCTCCTATCCATGGAGATTAAAGACCTAATCTCCATGCTCCTATTGATATTTTGACATTGTCTTTAAAAAGCTGCTTATGATATTTTCCATCGTTCATAAGTTTATGAGTTTAAAATTGGGCTTACGTTTAGCGCTTGACATACTTAGATATGCGTGGTCTTTGATTATATATGATCAAAGTGCGTGGTTATCCTTCCTTATGTTATCATTATCATGACTCATATATACACTTAACCATATCATTTTTTTATTATTTAGGTAGGTACTCGTACTGATGAATTTCTTCAACATAAAGTATACCTATCTACTCATGAAGGTATATTCATGTAAATGCATTCAGGGTCGATGATTAAGTATATAAGGAAAGTGATCTAAGCATAAATTACCTGGTACAATAAAGTTTTTCAATTAGAATTCTATTCTCTAAAGAGAAAAAAAGAGACTGACCAATTAGCAAAATTAAATAAATCTACCAACGCAAAATATAGTTTGGGTTATTTACTCATTATATCTAATTGAAATTACCAACAGGTCTTATGTAACACGATGTTTAAAAGTATTCTGCACAGAAAGTACAAATCTAAAAACTTTAAAAAGAAGTAATTTTGGAAGTACAATAAAAGGAGAGTCTTACTTATGTCATGACTTTCTATCGATATTAATATAATCTTAGAGCAATAAAATTTTGTAGATCAAACGAGACGAATGCCACAGATGATAGAGATGCTACGAATGAAGTAGGCGCCAAATAGCTACCGTCTATTTTAATTAAGGCACCTATTTTATTAGCATTGTTGGCGCTTCATGAATACATTTATCTACCGTTGAAGGTCTTATACCACCAACAACAGAATAAGTGTAAATTAATTAAATTACCCATTATCGGCCAAGTAATGAAAATTCGTATTTAAAAATAAAATAAATCTTAATTAAAATATATATAGTGTAGAGTAAATAATTAGGTGATTTATCTCAGACGTACGAATATTATCCGTTTTATAAAATGTCATTTTAATCAAATAATATGTGGTTTGAGTGGGTTGTATATAATAATGGAAAGTTACCATAATGTTAAACATTATTTTTTGGATAAAATGTTTATCAACATGTATATATTTTCAGATTTCGCGAATTTGTTGTGATTTTTAGTTGGTCTAGACTCAGTCTCTACCGTCATCATGTATGCGTCACGTGCTTGATTGTACTGTAAAGCATTCAAACAGTCGCGAACCACAAATCAAAATAAATCCTCGACAAATTCCGAAAATATATATTTTTTAAATATTCGCGTAAGTCTAAGAAAGTATTTATGTACACTATTACATAATAATTTGAAATTGGATGCATGCTTGAACAAATAAATTCAATATTTCTTTGATTACACGTAAGCTATGCGTCTACTTGATAGTTGGTACTTGGTGGCGTCATTGTACCTACAAGTAATAGGTACCTATTAGTCATTTTTGGTAACTAAATAAATTATATTTGGACTTTTGATTAATATTCTCTTTATCAGATACCTACAACGATTTCATCCACGTAAAGTTAAAGAAACAAAAGATAGTAAGTAATTTAAATGCAAATGCAAAAAAAAATAGGTAAACCTCGAACCTTTTAAAAGTTTTTCATTTTTAAGTATTCTGTATTATATCAACCTGAGGTACAAGTTAATGTAGTACTTTGATCCTTAATGGAGCTCATTTTTGCAGTTTGTACATATTATCGTAACAGACAGACATTAACTAGAGGCGACTTATGAAGGAAAGTATGTTGTGAAGTTAATGTTGTATTGATTAGATAAGATTTTAGATTTATCGCTCAAATGAAAAATCCTCATCATATTCAGCCTGTATTCGTCCACTGATGGACATAGGCCTCTCCTATGGCACGCCACTGAGCTCGATCTTCAGCTCTACGCATCCAACCGCTGCCAGCCACTTTACGAATATCGTCGCTCCACCTAGCAGGAGGACTGCCTACACTACGTTTGCCGAGCCGAGCCGTGGTCTCCACTCAAGAACTCTTCTACTCCACCGGTTATCGGTTCTGTGACTTTTTTCAAATTAGAATCTAATCAAGTTTTTAAATGCTGATTGTGATTTGTGTGTTATATTACCTATTGAGGGTAGTATTGCTATATAGTATATACTATAATACTATACTATGTGTAACTTTTATCTAATCTAGGTGAATAATTTCTTTGTTTCGAACTAAGAATGAAATTGAAAGATATATTGTTGTACATAATATGTTTATTACGAGTATTTCAAACGCAGCATTTGAGAATCTGTAAGTTAAACCATGACAGTCGTATTTTGATAAACAACATTGATCGCTCTATGTGCTTCAGTTTGCTCAATGCCGTCACTTTTTAATATCACAATAAGCATAATAATTCTTTTGATAAGTCTTCGAAGATTGATATACAAACGTCAGCCGCCTACGCTTTTCAGTTTGCAAAAATATTTTAAAGTGTTTTTAACGCATGCGTGAAACGTATTGATTGGTCCGCAGCGACTCCCGCTCCTTAACTGTCTTAAAAAATAAAATCTTTACCGAGATCCATTAGATAGTGCAGATTAGATAGTACACGATAGTGTAGAATATCATTAATCATTATGCAAACCTATTGAAATCGAATTATACAAGTAGTATTTAGGTACTACGTATATAATCTCTTTTGAAGTACCTACTTAGTACCTAATAAGTGTAATGCAACGATTTCTCCTTCATTTTTCCATTGAATAATTAAATAATAAAAAACAAATGTTCTAAGTCAATCTAATAGACGATGTGCCTTCAGTTCGGAAAATGTGAATTGTGAACCCAAATTTTTGCTCGGTACTTTCTTCAGTTTTGTAAATGTGGTTCGGACTCACATATGATTTACATATATGCAGATGTGTTCTCTGTTTTCTCTGCATTAAATATAGCTTGCTTTAAGAATAAATAAGACGTAAAAATTAAGAGTACTTGTGTAATAGAGCCAAAGTAGAGTCGATATTGTGTATCATACTCGTATGTGTAACATAGTTTTGAAGGTAATAATCAACTGTAGAAAACATTGAAGTTTATACAAAAGGCGGGCTTTATTAAGTAAAATATAATTGGCAATTAGAACTCATATCATATTTTTTAAACGAATGTGATAAAAGCGTATGAATAAAGCATTCATAAAATAAATAGGCGTTCGAGAAGAACGTGTTAAAGAGGTCCTGTGACGTAGCTCCCTCAGAATAAACGATGCTCATTTCTAATTATAAACCATAAATAGGTAGGATAGTGACACCTGACATAATATTTATTATTTCAAAAGAGACATGTATCAATTAGCGATTACGTATCAATGTCATATCTACGAGTATAATAATGTCATTCATAATTAAATCAATTTCCACATTTTACTCGTATGAGAGGGCTAAAATATGTTGAGGGCTGACAGATACATTACTTTCTTTTTGTTAATCTTAAATAGCTACAGATAACATGCTAACGCTATAATCGCTTGAATGTATGACCGTAATACGATCATACGCTTTATATTTTTAGCTTGTCACGTGTTGACAACGAGATTCACAGTTAGGCAATCATTGTAAAAAAGGATTAAAATAGAAAGCTTTACGAATACGTATTTTTACGTAAACTTTTACTTACACGAATCGGTTTATTTTGAGAACCTTCATTCTATTATCGCTTATGTGGTGTTTTTCAACCGGATTTAGAAAGGTGCAGATTTTTTTTTATTAGATAGGGTAAATTATCTTAAAGTTAATCCATCCCATTTAAATTATAAAAAATCACTAAGTGTAGAAAACCTCCTGACCTTCACCTACTTACTGAAATGTTTAAAATTAAAATACGTTATTTTATTTTTTATTCTACTTCTCCAAAAAGTGAATGAGTAAAAACAAAACAGTCATGTTTTATTTACTTTTTCGGGATTTATTTTCACTCGAGTTTTTAATAAAAAGCTTTTATTAGCTAACAAATTTGTGTAGGTACTAGGTACTACGTTTCAAAATACATAATGATTTGTATTACGAATAAGTAAAAATAATTAGGAACGTAATAATATCATATTGTTTTGCAATAAAATATGTAAAAACTAGTCAGTAAATTTTATAAATAGTATAAGATTTTTTCGTGACATTACAGTTTCGTTTGCCTTTCGTGCGCTCACTATTATTAAATTTCTTAAGGCATTGTTGTTTATTAACCGACTTCAAAAAAAGGAGGAGGTTCTCAATTCGTCGGGGACTTTTCTTTTTATATGTATGTTCCCCGATTACTCGACGATGGCTGGACCGATTTGGAAAATTCTTTTTTTGTTTGAAAGGGTATAGTTTCTAGTGGGTCCCATAGTCACCAAGTCACGATCTGATGATGGGATCCCAGGGAAATCGAAGACAACTCTCAAATTTTATAGGCACTTATTACGTTTTTCATATATTTTCTAAAGCTTTTCAAGTATTTGCGTCTAATAATCATCATCTCCTGTGGTTGAGCTAATGATGGAAGGTACAACTCCTCAACGGTTAGGACTTAAAAGAAAATTCTTTCAAAATTATACGTAATTATAGGCCGATAGGTAAATTCTTTCAGGCTCTTATTAACCGAATTCAAAAAAGGAGGAGGTTCTCAATTCGTTGGGGACTTTTTTTTTGTATGTTCCCCATTACTAAAATAATACATAAAAATTAGAAAATCATAAAAAGTAGAAAATAATACTTTTAAGAACTTCGTTAATTCTGAAGTCGGTGCCAGCCAAAGCAAAATAACCTTAAATAGACACATATTCGATTAATCTATAAATTTGTAAACATAATCAAAATACCGTTCGAAAGTCCATTGCAAAGGCAAGATAAATCTGTCCGTCCTGGTTGGCACCGAATTCAAAATTAACGAAGTTCTTAAAAGTATTATTTTCTACTTTTTAGTTTAGATTTGTTTAGTTTTGAAGTCGGTTTTTGTTTTTTGTTAATTTCTAAGTTCTAAATGTGAATACGCTCAACCATTTTTACAGCAAAATAAAAATTAGAACTAATATTTTAGCTTCAACTCCAATATACATGTAAGTAAAGCAAGTTAGAAAGTTATTCACAGTTAAATTATTTAAATAATTCTATTTAGGTACAATACTTCTCATAGGTCATTTCAAGGTTATAAAGGATATTTTTCGGCGACAATACGTCTAGAATTTTGCGGACAAGACACAAATCAAGGTCGTTAACCTCGCTCAGAGAAAAACTTTGTTAAAGGAAAGCTCGAAAAGGGCTGTTAAACGATAACTGTACCCATACGCTTTTTATTATATACTTTTAGAAATTGCTTTATAGATGTACGTATTTACATTTAGAAAAGATATTAAATATATTTAATACCTTAAAAATTATAAAGAGACACTCTAATTTTATTTATAATTTATATGTACTGCACACACATACCTACAGATTATTAAAATTTCATTTAGGTATATAGGTACTTTTATTAAAATGTAACATTCTAATACATATATTGGCAAAATAATTTTGTATTTTAATTAATAAGCTGTAAGTGTAAATATTAAGATTATACAAGTTATATTATCATCTACACTAATATTATAAAGAGGAAAACTTTGTTTGTTTGTTTGTAATGAATAGGCTCAAAAACTACTGGACCGATTTTAAAAATTCTTTCACCATTCGAAAGCTACATTATCCACGAGTAACATAGACTATATTTTATTTTGGAAAAAAATAGGGTTCCGTAAGATATTTGGGTTTTTCGGACACAAGGTGTAAAAAATCAACCAGAAAAGTTACTTATTTTGCGTACGCTGCCTGAACTATAAAAGATAGAACCATAAAATGTTCTAATTAATTGTAGATCTTATAAATATCTACAAAAAAGTCCGCGACACACTATACCTATCTATGTCGAGTGAGGCACAACAACCATTTTTTTATTTAAAAATTATCATAGCATTTTAAATATATGTAGGGATCTCTCCAGATTTTTTATTTTTTAATTTCAGATCAAATCTTTACTTTTATTTTTTTATGATCTGGCTTCAAAGCCTAAAT
The DNA here is from genome assembly GCA_951802675.2 of Boloria euphrosyne. Classification (NCBI taxonomy): domain Eukaryota; kingdom Metazoa; phylum Arthropoda; class Insecta; order Lepidoptera; family Nymphalidae; genus Boloria; species Boloria euphrosyne. The sequence goes on along the minus strand of OX637871.1, from coordinate 9,614,603 downwards.
ATAATCCTAAATTTTCATCCTTCTACAAACGCGGGCGGAGCCGCGGGAACAGCTAGTAATACATATATCAGTATGCTTATATTTACTGTTATTGTAGCTTGCTACATCTTATATCTACTAACACAAAATTTAGCAATTCCAGTTATATTTTATTAATTTCCAGGAACGAATTGATTGATTGAACCTCCTTTTTATTTAAGTAGTTACAGACTTGCAAATAAATAGCTTACGTTGCTTCGATTATAAAATGTAAACTACATATTGATACGTATCTATGGCGAAATTGCCAAATCATGTACTCGTTGGTCTACATATTATTAGATTGTTATTATTTGCATTTATTAGTATAATGCCACGTCAAGTAATTTTATCGCTTTCGAAGAATTGAATCTCGATTTTTTTCAGAATACCTATAACTATATACTTATAATAAATTCAACGATGTGTCAGTCTTTAAATACCGTATGAAAAGTTTTCGTATTAAAATATATAAATGTGATACTCAACTAACGATTCGTCTAATTTAAAATGAAATAATTGAAAGAGTTATCGTTGGTTATAATTATACCTACTAAATTTAACAGTAATTTGTGTTTTTAAAAATCTATATCTGTACATAGAGATTGAGATTAAAGAGATTGGTGTGTGGCTAACGATCATTACAAGTCTATTTCCAACTAGTAGTTTCCCCCAAAATACAGAAGATATAATTATAATAGAAAAAGCTCTTAATACATCGCAGGTCAAAAACCGTTCATTTATGTTTTTCTCCCTCAGACTACGTAATATAAAGAATAGTGGCGTAATAAGTTGCAAATAGTTATTTATCTAAAATGCATAATTTTTATGACGCATTGATCTTATATTAAAAATAAATTTATTATGAATGAACCACAGACTTTCGTAGACAAACGAGTACGTTTATGTCACTGCACTCGTAAGTCATATGTAACTACTATAATACATTGTTTTTAGAGATATGTTTTATGTTAAGAACGTAAGATAAAGTCGTCTTGCGTCGTTCATATTGTCTGTTTAGTGGTTGACAAGTGAATCTACTTTGTAAATTTTAGGGGTCAGGTGTCGAATCTCATCCATTGATCGGCGAGGGGCGGGCGGGCGCCTTTCCGCCCACGTGTTGGCTCGCGCCGGAAATAGCTAGTCCGCCCTGAGCCACTGCTCATCGCAGACGTTTACCGTCTCTTTTAGACGAGTTAGACGAGTCAAATTAAAGTGCCTTTAAATTTATGAAAAATTAAAAAGATACAATTAAATTAACGCGCAAATTAAATAAAATAAAGTTTTACTCGATGTTTCGTTCTATTTTATTTAGTATTCAAAGTTATACTTTTTGATTTTTTTTATTAACTTTTGATTGGATATATCTAAGAATATAAGCTACTGAATATATATTGTGATATGCGAGGAAAATAATTGTGATTGTAAAGTGTGATTGGTAGTGGACAGTTACGGTTGGCGTTAAATTAACAAAAGGAAAACTTGGCTCAACATTTAGAGGTTGTGTTCTTGGTAGCGGCGCCGGCGCTGTGGAGGGGTCGCAGTGTGACCGTATGTGCGATGCGATGCGCGACAAACTCGCCGTGCTGTTGCGGAGCTCGGCTCGGGCGCAGGCACATACGGACAACACTGACAAATTACACAATGGCGCGATCTCCCCTGTGTTGCTTTTCTCTAATGAAGGTTCATTTTTTTAATTTCTATAAACTTTTTTTCCTTTAAAGGATAATTCTATACCGGATATGGAGAATATCAGACATGTTTATATAGTTTGTATGTTTATATAGTTATAATAAGTTCAAAACGTTGAATTGAAGAAGAACTTAATAAATCTTGTAACATAGATATCTATTATCTACTTGTTATAAATATTTTTAAACTTTTATGGTAAGACCAAAGTAAGTATAATTTTGACTTACGTAGACGTTCGTAGACGTGACGTAGACGGTATCAATGTAAAAACCTTTATCTTGATCTTTTCAGTTTTCCGCGTTGATGAAGGTTTCAGGAAAGTTTCAGTTTACTGTTTCCCTGCTATAAATTTTAAGTAGACAATCTATTTTGTACATGTACATATATATGCACGTAAGACTTTAAACACATACGTGTAGGTAACACATACGAATCATAAAATATACAGTTTAAAGATTATTACCACTTTATGAGTTTAAGATTCAGTTTAACTTTTTGTGTGAAGGTTAAACTAAATTAGCCTTATAAATATTTTGTTTAATATGATAATTATCGAATCAACCACGAAATAGAAAAACTTCCGTGGAATGAACACAGTTTTCTAAATATTATTGCTAATTAGCTATTTAGTTTCAGAAGAAATTTTGCGTTTAGATAAAAAATAATAAGTTTTATATCCATCCATAATGCATGTTCTAGTTCTCGCTATAAATCGGTTATGTTTTATGCTTACTTATAAGAACTGAGTAAATAAAATATGAACAAAAACTATGGTCGTAGCTTGTATTATCAAATCTTAGTTTCGTCATGAACGAACTATTATAAGATTTCTGGGTTTTCTAGTACTGATACAATGTTTGTTTAAGAGGTTGTCTTAAAATAAACTTTGTCTATTAGTTCGGTAAAATAGTGACATATTAGTTATTTGGTTAGTGTCAACCTAAATTTATTCAATTCAATTCTTTGGTTAGTTGGCTTCAATGCAACCTAAATTTATTAGTTAGTTAGTTAGTGACAATCCATATTTTGCATTTTAAGGTAGATCGATTACAGTTTCTGGTAAGCTTTTTTTATTTAAATGCAGGTATTATAGCTATTTGAAAAAAGAATTCGATAATATAAGTTTTTTGGTTCAGACAATATTTTAGGTTTCTTATCTCATTCTACACTTTCTGTATAGTGTATCATTGTATTATACTCGAAAGCCTGGACTTTAACTCAATTAAACGTAATCGGCCTACGTATCGGTCCGAGAGGATATGAACGGAGAAAGCTTAACCTTTATTTTTTTATTCAATTGAGTAATGCTCAATAACGCAAACTTAAGAAATTTTTGAAGTCTGTTAATTATTATTTCTAATTTTTCATTATTATATATCAATTACGGTTCTTATAATATATGGTATGGAACTATGTACTATTAAGGAAAAAAATAGAAATATTTCAGTTCGGTTTTCTAAGTGGAAAAACTTTGTTAATTTACTCATAATATTCAGAACCGCCATGATGTAATATGGGTTTTTATACATTTGTTCTACATTCTAAATTTTATCTAGTGATAAATTCAACAGTTTACGGTTGTGTGATTTACTGCGTAAACTTTTCGTTGTTCGTACTTACGTAGTTTAGGATATTATTACGGATCCCGGCACGTGATGCCGTATCATTGCGTCATTAAATGCAGCTGTAAGATCCACATTATATAATTTAAATATTTTGTAATTAAATATTTTGAAAATAATATTTAGTCAAAAATGTAAAATGTAATTGTTTTGATGATAATCATACATACAACATATTTTGAGTTGGTTAATTCGAAGTAGTTAGTCATTCATATTCACATATAGTAAGCGTTTGCCTATTTTTAGAGCACTTGTAAAATGGTTAGTATTTATATCGAAAGCGAAAGATGTCAGAATAAAGATTCGATAATTTATTGATATAGAATCCCTATCTGTGTTAAGTATAATGGTTATTGGTTGTATTAAGTACTTGCAATTTCCATTTCCTGTAAACTAGGTCAAAAAGTCAATGTTTTTTTCATTGTCAAACTTTTTATACTTATAGTTATACTTTAAGCCATAAGCAGATAATAAGAGTAAGGAAAATTTTATTGTATTCTTATGTCTTGTTTCTTTAATTTAAATAAAAAATAATTATTACACAGTGACGTCTATTCTATATATAAAATGGTATACGTGATGTCTAAACCATCGGCTTTGTTTTCATTGCGTGGCGTCCGGTGTGTTGAATGACTTAGTGCCTGTAAATGTGTCATCAAATGAGAACTTGACCACTGCAACTGAAAAAACTCACGAAGTTTTCCAATATGTATTGAAAAATATTTTTTTTCTTGTGTGTAATATGTAGTACCTAACTCTTTAATAACTTACAGTTTACATTTCGTGCTCGAATATTTCTATTATATTCAGGACATTTCAATTCATAAATCCACTAGCATATTGTACTATAAAGCAGATCACTACTACTTTTTTTTCTATTTAGTAAAAGTTAAAGACAGTATGTATATAGTGGTTATAGGGATATTTTCATTTCAGTACGTTATTTTAATAGCTCGGGAACCTTACTCCTTAGTAAAATTAATTTTGCTCTCCGATATATTTCTTACTGTTTACAAATATTTTAATATGTTTAAGTAATATTAATTGTAACATACATGGGTCGTGTTGTTGCAAAAATTCACACATAAATACGTACCTACTTGCCAAACCTCGTTCAACCCTGAATGAAGGTGACCCACTTAGCATTTAGAGCAGAGTTCTGCTTGTGAATAAGGGTTTCTCTTAAAGACTAATGGAGAACTAGCCATTTCTAAGTATTTAGTATTATTAGGTATAGTTATTTAGATTTTATAGCTAAAATACCTTTTAGCAAAGTGTACGCGCTATGGAAAATAAGAATCAGAATCACTAACTAAAATTTTAAATATTAAATGTTAATTTAAAAACATGTACATTTAACAAAAATTATAATTTAAATGATGAAGTATTGACTACCTATTAGTTTTGGTGGGAATGACACCTTGTTTGGCTAAGTGTTCGATTAAAAGTATTTTTGTCTGCTACAAAATGGTAGAAAAGGAGAGTCACGTAGGTATGCTTCATGTTTCATACTAACATTATACTACTCGTACTATCATACGGTTTTTTTCTTGGAAAGATAGCACAAATTGAGTAAGTTTACTTGGATGTCATACGTAGAGCGGTCGGGATATCCTGAATCGAGGGCATTTTAATTTAGGCGAGGTGGCGCGCGTGGTTCAGGCCGTCCAGCTTTGTGGTGTGTGCGCAAGCGATCTTGCAACGCCCCATGCCCTGCAACTAAGCGTACCGCGGTAGATTTAGTGAATATGAGTCAGTCCTCTTCCTTTTGACGGCCGACAAAGACCCCTGATAGGTTTCCCCAGGTCTATCAAAAAAGATATCATACATTACAGGAAGATTGTGAGAATATAAAAAATTTACGAACCACGTGAGTGTAATGACGAATTTATTCAGAGACTATTTTGGCGTGGGCTATGTGACATCACGAGGGGCTTGATCCGATGGTATGCTACTGCCAAATATTTTTAAAAACGTATCGCGGGCTATTACTTTAATAGGGTGACCAGGCTTTGAGCGAGCTAAAAAAAATTATATTTAAAATATCCGTTTGCAATAGAGAACTAGACCGGCTAATGGCTATGGATTCTTGTGACATCTTACACCCAAATAAATATGTACCTACTTTATTTTATAATTAACATATCAAAATAATCGAACAAAACATCTGGAAACTTTCTTATTTAATTGGCACGTATTGTGTGTAGTTTATACATTTTAATGTCTCACAACCTATTATCAAAGGATTTATAACTATCGAGCTGTTTGTAATTGTCGCAGTATTTCAGCTAGAAGGTTATTTCAGTAATACTTTTAATAATGTTAAAATTAAACGTAAATTCAAATGAGAAAAACAAAAGTGAAATGAATTTATGAATTTTTTAATCAGAGCTAATAGTTAATGTGAGCATAATAATGAAGAAAAGTCACAACTCACTAGTTGCCAGTGAATGTATGTTTCTGAACCAAAAAATAAATTATTATCACGTTGTGACAAAAAATATGAAATAATCCATTTGAAAAATAAACCTTATAACTAAACTGACCCAATCTGCTACTCGAAGAAGAGACCTCCGAATTATCGTACATGCCAGTAACTTGGCCAACGTTAAAGTTGGTTATAATAAAGTATTTTAGTGAATATATCGATTTATGTGCATCTGTGTAGGGAGCGCACGCGAAGGCGGATTGGTATGGCGCGGGTGCGCCGCCGACTGCGACGCCGAGGACGGCGCGGCGGGAGCGCTCGCCGACGGCAACGCCAACGCAGGAGACAAGGTACAGGTCGTTACTTATTCTAATCATCATCTATGTGAATTATTTTGATTCTTACATCCGACATACAGGATGAGGCGCTCTGAATAAGACAGGCAAAAAATACTGAAAGACAAGAAGAGCAGGGAAATGCTCAATAAGAGTTTTGAGTTAAAAAGTTGTGGTATAAGACGTTGCTTCGTACCAAATTTCTAGGTCGACTGGCCCTTTAGGTTTGATTCCCTTGCGAGTGTCGAAAATTTGCAGCATAAACGGCTGTATCTTTTGATTGCGTTAGCTTAGGAGTTTGATTTTTTACAGCTCTAAGGAACAGTAGACCTGAGTTTTTGATATGAATTCAGCTGATACCTCCACGCGTCTCTGATAAAATGGGTCTCTCTAGACAGACGGAATGACAACAAAATGAGGGTTCCGTTAATGGTTCCGATAAGGGTTCCGTTTTTTCCTTTCGAGGACGGAATCCTAAAAAGTGTGGAAGTTTCGCAATTTCAAAAGATTCTATCTACTCTAGATATTAGCGAATTTTACCTATATTATGAGTATTTCTGTTTTGTTATAATCGTTTTTGTATTATACAAAACAATTTTTAAATTAGGGGGAAAAAAAAACATTTTTGAAATAAGTATTTGTTATCGTGAATTAACACTAAAATTAACTATAGCAATTTATTGTGCAAATATTAATACTCAATGGCAAGTGTAGATGTTTAAGAACAAGATATGCAAAAGTTACAAAGTATTAAAAATAAACACATTTAAAATGTTTACGTTTTCTGTCTCTATTCAATTAAATTGATTACGATGTGTTCCTGTTTCAAATGGCAAATTATTAGTTTTTTCTAATATATTTTCTAATCTACTTGAGCATTTACAGAATTATTTTTGTGATTTACCAATAAAATACGACATTTTTACGAATACAAACATTTTTCTACTCTCTAATTCTACTTACTCTCCATTGCAATTTTATCCAATATTTACTCTACATTACCCAACATACATATGTTTTGTATAAAACATCAATATTTAGATCTAAACCAAGCAACCTTTTCCTTTGTCGTAATAATGGCCTCTGTTCTCATTTTTGAAATTACCAAGTTAACATTATTTCGGTCGGTTTGACTCATTTCATCCCCTGCTCACTGAATTGTTATTTTTGCTGCAGTACGAAAGGGTAGGTATTTCATTTATGAACTATTAATACGTAGAAAAATCTCCTAATAATCACGAGAACTCCAACTCACTTTTCCTCAATTGAAATCAATTTGGATTCTACCTCGTGGAAACCTTAAAAATACGAATTCGTTCACTTTGAACTTTTCTATAATAAGGTCTGTTATCTACCTGAGACAGTGTTCAGTCCATAAACCATTCAACCGACGGCTATCTACGAGGTCTCATGCTTTCACTCATCCAGTCGTATGCATAGTGGTATACTACGAGGTAGAGTGCCCTAACGTCGTTTTATTTTCCCTATAACAAGCATTTGACGACCACCGTTCCATTTTTCCATTTTCAATAACGTCGAGCGCGTTATAGTTCGTTTGCATTAACTTGTTAACATTAGACATTCAAAGTGTTTAAACATAATAAGAATAGTCTAGATCTGTAGATATAATAAAATTCTGAGTTAATTGTACATTAAAATTATTTTTGTAATTTATTGTTATTTATTTTATTTATTTATTCGGAAAACAAACAGTTTTAATTGAAATAATCGAAACAGAGCGCGAATCTATAGTTTTTACATTTTTTTGTCTGTCTGTGTGAACGTATGACGAAATTTGTATGACGATAGCCTGTGGTTAATCGGGCATGCGGGATTTTTTTCCTGCGCGAAAAAAGTCGTATGACGTATATCATCAATAATGAATCTTTCATTATTTCTAAATTATTTATGTTTATTAATTTTTTTATTATTTATTTTTATTATTTTTAATTTTAGATGGTTAAGATTTTATGGTAAAAGTTTGTTCGTAATATTTTATTTTATGCAGCTGGAGGGGTCGGACGCAGCTCCGGACGACCCTGTTCACCTCAAGAGACGGGTGGGACTCTTCAGTGGGGTGGCTCTAATCGTTGGTACTATGATCGGTAGGTTTCATTTTTTTCTAACTTAGCATATATTTTAATAAAATGCTAACTCGAAATATTCCGTTTATTAAAATAGTAAGTATTAAAATATACCGTTTATTAAAGAAGAAAGAACTTTACTTTTTAACGCAAAGCAGCTATTAGGTACGAAGATAATTCTATTAACAACTATTTGATTAGCGTTTTCTGAGAATAAAAACTCGAAGTAGCTATTCTAAGAAGTATAAATATTTAATAGTGTGAACTATCAATATTTTACAATTGAATACCATGTGCTTAACGAACGCCTTTAAAAATAATAAACTGTGGTAGTATAGTCTGAGACATTCAATTATAAAATTCGATGTACGTAAGTAAACAATTACATGCTTAAGCTATAAAAATTGTTTACGTAAATGAAGATGGAAAATTAACACTTCAAAATCACTAGCTATGCAAACTGCACTGTTTTCAATATTTTTAAGTTTGTCATACATTTTTAATATACATAGGTACGTATGTGTTAAATATTTAACATGGATGTATGTATATTTTAGAATTATATGTACTCAGTAAAGTTATGGTATGATTGTCATTTACAATTGCATCAAAGCACACGGGTTCAAATACATTGAAGAGCTTATAAAATTACTATATTCTATCTCTTTATAGTATGCAGCAACCAGCAAGAGACAATTAATTTTTCCATCTCAAACTTATTTTATATGATGGTTTTTTTAATAATAAGCTAATTTAAAAAGATCGTTTATATGTTTAATTTTCAATTAAATAGCGCGTAGAGTCACAGGTGAAACCTAATAAGTATAAATGGCTTAGATCAATATATTTAAGACAGTGCTGATTTCAATTTATACTGTTGATCTTTGCAATATGTCTTTAAATAATGCTATGCGATGACACAGGAGTTTGCAATCGGATACGACACCTCAGATAATTGTAATAGAATATGAGACAACACCTTATAAAATGCTTGCGTAGTATCCCTTTATACTTGCGGTTTATAACGAATAAGATGTGTATGATGTAATCAATACATATAATAAAACTTTAACAGATTCACCTACATTAAATATTTGTTAAGCATTTATTATGGAATATCTTTTAAAGAATTTTGTTTGCACTTCTTCTTTTAATGGTTATAACTCGAGAACGAATATAATTAGAATAAACATAATGTTAAGTATTAAAATGTTAACATAAGTAGGTATAATTTTACAATAGGAAAATATGTACATATTTCATAAGCATGTTATAACATACTATCACATATAAAAAGAAAAAAAAACATATTATAATAAAGTCGGTGTCGGACCACGTCCGAATAGTCTATAAGTCGTTGTATATATTGCTAGCTTGTATCGCTAGTTTTAAGTATCAAAAAATTGTAAAACGCCAAACCGTTAATGATTAAAAAATAACAAAAGGCACGGGCGCTTAATGCCTGTGGAACATTTCATTAATAAAAAAAAAAAACTCGAGAACGTTTGCGCGCTATATCAGAGTTGAGAATACTATATTGACTTTTATAAAGCTTTACTTGTTTTGGGAAGTATTATGTAGTTGTTTTGAAAATCAAATCGAAATAGAAATAAATACGTGGCGTCGAAGTTGCATACATAGAGTAGTAGATAGGTACAAAATAAAATATTGATTGATACCATTTCACATGTCGCCTGATGGTAACATCACGGAACTTGCGTCACTACATTCTATTGCATGATATGTTATTTGTAGGACTTTGACGAATGCAACTGCACTTACGTTCTACTTTAATTTTAAGCTATGAATTATTATTTGACAGATTTTGTCTTAAGAATTTCGTATCTATTTAATAACTAATGTACTTATATCAAATTTGTTTTAGTTTTTGTTCACTATGTTTGTTGACTGTATAGTCTTGGGCACCAGTGGTACGGGTTACCAGTCACCTAGTACCTTGCGAGTTGCGAGTAGCTTATTTTGTAAATTGTAATCCTTGAGTCAATAAAAGTTTTTTTATGTAACTTTAAGTCGAATTTACTTTATGAAACTGGGTGAAACAAAAAATGTCTCGTAATCTAAACTTATGTATGTAAAAATAAAATTTAATTTCATGTAATCCTCAAAGAAATACATACATGCTAATAGATAGGTACATGATGAAAAAAGATGTGTATGATTTAGTGAAAATAAATAATCTATGTGTTTGTTCCTGCTTATCTCCGGAATGGCTAGACCGATTTTGACGGTCATATAGCTGATGTTATCAGGAGAAACTTAGACTATTTTTATTTTAGAAAAAGAATAACGGCCTGTCCGCACTGCGAAATTTTACCGCGCGAATTTTATTCTCGCGATTTATTTTTCGCGATCAGAATTAGGCGACGTCCTGCGTGAGCGATCTAGACGCGAACGCGAAGCGGCGCGGCACGGCGCGAAAACGACAAACATTCGAAACCTATTGAAGTGGCCTATGTGACCAAACGCACGTGGGGTGCGGTGCGGAGCGGCGCGAATTGACGCGAACGCGATCAGTTGGCTTGATATTTTCGCGCGAAGTGGACGCGTCGGCCATATTTTTTTCAAGCAAAAATTGTTGTTGAATTAATGTCGGAAGTAGAACTTCTTATTAATGCTATCCAAGAACGTCCTACATTCTGGGACAAAAGGAATAAAAGTTATACACTTCTTCAATATCTCATATTTAAGACTAGCTGTGCCCGCGACTTCGATCGCGTGGACTACAGGATAAAATCAAACTATGATAAAAATTAAGATTTGTTTTTTTCTACGTATTTTTCCAGGATAAAAAGTATCGCATTTTATGCCCAGGATAATAAAGTATAATTATACCAAGTTTCATCGAAATCGAACCGTTAGTTTTCACGTGATGCCTGAACATACACACAGACAGACAGACAGACAGACAGACAGACAAAAAATTTTTTAATCGCATATTTGGGTTTGGTATCGATCCAGTAACACCTATTACCTGCTATTTATTTTCTCAATATTTTCAATGTACAGAATTGACCCTTCTACAGATTTATTATATGTATAGATATGAATTTTCCAACAACATTAGCTTCCGTCCGCCCATGACAAATGTTTAATGTTAACTGAACTGAACGGCGGCGAAGGGCGCGGAGGGGACGGTTCGCGCGCACGTAGGACAGAGTAGCCGCATCGCTCCGCACCACATTAAATTCGCATCGGATCGTTTCGCAATCGCGTTCGCGTTGAGTCGTCCACGTAGGACACTGTGTTAGTTTTAATACATTTTCCGCGCGAATTTTTTACCGCCAGATACGGATACTTCTATAAGATTCCATGTCTTGTCATGTCATGTCATGATTCCAGAATTGCGGAAAAAAATCGCGCGTAAAAATTTCGCAATGCGGACAGGCCGTTAGAGTTCAGGGCAAAAAATTCAAGCATGTATTCTAAGGACGAACCCGAGCGAATTATTATAGAACACCTATAATAATAATTTTAGTGGCTTATAGTATCTACTATTTACCTGGCTATGTTTGTTATACTAAAAATGTTGTTAAACACGACTTGTTAAAATTATGTCCTTCATAATATGGTAGGTATTAATAGGTAACTATTAGGTGCCATGATTTATTTAAATATCAGTTTTCCTTAGCATGATATTCTATTTAAATAACTTTATTTAATATATTCTTACAAAACTATTTATGTCGCTATGGTTTTCTAGGAAGAAACAAATTGTATAGACATTATGTATGAGAAATACTAAGTAAAAGTAATCTGCAAATTCGAATATAACTACGCTCGTCTTATTGTTAATACTTTCCCAGATTTATACGAATATTTGACATTTTAAATGAAAATATTTTCTTGCGATGATTATTAAGTAGGTACTAATACTAACTTGTTTTTCTAGGATCTGGAATATTCGTGTCGCCCTCTGGGCTTTTGGAGCGCACAGGCTCAGTGGGCATAAGCTTCATCATATGGATGGCATGTGGCCTGCTCTCGCTGCTTGGTAAGTTTATATGGAAAATTGTGTTATGTGCTATAATAAACAGTTGTATAGATTTCGAAATATGGATGATAAAGTTGTATCGAGTTCAGTGTAATTTATTCATCCTTGAATTTTTTATCTCTATATGTGCTACACTTATACTATAAAATTTTAGAATAATTCAATAAATACATGATACAGGAGCACTCGCATACGCGGAGCTAGGAACGATGAACACATCTTCCGGCGCTGAATACGCGTATTTCATGGACGCATTCGGGGGACCCCCAGCATTTCTGTTTTCATGGGTAAGCATTAACGTAATTATTTATAATAATCGTAATAATGGTGTGATAAAGAATGAAATTTATATTTGTGAACACCGAGAGCGACTGACAGATAGTGGCGTCAGAATGAAGTAGAATTGTAATATTATATAGAGCAAAAAATTGAATTTATAGTATCTGAATAGCGGATGATGTTAAGGAACAAATATTTACATACCTTATTTACACATTAATAATGAATGTTATTACTTTGTAGGTTTCGACATTGGTACTGAAACCTTCCCAAATGGCAATAATCTGCCTAAGTTTCGCGAAGTACGCGGTGGAGCCCTTCGTGGCGGAGTGCGAGCCGCCCGACGCGCTCGTCAAGCTGGTGGCGGTCATATCCATTGGTATGCATGAGGTTTCTTCTCAACTTTTCAATATTTAGTTAAATTATTAATTTATGAAAATTGTCCTTAGTTGATGAATTGTTTTAAATATTTGGTGTGCATCATTTCTATCTTGCTTTATTCAGATTTGCCAAACATTCCTTATATATAACAAGTATAATTTGCATATGTACATAGAAACTGCTGTTTTTATTAATATACTTCAAATTATATAGTAAGTGTAGTATAAATACATAAATGTTATGCAAAAAACGTTGCTTATTGCCAATTATCTTTTTAGTTATGATCCTGGCGGTTAACTGCTACAGTGTGAACTTAGCGACGAACGTACAAAACATCTTTACTGCGGCTAAGTTAGTAGCGATTGCGATCATCGTCTGCGGCGGAGCGTATAAGTTGATATTAGGTAATAAAATATGTATTACAATTTTATTATTTAATAAACATTTCGCACACACGATTTCTTATTTTGTTATATAGGTATATGTCGTAGGGAAATGAGGATATTAGGAATTTGAGATTTTGTTTTATTGTTTTATCCAGCAACATCTTTCTCATTTTACTACATTTAGTCTAGTGAAACGACATGTCTCGGGCATTTTATTAGTATTTTGTCATATCACTAAACTTTTTTACTAAGAAGACGTAATTTACAATAATATTCGTCTTCTTCCGTGATTTTGTGAAATTCCTAATATATTCAATTCTCTACGACATACACATGTATATTAAGCAAAGATTACTGGACTGGACCAACATGTCTAAAGCAAATATACATAACAATATATGTAATATATATATTACAAAAATTTAGTATGACAATTTCCGAAATCAAAGTCTTTAAATTTTTTACACTATCACTCACATACATTACTAATAACATTTGCACTATATACAAATTGCATGCCATTTAAATAACATAAGTATGTAGAGTCACATCCATTTCAATTAGCCGCCATATTACATTCAATCATTGACCTAATCATCAGGGTTGAATATTTTGAGTAGACTCACATTAGGTTGTGTCCGTATGGTGCAGGTAATACGCGACATTTACAGGAGCCCAACTTCGCGAGTAGCACCGCCACTCTCGGCAACATCGCCACGGCCTTCTACACCGGCCTCTGGGCCTACGACGGCTGGAATAACCTTAACTATGTCACTGAGGAAATTAAAAACCCATCCAAGTAAGTGCACATTCTGTACAGACGGGCTTAAACTAGACTTTTACTTTGTTTTGACATTTAAAATTCATACTAATTCTAAAAATATACTGATGAGTTGCAGTAAGTTAAATAACGCGAACCCAAATCCATATTTAATATTTTTTATCATAATTAGTAGCGCCATCTAGTGGTAAATTCTAAATTCTGAATTCATTGGATGGGGAAATGGATGATGAATGTAAATACACATAAGCGCGATTTTGCTAGTGGTCTAGTACATTAAGCTAGGTATTTTGTAATTAGTTAGTTTCTTATAACAACTACTATTACTTAATATTTGAACTTTTATTCCTTTGCACCACCTTAATCACCCTCAATATTTATTCTTACTACATTTATTTTGTATAACTTAACTTATATGCCATATATTCCTTACAAAAATGTAAATATTCATCTGACAATAGTTTATTGCTTTTTGTTTGCTACTTGTTTGGTTTATACTGCGTCAGAGGTCGCAAAGATTTTACATGAACGTTAATAGTATAGGTAAGTATAGTTAGTGGCAAATTTCCGCGAAGCATAATAAAAAAATATTGGAAAGTCTGTTAAAATTCTGTAGGTTTTCCTGTTTTACTCGTAAGTATTAGCGATTCAAATTTAGCGGTGTTCATTTTTAAGGATAACTTCGCACCAAAGTCAAGTAAATTCCCAGTAGCCTTTAATATTTGCGTTAAATCTGCTTCAATATTTAGGACTTATAGTAGGTGCCATCGTACTACTAGTAGGGTCTAGTGTGTTGTTACTACAATGTTACTCTTTAAGAGTACTTATAATATAAATAATATTTCACACACGAGTGAAGCGTGGACTTGTTAATAGATCTCTTTTATTTATTTTTTTAGATTGCTTTTTTTCAACGCCAAATAAATAATAGGAAAACAAAAAAGCTGGTCTACGTTCTTTTTTTAGAAATATATAATCGCGACAAAGTTTAGGTTTTATTCAACGATTGTAGAATTAACTCCTCTCAATATCAAATAACAATAGAGACTAAAACATCTGAACACACCCACATTTTTATAAATAAAGCACTACTGTGCGTGTGTATGTTATTGAACTCCTCCTAAACGACTGGACCGACGCTGGCTCTGAAACGAGTGGATTCGAGGATGGTTTACATTCACAATTCGGTCCACTACCAAATGTATTTTTTGAATTAATTAGTTATTTATACATTTAGACAATGACATATTCAATTATAAACAAGTGTGTCGGGTCCGCTAGGCAGCATATAACATACGCACGCGTTGCACCAGGAACCTGCCCCTGAGCATCATCATCGGCATCCCGCTGGTGACGCTGTGCTACGCGCTGGTGAACGTGTCGTACCTGGCCGTGATGTCGGTGGGCGAGATGGCGGACAGCGAGGCCGTGGCCGTGACGTTCGGCAACCGCCTGCTCGGGCCCGTGGCCTGGCTCATGCCGCTCGCCGTCACCATCTCCACCTTCGGCTCCGCCAACGGCACACTCTTCGTGGCTGGCAGGTCAGCTTGTAGCTTGTGTGTAGTGGGCAAAGGGTTAAGTGTAAAGTTACAGTTAACCCTTTGCGCACTTTACTACTTTCTTTATTTATTATGCAATAAAGAATATGATGACGTCGGGTAAAAATGTAAGTTAAGTAATTTCGACTTTGTGTAATGTCTTTTTTATGTCTAGTACCTATACCTACTAGTATTTTTTCCGACTTGTTATTTTTTCCCCTTTGTTGTATGATATTTTAATCTTATCATTATATATATATTCATAATATAGATAATTCTTAAATCAATTGATCGGACCCGCTACGTAAACACTTGCTATGTCCAATTTTCTTTATGATATAATAAACATTCTAAAGCAGTAACAGCCAATATATACCTACCTAACTACTTTATTCATAAATAAAACTTATGCCTCGTGTATATTTTTAAAATATGATATTCTAAGACTTATAATCTTTATTCATGGTCACAAGACACATTTATTACAATAATTTTATTTCTTGGATAAATTGCAAAAATTTAAGAAAATATATTATATTTTGCTTTCAATTTTGATTTGAAGGCAATTGTTTTTTTTTTAAGAGCAGCAATATTAGTTACTTCGTTCTGAATCGCTTTTTGTAATCGTTGTTAAATGCGTTTACGCATACCATCTGCTACATACAGGAGGCTATGTGGTACTCACCATAAAATCAGCATTACCTATCCTATAATAAATGGAGCCTTGAAGGTTCTCTTGCATACTACCACTACACATCTATATCCGACGGCAGGACTGCTGCAGCTGATCACGAAAGTAAGAGGCTGCTCCTACGGTTATACACCGCCCAATGATGTGAGTCGCCTCCTAGTGCGTTTCTTGGCTTTTCACCAGAGCCCGCTACACGACAAAATGAACGCACATTGGGAGGGATTAAGGGGTTTTACATCTATGACTCGACTGAAGTCAAATAGTTATTGACGGAAATCACTATACAACAGTAGGATTGCATTCGTATGCTAACCCTTCAGTTCGTATACTAAACCTTCGTTAGACGGTCCATGCCGTACTCACAACTGCAGTATGCCTTCATAAAATCGCGTGTATCAAACAAATAGTTTAAATAGAAAGGTTAAGTACACATTGTCGTCGATGTACCTAAATACTTGTTAGTTTGTCCGAGTGGAACATAACATAGCTTTATTACTTAAAGCTGCAATAGCTCTATGTAATTAAATGCAAAACAATTAAAATTAGATTTTTTTCTAGGTTGTGTTTCGCCGCATCTCGTGAGGGGCATCTGTTGGACATTCTGTCGTACGTCCACGTGCGTCGCTTCACGCCGGCCCCGGGGCTCATATTCCACGTATGTATTTAAAGACGTCGTACATCGATGTAACTTTCGTATGCGCTTGAAAGTTTACTTTATTTATAGTTAGATATTTAGGTCAAAGCTGTGTTTATAGGAATTCGAATTGAAGGAATTTTAATTAGCCACAACAATTATTTTATGCATTTGACTTCTCTACTATCAGATCTGATTCGGAGATACAGTCTGAAGAAAACAGCATATGGTTGGATTGTTCCCAAATTAAATTACGCATTCATTGGGAAGTATTGTTAAGATGTCACTTTAGTTTGATTAATATGCGTAATGGCTGATAATGGCTGAAAATTAATAAACAAAACCAAAGCTATTCAAGACTAATACTGAGTATCTCATAATAAAAGAATAAAAAAATAAAAATAAACTTTAAATCCTCGTAAACTGTATCTAATGGGCTGTATATAATAAATGGGCTGTCTAATTATTCTAGGTCATACTATCTAGGTCTAAATTTCAACGAAAGCCGTTCGAGCGTGACTTAGTAACAACCATTAAAAAACGCATTTATGATAGTAGTCAAACTGTACATATATATGTCCAATGTGTCCTTGTTACTTGTCCTTGCAGTCCCTGATAGCGGTGGCGATGGTGCTGTACGGCACGATCGACTCGCTCATCGACTTCTTCTCGTTCACGGCGTGGATCTTCTACGGCGGCGCCATGCTCGCGCTCATCGTCATGCGCCGCACCAAGCCGCACGCGCCGCGCCCCTACAAGGTATACTACGTAATGCACATGTTGATAGAAGTAGTCTGCGTTTAACCGGGATTTATCTAACGTTATTAACTTTATAAGCCTTTCTTAGATTTAGTATGATATATTGTTATTATAAAGATAAAACAATCTTTTCGGGGTGATTATGATTAATGTAAAGCATTTAAAACGTTGGAACCAAAAATCTAAATTCACCGAAAATATTAGAAAGTAATACCTACAATATACACGTTATGATTATAAACCATATCAATATTAATTTGCTTTTTCTTGTTAATAGTGCTGCTGAATTTCCTAATTTTTGTTAAACTCCTAATTTCTATTAATCGGGATGGCAAGATTCCGTAACGCTTTTTCCATATTAGTAAACTTGGTGTTTTAAAGTTATTATACATTTAAAAAGGTTTTAATTGTAATATGACGAAGCGAAGAATTGTAACGATGTGTGACAATACCGGTCAGGTGCCAATCTTGATCCCGTACATCGTGCTGGTCGTGTCCACGTACCTGGTGGTGGCGCCCATCGTGGACAAGCCGCAGTGGGAGTACCTGTACGCGGGCGCCTTCATCCTCGCCGGCCTGCTCGTGTACGTGCCCTTCGTCAAGTGGGGCTACTCGCTGCCCTTCATGGGTGAGTTATCTCTTAGGTGTCCCTTATTTATTTATTCAGTCGGGTAAGAAAATTATAATTACAAATTACAATCAGATTTACTAGCTGGATATCAAGTTTTGCTAAAACTTATTTATTTTATTATAAAATATGCGTCTGGTATTGGAGTAGACATATCATTAAACAATTATCTCTTTATATAAAAAACAGTATTGAGTTTGAGCAACACATGACATCCCTGTATCTGTCCTCGTCCTTATCCTGCGAACCTTTTATTTATCATTTCCCAATCAATACACCAATATCAATACCCCTCATTTGTCATTTCCCAATCAATACACCAATTATTATGAGAAGGAATTTTAAAGCCCTTTAATATACAAATAATAATGAATGTTCTTTGTAACTCCCTATAGCACCAATAAAACCCCTATTTTATATCAAGTTTTTTTTCGTTTTACAGTGAAATCAAATAAATAATGTGAAATTTGATGAACAAAGAATATAAAATTTCAGCTGATTAAGTAATTTCTTTTCACAGATAAAATAACAGTTTTCCTGCAAATGGTCCTGGAAGTGGTGCCAACGTCGACCACCTTCGAATATTAGTCGCGCGAGACTATAAAAAAGCATTTTTGAAATTGTAAGTTTGGCTCTTTCCAAAATATTTTTTATCATTGGGTCAAACTTAAACTACTTATATCAAATCAAAAATAAAATAGGTGGTTAATTGTAAGGAATCCACTATTAAAATGTAGTCCGGCTCAGTATATTGACGATTTATTTTTTGACTGATGTAACGGTTCCTTTTTGTACTTTATTATAATTGTTTACAAAATTAAATATTATATTATCGATTAAATAGCTCATATTTTTGTTTTGTATTTCTTAACTTTTATAGATCTTATGAACCTATAAATACTTACGTTTACATGTGAGTTTATTGCGTTTCCTAACGTGTTTATTAAAGCCATAGATAGGGCTTTTATTCTTGTTTAGATAGAACTTTTTCATGTTTCATTTCATTAGTTTGCACGAATCATTCCTGTGGGCACTTGCAGTGAGATTTGGCCAAGAATTTGTCGTAGTTACAACAGCCAAGTAATTGTAACAAAAAAAAATATTTTTTTCTACCAAGTTTACTAAATAATAAAGTACTACATATTGGGAAACGTATTTACATTGTTAAAAATATTTTTTTTATATCTAATATGTTTGTGAGAATAATGTGGCAAATCTCTAGGCTCGAAGCCCTTTTCGCATCACTATGAGTGATTGTGCTAAACTCATAGTCTATAGACGTCATCTCATTCGTAGGTAACCTTAGTTTAGAAATAAGAAAATTGAGTTCATTTACTTTTACTATTTTCTTTCGCAATATTTTTACTTACAGGGGATAGGTAGCGAAAAAAACTAAGTATTTATTAATGTTATTTTCGAGGAATCTGACGAGAGAATAGAATTTATAAAAATGTTATTATAATAAGTATTTCTCATTTCCTAATATAAGTATTTTAAATCGCCCCACAGACATTGGCACTGAAAAATAAATGGGTATCTTGGTCAATATTTTGTAATTGCTTGTAATTTTAATAAAAATTTTAAAAAGAAATGTTAAATAAATAAGATGTGGAGTTGGATATGGCAAAAGTAATTATATTAATCGTTACTCTATCCCATTTCAAAGACTAAAGTGTAGTTTGACTAACATTTTTACAAGTAGGCAGCAGATCTTTGCGATCGGTAAAAATTGGTCCTATCATTCCTTACCGGGGCAAAAGGAAACTGCCTTCTTTGTTGGTTTTCCGATCATTTTTTTTTAATATTAGGTGATATTTTCTAGGTTTCAGTAAGCAAAAATAGAATGTAAATATATTAGGACGATAAGTCAGTCATCTGTATTTCTTCTATAAAACATTAGCGAAAACTAGATCGTATTGTAAACGATATCGTATCGATCGTATTGCAGTTGCAGTAGATGACTGACGTACTTAAATAGTAGCTTATTTGTCCAATATATTCAAGCTTAGCTGTTCTATTAAATTGCCCCCGTTCTATCGAGCTACTGTGTAGAGTTGTAAGGTCTACATATATCAATTACTGTCTATGTCTACGTACCTTATAAATCGGGCACACGAGTACACAACGATGTGATAGCTATGGGTAAAACTGACGGTTTTATTTTGTGTACCTACTGTTTAAAATAACAAATACCTATACTTACATAAAATAACCTATGTACTTATCTCTAAATAGAGGACAGATTTATTTATTGTTATACACTACCATTGAATTAAATGAAATTTTAAATAAAGACAATTGAAAACAATTCTCGCTGTCTCATTTGGAATTCCCAATACTGAGAACTTGTAAGAAAACAAAATTGATGACCTTCATACTAGCAATCCTAAGATCTATACTAAAACTCTTGAAGTAAAATATGCTAATGTTCTATTTACTCTTAAAAATAATGCTCGAGACATGAGGTTGAGGTGTGAAAATGAAAGATAGAAGAAAAATTTCAACAATTTATTGTTGTCAATAAACAAAGATCACAGATCTTTGAACATCTCGTTACCATTTAACAAAATATTTTGGCTCTGGAAATGAATAAAAGAGGATATTTATTGCTTTTATGACTCTAAAATATCTAATAATTAGTATAAAAGCTACTACCTATATATAAACAAATATACTTCTAATATATATAATAATTGGCTGTAATTTCATAAAATTGGTACATTTTTTTTAATTGTATGCTCTACTCATAAAAAAGTCGTTTTATAGACAATTAGAGTATCGAACTAATGAATTCTGTGTACAATAATAAAGATATGTTAATATCAACATGACAATACAGCTATGTGCTAAATAGTGAATAATTTAAGCCCTTTCTTCGCTGTTATTACGATGCGAAGTTACGTTACGATGTTATTTCACATAAACTGGGCAGAGCAAGTATGGGACGCGCACTACAATAAATACAAGTAAGCTTCGGCCTAAAATTGAAGGATAATTTATTCTATTAAGGCTCGTTACGAGAGCCGTAACGTCCCGCCAATTGAAATTCTATCGTAATGTTGCTAACTCAACATTCAGTGAATCACGAAACAACTATGTGTTATATTTTGAATGCTCAGTGAATTTGTCGCGGTGTTGATAATAAACTAGCTATGTGTAATTATATCTATTCGGATTTCAAAGTTGCTTTTGCATATTTTTGAATATTTGAGTTTTGTGTTAAAATTAAATTACTTCGAAATCCCGCACGATGATTATATAACTGTACTTAAAGATAGATTTAGATTTCTAAAGTGGTAAACATATTTTTTATTAGAAAGAAATATATTTAAATGAACATAATGTACTATTAATCATACGAAGATGTGTTTTTATTTCTATAAAGTTACAGTTACACTATACGATATTCAACATAAGATAATGTATGAATATTTTAGGACGGTTAATTAATATGCTTGATAGTCACATTACTAGTCCTTCTTTCTTATGTCATCTTAAAACCGTATAATGTAACTATAGCTTCGTACTGTATTGCTATTAACCTGTTTACTCGAATCGAGTATCGTAATATTGTACCTTATAATAAAAAATGTAACTAAATCATCGATATTACAAGGAATATATAAAATGACGTCTCATACACATCACTATTAATATATGAAATTTTTATATATCACAGGTTTAAAATTCATACTAACCTAAGTGAGTGGATAAGGTTCAATATATCGATACTTGAGAAAAACCCTTATCATGTTATTGCTAATGTCAACAAAGGATGTAACAAATTATTTTTTTAATGTAAATGAGTAAGTTTATGAAAAGTATTTATCATTTCTAAACAATTAGAATCGTCAAGGCATTATCGGTAATAAAATAGAAAAAATGCATCATTCGAGTTTCAATATACATATTATAATATCTACATATACAATATACATACATACAATGCCAAAATATTAATTAAATGGTACGACTTGACTTAGATTAACATTGCGTTAAGGCGTTTTGATATTCACACGGTATATATAGTCTATAGGATAAAATTCTATAAAGCTACAACAAATTTAGAACCTCAGGTGTGGCTTATTCTTCATCATGTGCCTGCAACAAAGAAAAACGATTAGATTTTGTTTAGTAAAAAATATTTAAAACAAAACAGTTAAGTACTTAGTAGAAACATAATGCATGAACTGAGCGATAAACATCATCGAAAGATCCTTCTTAAAAATTTTATTAGCATATTACACAAAAAGGATCGTTATCCTTGATGAGCTTGAATTATAATTTTTTTTTCTTATAATATATATATACACACTAGCGTTCAACCGCGACACTGCATGCGAAGCTTGTTAATAGCGATAGGCTTGTTCTATCTGTCGTAGCGAATATCTGACACTTCGTGGGGTATTATGCTGTTCGAAATATCGTGAATTATTCCCGGATACACGAATTGTAACTCTCATTGGTCTTTATATATTGTACAAAAATACATAGCTAATTTTGTATTAATACAACTTCCATATCGATTCCTTTATTAGAAATTCAAGACATCATCTCATCGTTTAAATACTAGGTACTTATTGTTAAAAAATATTAAATTAATATATACCATTGATTTAACAATCATATTTTCCAAATTCGTAATACTATTGAAATAATAACGTTTTTACTGCCCTCTGAAAAGTGTAATGAAAATATGAAGTAAGCCGAATTACGAATTAAGGTATCGATAATAATCGATATACATAATGCATTCTAGAATTTAGCGTGCAAAAAATCGCCATGTTAGAATGCAATGGACAGTTGCATTAACGTAAAGAAAATTTGTAGCTTCTTGTGATGACGACTACACAACAATAACATGGCCGCGTCGCCCGACCAATCACACGACTAGTTTAATCTTTATAAATACGAAATTGCATTACACGCAATGACGATGTATTTCCTCTCTGTACTAGGGCCAAGCTATTTATAATCAATACTCAATAGAGTATCGCGTAAAGTGATAATCGATTGTACACGAAAAGGTACATTCGCCGTTTGTAAATTATACCTTTATTAATATTTAAGTATATTCGGGTATAATTTATAAGGTACGTTAGTATAGATTTTCTTGAAATCAGATATTTTCCTGTTATAAAACATATCTTATATGTTGACCCGGATAACCAGGTTTCAGCATACCAAATTTCAAAATGTAACCAGTGGTTTACTCGTAATGCGATCACTGACAGACAGACAGACAGACAGACAGACAAAAATTCTCTAATGTATATATAGGTTCGGCCTCTGTATCTATAAACTATTTCAATAAGATATTACCAAAAAATATATGTACAGATTTGTTTCATTTAGAATTTAATTGTATACTAGCAATTCCCGCGGCTCCGCTCGCGTTCTAATCACTATTAAAAATAGAGATCAGGGAAATCATAAAAAAACTGAAGAGGGCCACCTTTATCACCTAGGTTAATAAAAAATAGCCTACGACCTATTCTCAGAGCTACCAAATATGTATATATTTATTACTACTTTTTAGTATTAAAAATGTCACAAAAATAGGTCAAGCCGTTTCGGAGGAGTTCGATAACAAACACTGTGGTTTGTGACACGAGTTTTTTATACTATATTACAGAAGACATAGACTAGCCCAATGCCTATAGTTATCTTTATAATATAACCCTTAATAAGCTGGGTATAACCCAGTCTTCAATGAATCAGATAGTACAAGAAAGTTAAAAAAGCTACTCTTAGGTACAACAGAAAAATATTTTTAAAACATTCCAACCGATACAAATTTTCGTAGCTTCGCTGTAGAAAACAAAATGTGACGTAGTTTACTTTTAAATGAATTTTCTTTTAAACAAGTGGTAGCATAAAATTTACTGCAGGACGCACGAGCTGTATTTAGAACCTGGCGAAACGAGACGTAATCATTTTGTAAAAAAGAATCTGTTGTTTAATTCGCGTTTTTTATATAACTTTATTTTTACATACAAGAGATATAGAGGCGCTCGCGAGCAGAATTTGTTTTATGCTAACTTCAAAAAATTGTAAAATCGTAAATTTTGTAATATTATTGGAGTTAACATTAACATCTATAATTAGGTCTGCATCTGTTAGGCTATTTTAATAAAGTTCATTTTTTGTTTTTTCGGTTTTGCCATAAACTTCTTATAAAATGCGTCGCTTACAAAACACTACTATACTAAAGAAATAATAAGTTCTTACTTCTTATATTATAGGTAGCTGTCAAATGCCAAATTAATAATAATAATATCCATACCTTCTTAGAATGATACTTAACTTAATCAATCTAAGACCTTGTAACATTGAAAACAATTACTACCTACTATTTTTAAAAGAGCAAACATTTATTTCTCGCCAGTTCTTCGAAAAAGGCCTGCCTAAAGAAGATAATAAACAAGTGAAGTTTGACGTCTTTAGATTTTTTTTATAATCATTAATTTATTTTTATTTTTTTGACTCAGTTTGTGTGACCCTACTTGCAGTGTCAGCGGTCGCAGATTCGAGATCCACTGGGGCATTTGGGGGCACTTGAGCATAAATTTTTATACTCGTTATGGTTGTTTATATGTATAACATTTATGTATTTTAAATGACATATGGTGTTTATAAAGGTATCTAGTATCCATAACACAAGCCTCGTGTCTTACTTGGAACTAGATGTTGCTATATTATAATATTATGTTAATGTCCCAACGTTTATATTTATTTAATATAATTTAACATAATATGTATTTAGGTTATTTATATCTATTTTATATCGTAAAATGAATAAGCAAGAAGAATTATTATTTGAATGGTATTGTTAACTCAAAATATTAAGCCACCTTTAGCCCTGGATAAGTATTATTAGTCTTTACAGTGAGAGATTCAAAATAAAAACATATTTAAAATTTATATGTTGGGACATTATTACAACAGCGCCATCTAGTTCTGTGGTAAGCTACAAGGCTTGTGCTACGGATACCAGATAGTTGATATACTACACATATAAATTTTAAATACATACATATTATAAAAATAAACACCCACGACTGGAGTACAATTACAATACAATACAATTGCCCCCAGCGGGACTCGAACCCGCGATCGCTGGCGCAGAAAGTAGGGCCAATACCAACTGAGCCAAACTAAGTATTGTACTCGGCAATAAATATTGCACATCGACCTTTGGAAAGAAACCGTTGGCCTATTTTGGTTTCGTAGAGCGTTATCTCATTCTGACAATATCTATGTGACGTTTGTCACTCGTTATTTAACTGCGGTGGAGTACAGACGCGTTCAGTCAAAAATATATAATATAGAGTTGTTAAAGCCCCTAAATTTTAATAATTTAAATTTGTACGATTGCATTTTTAGGAAAAAGAGGTAAACCTTTACGGAACAGTCATGCGAAACTATCTTCAATGTTTATAAATATTTTGTAACCGATGCCGACAGATTAAAAAAATGAGATTGAAAATGTAGGTAATTGTTTCAAGAAGATTCAAGAGCGAGTTGCAAATGTCACTGGAATTTCAAGAAGAACTTTGAACAATATAATAAACGAATTTAATATTGAAACACCTACTGCAATTGTGTTCAGCTCTCCGAATAAAGGTAGACCTAAAAAAGCAATTTCGTTCAATTATAGACGATTTTGATTATGATGCTATTTGAAGAATGGTGAACGACTGTAAAATCATTAAAAGCTAAATTATATGAGCCTATTAATTACAATTGGTCTGAAAAGACGTTGATAAAAAAAATCATGAGTTGAGATTTCGGTTAACTAAAATGGAAAACGATCGGAAACTTCTCATGGAAAAGCACGATAAAAGTCGCAAACGAATTGAACACCTCTACAAAATACGCATATCTTGAAGAAAAAAGTACATAAACATGATCTTTTTATTTTAATTTTCCTCAAGTTAAAGGCAACACTTGTAGAAAAAAATTATGTATTTAAATAAATTCAATTACACATAAAATTATAATTGTTTTACAGCTCCTAATACATACCGAACTGACAGATTTTCGTGCGAATGAAATAACGCTCTACAAAGCCAAAATTAGCCGACGGTTTCTTTCCTAAGGTCAATGTGCAATATTTATTGACTATAATATTGTCTGTAGATATTCCTTATTCTATTCCTACTACTTTAGATTTTTATACCAATAATCACTTAAAATTAGAACATTTAAAAAAAATTGAAGTGTCTGTTTGTAATTTCAAAACTAACAGCTTTAAACTAAATGCATATGAAAGTATATATACGGTAATTACACCCAAATAATACATTTTTAAAATGTTTGTCAGTCTGTTTGTCTAATCTCTGAAATGGTTAGACCGATTTTGATGAGATTTTCACTTGCAGACAGCTAATGTTATAAGAAGTAACTTAGGCTACTTTTACTTTATTAGAAAATTATAAGAACCGTTTAATTTCATTAAATATAATAATCAAGTGCAAACAAATAATCGACGGCAAAAAAATATCACGTCTGTTGTATGGGAGCCCTCCATTGCGGCAACAGAAATACATTATCTGTGAAAATTTCAATGGTCTCACTATCAACGTTCAGTAGATACAGTCTGGTGACAGACAGACAGACAGCGGAGTCTTAGTAATAGTGTTCCGTTTTACCCTTTGGATACGGAACCGTAAAAACGACTGGCTAGACAAAAAATATAATAATTTATATCCTATGATTGTATCTTGGGACAATGTCGAACTATGTATTAGTGAAAGAGTAATACTTCAATTTCAAAGTTTACTATAAATATTGATAAATTAATAATCTTATTTATTAAAATTAACAGAGAGAGAAAAACTCTAAAAAAGGCTTTGCTTATTCTAGCAAAATTTGCTTTCCTCTGTCAGTATGCAGGTACTCTACTACTACTAGTAACTAGTCGTATTTAACCTAATTTTGTATATGAAATAGTCCTAATGAAAACATCTGACTCAAAAATGGACAAAAAGGTGTCTATTGGATATCACTTTACAGGATCCGATTTTGACGGTTGTTTATTATTTGAAAGGTATTAAATTTAAGTTGGTCTTATAAAATTTTATGAAGATGATGATAAGGATCTATCTTTGGAGGGATGAGCAGAATAAATTGTTGCTATAATTGTGTTTAAGGTCAATTGTACTATACCTCGTTCGCGTTAAGAATGCAGTAATTGAAACATGTACCGGCCTAGCAACGCCTTGTAACCAATAAAATATTCTCAAATTAGAAAGTCGCGTCCACAGTGACCAGTTGAAGGCATAGACATTTCAAACGCAACATTGTGCCTGTCCTTTGATTGTTAATAAATTAAAGGGTCTAGCCGGGTAAGCATAGCAAATCGGCAAATGGCATGGGACTCGTCATACTTATCCGGCTAGACCATTTTTAAAATGAGTACCTCACCTATTCATCAAAATGAGTGGTTTGGTAATTAATGTTTTTAAGTACTTTAAACAGTGTGATTTAAATTCGACTGTGGGCAGTATAGTAGTAGTAATTTAGAGACCACTGTGAATGCACCTTTACCCTACGCGAACAGACTATATTAAACAGTGTACTGACTTGTCGAGCGTCTCCCAGAAGGCGAGCAGCGCGGCGCGGTCGAGGTGGCGCTTGGTGCGGCTGAGGTTGAGCACGGTCACGGCCCAGCGCGCCACGTTCGCGTCCAGCTTCATCTCGTCGAACTTCAGGTGGAAGGCGCAAACTGCACACATACATATTACAATTTATTGGCTACTGTTTGCTTAACGCATGAGCACTTTGTGAACTTTAAATTTGCACTTTTATTGAAATATTCTATTGAGCAAAGCATATTATCCTGTTACTTATTAGTTGCAGATATGAATGTATGAGGTCAACTTTTAAAGTCTAAGTGTGGGTGCAACCAAGTTATCTAAATATTATTATTTATTAATTATTATATTAATACTAACAAAAACATTGAAGAAACAAACAACAAAACACTCACAAAGCAAGTAACTAAACCAAATATATTTAACTACATAGCACGTGAAAGATCATCGTCTTTATCAGAACTATCAAAAAACAACTAAATGCCCCTGCCAACCGGAATATGAATAATAAAAACATCCAATCAAAACAAACAAGAAAAAATTACACCCCAAGCCGGCTGGTCACCGTGGAGGCAAGAGACCAAAACCCTCCCATTCAAACACTCTATATTTGTACACTTAATACAAGATCGCTTTTATCAACAGAAAGGCTTTTAGAATTAAAAGAAGGTTTGTCAAATATTAGGTACGATATTATTGGTCTTTCGGAAGTAAGAAGAACAGGCTATGCCATATTAGAACAAGAAGATCACATTCTCTGTTACTATGGAGAAACTAAGGGTCTGCACGGAGTTGGCTTCCTAATAAAAAAGAACTTGAAAGAAAATATAGAGAGCTTTATTGGAGTAACTGAAAGAATTGCCATCCTCAATCTCAAATTCAACAACACATCACTAACTATTGTCCAGGTATATGTACCTACTATTGACGCTAATGACTACGACATAGAAAGTTTCTACGATAAATTGCAAGAAGTCAAAGAACTCTATAGTAGAAACTTCATATTAATGGGCGATTTTAACGCGCGTATTGGCCAACGTCTCCCGAGCGAAGAACATATACTCGGGCCATACTGCTATGGAAAAAGGGACAAACGAGGTGAAAGGCTACTTCAATTCGCTCTGGAGAACAATCTTACCATCATGAACAGTATATTTAAAAAGAAAATGAACAACTTGTGGACCTGGTGCTCACCAAAAAAGAATAAAAGTCAAATAGATTACATCTTAACAGCTAACAGAAAATATTTTTTAAATATAGATATTATCAAACAGTTCACCTTCTCTACTGATCATAGATTGATTAGAAGCACTATACAACTAATAAAAATTAAAAAAAGTAGAGCTACCTTCAACAATATAACATCAAAAATCAACACTCAAGAAAACCAACTCCAATATATAGAAGCTCTAAAAGAAAATTTAAATAAATCTAATATTTCTGAAGAAGACGACATCGAGTGTTACAATTCAAAACTCAAAACAATGATTATAAAAAGCCTTAACTCTATAAAAACCATAAAAAATAAGAAAAAATACTCTATCTCAAACTCTATTAAATTCATGATGCTAAGAAGAAGTGAATTACAACATAAGAAACCCCTTACCTTAGAAGAAAAACAAGAATTAAGAAATTTATACAAAACGATTAGTAGAAAAATAAAAAAAGAATACAAAGAACATAAGCTAAAAGTGATAAAAAGACACTTAAATACTGCAAGAAGTCTGAAAAAGGGATTAAAAGAAGTACACACAACAAAGAACTGGATACCATGTCTAAATAAAAACTCTAGCAAATCTTATTCAAGATCAGAAATAATAAACATATCAACAGAATTCTACCGGTCACTTTATACACCAAAAACACACATACCAAATCAAGACTCTTCTACTCCCACCACCTATCATCAAAATTCTACATCATTAGAGAGATTTACAGAACGAGAAATAATCGCAAGAATCGAAAAACTTAAAACAGATAAAAGTAATGGACCAGACGGCATACCAAATGAAGCCTTGAAATCAGCCAAATATGTACTAATTACTTACATAACTAACCTCTTCAATAAAATACTGAACAATAGAGAAATACCAATAGAGTGGGCACAGTCTGATATCATACTGTTATACAAAAAAGGAGACCCTGCTGACATTGGCAACTACCGCCCCATTAGTCTCCAACCAAATATATACAAACTATTTGCCTCGTGTCTTGAAAAACGCCTAGAACCCTATACAGAAGTCTACCAGCCAGTTGAGCAAGCAGGTTTTAGAAAAGGCTACTCAACAGTTGACCATATATATACGCTTGAACAAGTTATTGAGAAATATGAAAATCAACAATCTCCACTCTACCTGGCTTTCATAGATTATGCTAAAGCGTTCGATTCAATTTCTCACGAAAGCATATGGAGAGCTTTAGAAGACTGTAACGTACCAAATGAAACAATAGAGCTCTTAAAAGACATCTACGAGAAAAGTACAAGCAGAGTCAGGCTAGAAAGAAAAGGTCCGGAAATAAAAATATGCAGAGGAGTAAGACTGGGAGATCTACTGTCACCTAGATTGTTTATTACTGTTCTTCAATACATCATGAAAAGCCTAAAATGGACGGAAAAGGAATCTTCATAAATGGAAAATATCTGAATAATCTCAGATTTGCTGATGACATAGTAATATTTTCAGAAACACCTAAGCAATTACAAAAGATGATTAACGACCTCGACAATGTCAGTAGAAACATAGGCTTAGAACTAAACATTACTAAAACCAAGGTTATGACAAATAGAGTAGAACACCCAATCATAGTTGATGGTAGCTTACTAGAATACGTACACGAATACATCTACCTCGGCAAACAAATTTCCTTAAAAAGATCCAGACATATAGATGAATTAAACAGACGTGTAAACTTAACTTGGAAAAAATTTTGGAGTTATAAGGAAATATTAAAGTCAAGTCTACCAATAAACCTAAAATCTATTGTTCTGAGGGCCTAGACAATGTAACAATCGATTAGCGAAAGCGCTAGTAGAAAAGTCCAAAATGTATGGGTTTGACATATGCTTTAGATATGTCACGTGGTCTGTTGTCAACGAATTGATGATGGTAGACAATGTAAATTCATTTCAATTATTAGTGATTTAAAGTTCAAAATGCATACGCTGCGTTTAAGCGATGACGATTGTAGAAATCGAATCGCTTCATAACGAATGCCGGTTGGCTATAGGCCCTGGACTCCAGTCTACTACCCTGCCTATCGTATGCGTGCCAAACATGGATCTATAACAAGAAAACTGAAAGAAAAATCCAAACCTGCCAAAGAGCAATGGAAAGGAGTATTCTAAACCTAAAACGCATAGACAAACAAAGAAACATAGATATAAGGAAACGAACAAGGGTAATAGATGCTCTAAGCCACTGCAAAAAACTAAAGTGGAAATGGACAGGCCACATAGCACGTATGAACTCAGATAGATGGCCCAACAAAGTAACTTACTGGCCTGGCCCATTTGGAAAAAAGAAACAGGGTAGGCCCCCGGATAAGTGGCTTGATGAGATTAATTATTTTTAACAAAAAACAAAAACCGACTTCAAAACTAAACAAATCTAAACTAAAAAGTAGAAAATAATACTTTTAAGAACTTCGTTAATTTAGAAGTCGGTGCCAGCCAGGACGGATAGACTTATCTTGCCTTTGCAAGGAACTTTCGAACGGTATTTTGATTATGTTTACAAATATTATAGATATAGATTAATCGAATACTTATGTGTCTATTTAAGGTTATTTTGCTTTGGCTGGCACCGACTTCTAAATTAACGAAGTTCTTAAAAGTATTATTTTCTACTTTTTAGTTTAGATTTGTTTAGTTTTGAAGTCGGTTTTTGTTTTTTGTTAAAAATAATTTATTTTCAAATTTTTAGCGGAAAGTAGATACTTATTTTGTTTATGTACAAAAAAGAATTTTCCAAATCGGTCCAGCCATCTTCGAGTAATGGGGAACATACATAAAAAAAAGTCCCCAACGAATTGAGAACCTCCTCCTTTTTTTAGAGTCGGTTAATAAGAGCCTGAAAGAATTTAACTATCGGTCTATAATTACGTATAATATTGAAAGAATTTTCTTTTAACTCCTAACCGTTGAGGAGTTGTACCTTCCATCATTAGCTCAACCACAGGAGATGATGATTATCAGACGCAAATACTTGAACAGCTTTAGAAAATATATGAAAAACGTAATAAGTGCCTATAAAATTTGAGAGTTGTCTTCGATTTCCCTGGGATCCCATCATCAGATCGTGACTTGGTGACTATGGGACCAACTAGAAACTATACCCTTTCAAACAAAAAAAGAATTTTCCAAATCGGTCCAGCCATCGTCGAGTAATCGGGGAACATACATAGAAAAAAAAAAAAAATAGTCCCCGACGAATTGATAACCTCCTCCTTTTTTTGAAGTCGGTTAAAAAGATAGCAGGAGACAACTGGACGTCTAAAGCCAAAGATAGAAAACTTTGGAGTAAAATGGAGGAGGCCTTTACTCGAAAAGAGGTCCTTAATAAAGAAAAAAAATAAATAACTACATGTACCTACATAATTTTTCTAAAATAACTGTTTCATTGTATGTTGAGGATAAATAAATGGTTTATTATATTATAATTATTATATTATTATTAATTTAAAAATTAAGAATAACAAGCTATTCTGAGCAGATAATAGCTTCCTCAGAACCTAGCACTATTGCCATTTTCTTATAAATGTTAAATTGACATTTTTATATTAAAAGTACATATATTTTGATCAAAAAAAAACAAACACATTAAAGGACACATTCAATATGTAACTGCATTTACAAATTTATATTACTATTTAATTTGTTTCACAAATGTCTGGACAAACTGGACTTACTATTAGCAAATATTTGAACAGGGTTGCCGTCCCAGGGCCACCCTTTGAACTGCCACGCGGGCCCCTGCACGAACACTGCGACCACGCGGTCCCACTCCGCAGCCGACAACCTCCCGGGGTTGTCTACTACACGATATGGCACCTGTTAAGTTTACATACAAGTTATAGTGTTGGTTTGTCATATTATTTGCAAGTTAAAATAATACAATATAAAAATAAAGTTTTTAATACATTGCTGCTATCCAATTCTATTCTATTCAACTATTTATGTTATGAAAACTTGAAGACAGGTCAAATATCAATCAATATAGTAAATATTTTAAATATCTATACCGTTATTGTAGTAGCATTGTTAGGAACTTGATCTCCTGTAGGTCCTTTTCTTCTTTGTAATAATACTTCATTTTCACGAGTTGCTCCTTCTGCCTTCTTTTGCTCCACAGGTACAAATCTGTTGAATGTAAACCCATTTTTATTTGACTCACTTATATTAAAAAAAACATCAACAACTAAAGAAACATGTTTTACATTTAATGGGTTTCTGTGATAAAAGTGTTATATCTGCCAATTTTATAGCATATAAAATCGAAGGTCCATAGAAAAATAACAAAACATTTACAAGTAACATAAAACAGAACAACAGCAATACGCACTTGAGTTCCTGTAGCATGTCCTTAACATTGTACATGGTGATGAGTGAGGTAGCGGCGGCGGGAATGATGATGATGGGTGTGCGCGAGGGCCGCTTGCCGCCCGCCGGCGCGCGCGCCGCCGCCGCCGGGAGCAGCTCGCGCCGCCCCGGCGTCGACGCGGGGCCGTTCTCTGCGGACAAATAATATAATAAACAATCCGTGTGTTTGGCAGAAAAAAGTGCTAGGAAGCGCTTGTAAGCAAAATGGCGATTGCTAGCGGTAAGCGCTGTCAAATAGTAAATAGCTATTTTCCTCTAGGACGCAAATTGATTATGAGCTCTACTTCAAAACAAACAAAATAAATAAGCAAAATGGCGGATTGGGTCAGCGCTACTGAAGTTAGCAAACTTGTCCTGGCCGAAAACTGTCTAATTTGTTATCAGCGCTTGTAAGCGCTTACAAGCGCTTTTTTCTGCTAAACACAGCAAAGTCTACCACGGCAGCCACTCTCACTGAGACTAGCCAACTTTGTAAGAGATATTTAAGTGCACAACTGTACGTGCACACGCCACGTCGAATCTCTATTCCTGTCAATTAGATCAGATAGGGTCTATGATTTCAACTTACTATTTGTGGACTGTTATTGAGACTTTCTTAAGAGCACTCAATGATTAAAAGCCTGACCCAGGTCTTAAAATTAGGATCTTCTGCTCTGTACATATATATATATACATGGTAGCTGCTAGACCACCGAGGCACCTATGTCAATTATTACTATTGTTTCAATTGACTTCTTCTATTTCCATGCTATGTGAGATCCAGCATGCTTAACCCTCACTAACCCACAACTATATAATAGCTTTGTAAGACATTAACAGGTATAATTGTAAATTGTCAAGAGATGGCATGGCATGCTTTAAATTTAAAACAACTCGCCATTAATTTTTTTACTTTTTCAACAGCCGTACTTTAAAAGTAAAAAATGTAAAAACAGATATTTCTGCAGATCTATTTTTTTAGTGCCCGATGTCTTAAATACAATGAGCGATTGTCCTCTGCATGTATTGTTATATCGTGCATATTAATTGGAATATATTTATTATTATTATTAAACCTTTATTGCTGATAAAGTTAACAATGTTTGACATAAATCATGTTGATTAACAAAATTATAAAAGATAAATGTTAACATTTATCTGCGTGTCTTTGGGACACAAAGGTCTCCTCCAACTCTTTTCACTCTTCTCTAGATAAGGCAGTTCTTTGCCATAATGGACCTGCAGTTTTCCTAATTTCATCCGACCATTGTTTTCTTTGTCTTCCTCTTTTTCTTTTAGTCTGAAATCTAGGGGTCCATTGGGTTACATCCTTTGTCCATTTGTTTCCACTTTCCCTGAGCATGTGCCCTACCCACCTCCATTTCAGGGTTTTTGTTTTTGATGTGACTTGGAATATAGAACCATCAATATTATTTTATTTTGAGTATTAAACATAAATGAAACGTAATAAGACTTACGGGTCATTTGTCGTGGGTGATTTGGCGTTTGCGGGGCACGCGCCGGCATCGGCGCGCTCGGTCCTTCTGTCACCGATTTCAGGGTCATACCGTGATATGTACCCATAGTATCAATTTTGAAACCCTCCGTTTCTGAAATAAAAATATATTTATAACTTTTAAAAATGTACTATCAAACGAATTTACACATTTTAGAACAAATTCATCAACATAAATTTTACAAATGAATACAAATTTGATAATAAGAGAATATAAATGCATACTAATTATAATTTTTTTCAGCCATTTATTACTGTGTACATAATCATACCTTCTTTCTGTCTAATAAATCTTTCCTGATCGTATCTGTTATACTGGGTCTGCTGAGCAGGGATTACAGTTGGTGCAGGCATTACTACTGGTGGGGGACGTGGCACTCCGGGTCTACCTTCTTCTCTTGCTCTTATACTACCCAATAGGGCTAAAATGCTCTTTGCAAATGTCTAAAAACAATACAATAGATTATAAAAAAATAATACAAAATTGCTATCTTTGTAATAACAGCTTAATTGATCTTTTTCATTGTCATAATTATTATGGATTAAATTATTTTATTTAACTTTTAGGAGGTAGATAAATATAATACTATGTAAGATATAAGATATTATGTTAAAATTTTAGAATGTGTTAAGAGGACTTTATAATTATTATTAATGTTTTAGCTAAAAATAGCTTTTATTCCCCTGTTTTTACTTATAAATAGTGGCATATGACATCATTTCATTTTATGTCAAATGTCAATCCATACTAATATTATAAATGCGAAAGTAACTCTGTCTGTCTGTCTGTTACCTTTTCACGCCTAAACCACCCAACCGATTTTGCTGAAATTTGGTATGTAGATAGTTTGCATTCATGAGAAGGAAATAGGCATATTATTTTTTGGAAATTCAACCCCTAAAAGGGTTAAAAGGGGTGGCAAAGTTTGTATGAGAAAAATATTTTTATTGCACATTTTTGCATGAAACTTTGAATTAATGCTTTTTAGTACAAATGATGAAACACGTATTTCAGGGTTTTTCGAAATTCACCCCCATTGGGGGTTAAAGGGGGTGGCTAAG
Organism: Boloria euphrosyne; assembly: GCA_951802675.2. NCBI lineage: Eukaryota > Metazoa > Arthropoda > Insecta > Lepidoptera > Nymphalidae > Boloria > Boloria euphrosyne. The sequence continues at coordinate 9,578,580 of OX637871.1, read as the reverse complement.
TTTGTATGGGAAATTTAATTCTATTGAAATATTTTGCGTGAAACTGAAATAATGCTCTGCAATACAAATTATGAGATACATATCTAAGCGTTTTTTGAAAATCAACCTCTATGGGGGCTAACGGGGGTGGCACAATTTGCGTAGGAGAAATATTTAACAGTAATTTTTACCATAAGTCCATAACAATGAACCACATACATCAGTTTATCATTAACGAAAAACACAAAGAAATTATGATACACATAGTAGCAAAATTGGTTAAAAATAGGAAATAAGTTTTAGAAAGCGCAGCAGTGGCGGCACGGCAGGATGCTACACAGTAGTTTTCAGAAAAGAGGGCCAGAACTTTAAATGGGGAATCAGTCCTTGGTACATTATAAGTAACAGTATATAAGCAAAAATTTTTATTTAATTCACTCTTAGCGCCAGCGAAGCCGCGGGCACCGCTAGTATTTATATAAAGCAGAACTATATACTTTAAACAAAAACATTTTTTAAACTAAAGTAAAACTTTAAGGCCATCAAATACACACCTTTCCATTGCTTTGTAATACTGTAGTTCTAGTCCTCCATTGCCTCTCCCGACTAATAATATCTTTAGTAAGATCAACATCATAGTCAAGGATGGCTCTAAGATCGGAGCCAACAACACCTAATGTGTCAGAGTAATCATTACTTTTGATTGTTGTTCTTTTTTTTGCCAAGCGTTTTGCTTTAATAGCAGCAATTTTTTCCACTGACATAGCCTCCGATAGCGACCTAAAAGAAGAAGGTAGAAACTAATGTATGTACACAATTATATATAATTAATTATATAATTATAATCAGACCTTTTTTTGTAACTTTTTTTGGGGGCATGCTAATTTTCGAAAGTAGTAAGGCCATAATTTTTGTACACCCTCCCTCACCCCTTGCCACTATGTTTTGAGTTTTACTCATATTTTTTCAACTTCTTTAAATGTTTTCAGTTTTATAGCTATTTTTTGATATTCCCTTTTATAATCAATAAATTCAGCAATAAGATGTCCCTTGTATGACATTAAATTATATAATTTTAGTTCAATAATAAGATTAAAAAGGAAATTTTGTTCTCAACATAATAAGTATAAATTCAATTAATAAAATCAATATAATTTAATAAAAAAAATATTTACTTTATATTATCAACTGTGACTGAAGCTTCTTTTGGTGCGTCAAGACGAGCTGCCAATTGCTCGCGTACTTTTTGTACATGTGTCTCCTCAATGCGAGGTTTTTTAGCTGCAGATTCACCTCCATCATTATCATGTGTGCGTTTAACCTGAATTTACAAAATTAAATTTGTAACATATATAATATAAGACACAAATTATGTTTTAGAAACCTTTAGTTTAAAAATATTTACCTGGGTTGATATTTCTAGTGGAGCACTTTTATCTATAGATGCACAAGTTGCAGTTTCGCCATTTAAATAAGCCAGGAGTTCTTTACGATCAGGACGACGAACAGGTGGAATGTTCGCGGCCTGCAAACGTTAGGAAAGTAGTAAAATTATAATTCAAAAGTGATAACCTCATATCCATTTAAAACACTACTTACAGCTGCATGCTTAACATAAATTGGATGAGGTAATTGTATTTTTTTGAGAATAAACAGCAAACATTCCAATGTATAGTATTCCTTGTCACTGCCTTCTTTTCCAGATCTGTTTTCAAATTAAAAACATTATTTAGTGAAAAAATATTGGAGTAATTAAGTTTAAAAAGTAACAAAGGCTACTTACTTCCACATAAGATAGTTAGTCTTAACATTTTTAGGCCACGAAAATTCGCCAAATATTATTTGATTATCACGTTCTATAATTTCTTTTTTATTTACGTTATACTGACGAAGTAAACTTAGAGGGTCCGCCATGATTACGTCGTATTACGCACTGTAGAACAGTTCACAATTATTTCCAATTATTAATAAAATTAATATACAATCATTTATTGTACAGGCATAATTAACATGTATCAAACACTATTTAAAAATAATTTGGGAAATATTTCACTAATATTCAATCCTGGCACCGTGTCAAACAGTCCATGTTCATATTTAAATGTCAAAGTGTTTAGTGTTGTTAATTGTTATTTCATCTGTGGTTCGTCACATACAGATAACTGAATTCAAAACTGCTGCAGATATTATAATAATAACATGTGTGATTGAATATCATCCACATTATTATTAGTAATTATAATAATAAAAAACCTCCGTATTACTATCTTAAATATTTCAGTTAAGTTTATGTCGTTTTTAATTAGGTAATTACTTGAATTGATGAGCTTAAAATAATCATTAAGGGACCTAATAATGTGCCCTTCTATCAAAGAATATATTTAACCAATAACTTACTAACAAAAAAAAAAAATATATATTTTTTGAGAATTTATGAGATTCAAATTATGTTTGTTTATTTTTTGGTGTTTAGTTAATTTAAAGCTATGCTATGGCTTGTTAGTGTTACATACATTTGAGTTTTGAGTTTTGACAGTATAAAAATAAATTATGGTGTCTAATATGGCTGCCGGTCGATTCTTATTTTATTAGCATTTATTATTATAATTTTATAAATAAATCCATAAAGCCCCATTATAGTGCTAATATGACAGTGAATTGATAAATTGAAACGATGACTTCGACACCAAAGTCGGAGAAATGCACACAAGGTAAGTTACTTGATTTTACATTCCATTTCAGTCTTTTAATATTCATTAGTATTTTACTTTATTACGGCAAATATTTTATATATTTATTATTATTAAATGCTTTGTAATGTATCGTAAACTCTTTTAACTATCTTAAGTCACAAATATGTTTTTAATTATACTTATCGTTTAAGGCTTAGTATAAAATAATGAGCGCGTTGTTTCTACATTGATATTTTAAATTATTTTGTTTTGCTGAAATAAACCGGTATAAATATAAATAAATCAAAAATCTTTATATAAAATAAAATTCAAAACAACGACACCTGTTAAGATTTCTGTTTAGGATTTAATTAATATGTGCTAATTAGTCTTATTATGTATTTCATTTGTATGGTATAATTTTGTGGATAATTTTGGGTTAACTGATTTAAATCAGATCACATTACTCAATTTTTGTTATAACCACGAAACAGGGGGTAAATTAATTTATGAACAAAAATTTTTAGTAAGTTGAGTATTACAAAGATATAAACATTTCTTATCAAGATCTTAATCTTGTTTGTATACAAATTGTATTATACATACAATTATTATGAACTTGTTATGTAAAGACAAAAGTAATTTGTGTTGATTTTTAAATTTTTAATCTAGGTACATTATTGTGTGGTGTTGAAAACTGGTAAATGGCTGTATGGCATTTGTAACAATTGAATACAAAGCTTATTAAGCTTATGAAGATTTTAACAAAATCTGTATTAAATTTTGATTATTTTAAGATTTCGTAATACAAAAAAATATTGAATAATAAACACACTTATGCATTTAAAAATATACTATGTTGTCGATTAAAATTTTAATTTTTACATTTTGTAAAAACTAAAAATATTGAAGACTGTATTCGATTTGGTATGGATTTTGACCAAACGACACGGGGTCCTTGTTTAGCCTTTTTTCATTTAATTCCTTTTTTGTTCTGTCAATAAAAACATTTTTTTTCCTTTTTAGGGTTCCGTTCTAAAGGGACGTAAACCGGAATCATATTATTAAGTTTCTTCTGTCCGTCTGTCTTTCTGGTCGTCTGTCACCAGGCTGCATCTCATGAACCTTGATAGTTAGAGAGTTAAAATTTTGACAAATTTCTGTTGCCGCTATAACAACAAATACTAAAAAAATAGTATAAAAATAAGTATTTGAGGGGGCCCGATAACACAAACGTTTTTTGCCGTTTTTATAGATATTTTTTTTACTTAACCTAAATATTTAATTTATATTAATATCTATGAATAAATAGCAGAAAACCAAAATATTAAGATCTAATATATATAATCTAAGGCCAAATAGTAGGGGAGCTCACGATGCTAAATGGGGATTTACTCGAGCGTCGTAGAGACCTATTGGGATGCAAAGCTTAGATGATAAGAAGAAAAAAATGTTAAATGATATATACCTTTACATCGGTGGGGGAAGCGGCTATAGATTTTTAAATATGTAAAAAAAAACTTTTGCATGGACATTCTCGAGCGCGTCAGATATTGATAGCATCAATGCCCTACGTATTTTTAATAATGTACGTATGTTAATCTGATCGTTTGCGTGATGCGCGTGGCTGTATTTAAGGGTTGAAAATGAAAAAAAAAATAATTTAATCGAGCGCGTCAGATTTTCTAAGGGAGTGTTAAGTGCACCAAAAAAAAGCTCTCATTCACTAATCTGACGATTTCGAAGGGACGCAAACTCGTGGCCATTTTCATAATGTGCAAAAAAAAATCGCCATTTTGAAATACTCAAGCGCGTCAGATTAAGATATATATGGTTCATCTTTATGTTCTAAACGTACTATCTCATAATCTGACGATTATCTAGAGGGATACGCCTAACCTGACAAAAAAAATTAGAAAAACGGTTCACCTTAAAGGCCATCCCTGCAACTTCCCGCTAATTCCATTTCTGGGCGCTTATAATTGTACTTCATAAGTATTTTGAGCTCAAAATATAATTTATGTCATATTTTGAGCTCGCTGAGTTCAAAGAAATAAAAACTATTTTTGGAATTTTCAAACCGCAATTACTTTTGAATGGATCAAGCAATTTTCACGCAGCACGCAAAGCCAAAATGTTGGTAACACGTTGTAAACAGTATGCCACAAACGAGTCTTTATGATCAGCTGTGATGGCGTCATGGCAGCAGAAACCAGAGTGGGGACAGAGTGAGAGAGTAATAGATAGAGAAAGAGTGAGAGAGGAATAGACGCGGAGAAGGAAATGTAGGCATCACGCAGCTGCACGCATTTAACTTTATCGACGAATTTTTGTTATTCCGGCTTGCGGAAATCGTCAGATTATATATTTTTCATTATTCTTGAATTATTTCCTTCAAAATAAAAAAAATTTAGCTACGCTCGAGAATGTCGAGATGACGTTTTTTTTTTACAACTTTGTTGCCCTCCCCTTTTTTTACGTCACTCTCAAATTGTCAGATTAGTGGAATATACACTTTTTAGGATGTAATTAACTCACCCTACCTTAATCTGACGCGCTCAAGAATTTCTGATGGTCAATTTTTTTTTACTAATCTGATCCTGTATCCTTCACGGGCGGCCTTATATATGGGCCTCATGTTTTGTGGAGGTACTTAACCGGGTACAAGGTATCCCCCTGTATATTAATCTGCCGCGCTTTAGTAAATCCCGAAATCCCCGCTTGGGCTCCCCTACTAAAAAGATACAAGACTATTTTTTTGAAACACGACAGACAGGCAACGGTTGCTTTTTATTTATAAAAATAAATATATTAGTATATATATACCTACTTATTAATTTCGGTATAACTTAATTTATATATTATTTAAAATAATCGTTTTTTTGTTATGCCTACGAAGAATAAAATGACATAATAGCATGATATAGGTAGTCTATGTTATCTATTCTTATTGTTCTCTAATAAAACTCATAACGGTATGATATAGACATTACTTCTAAGGTTGAAGACGCGATATTATGTATGCTATTCAGTCCGCTTCGGAGCGCAGTCCGTTCGACTTATTTTATTAATATTCCTGCGGTTAACGCTTGAAAACCACTGAGCAGTTTGTATAATGCCGTTCAAGATATTCTGCTCTCTATTAAAAGAGGTCGAGTATTCACTATTCAACAATGAGTCTCTCTATTTTTAACATTTTATAAATAATTATTTTGTTTTGCAAATGCTGTCTAGCTATATTATATATATATATATATATATATATATATATATATATATATATATATATATATATATATATATATATATATATATATATTAGATATAGCTAGATATTAGATAACAAATTATAAATTAAATCCTTATTATTTTAGTATTAGCGTAAATAGTAGAATTATGCAAATATTATATTAGATTAATTACTTCATTGAACTGTTAATAAAGGGCGTTTTAAATGATTAGTCATAAATTGGCTTTCAGTGATAGGTATTATGTTTAGTATAAAAAATGATTTATGCATTATTACTTATTATAGTAAAGCTTCGCTTCCGTCGTTAGTATTGTATATTGCCCATATTTTCAAGTAGGGTTCAGTTTTGGAGTATATTAAGCAATCTTCGTACTTAAAATCTTAAAATCTTCGTACTGAAGATCAATTTCCAATATTAAGCAATATTGGAAATTGATCTTCAGAACGAAGTTTGCTTTGTCCAAAATATAGACGAACCTACTACATACGTACGATATCCTACTTCGAAAAATTCCGAAATAAAATGTACCATTGTCACCCTGACTAAAGCAAAAAATTACGACAATCCTTCCATAAAAAAAAATAATAATAATAATAAGCCCGCAGGGCAGCTTGTGGCGAGCTGTTGGTGAGTGGCGACACCACGGACCTGAGGTCTCCCGGGGGAAACAACATCTGTCCCCCACCTCTGGCTTGCCTTCATTGGCCGTCCAGAGTGGAGCGCAAGAGCTTAGTGCTCGAAAGGGTGGAAGTGCTCAATCTGCGTAATAACGGGGAAACCCGCTCACGAGCACTCTCGCGATGGTGAAACCGGTGCACACCTCTCGACACCCTTAGCCGACCACGCCGATGTTGCGCCCAAGGCTTTATGCCGCTTTGTGGGGGCCCATCTAGTGGTAGGCGAGTCACCGTCCGCCAAATATTCAATCTGAGACTGTTGAGCAGGCGGACGTCCGTTAGTCTCACACAATAACCCAGTTTATAGTCCATCCAAACTCCATTCCATAACCCTATTTTGTTTTCCACATCTGCCATAGTCTCTACGCATTATCCGAAGGCCATCTGTGGGCAATTTCCTATAGGTTACTCACAGATGGATCTCGGACGATGCGTCACATTAAACAAATTTGAATCTCTTAAGGGGCCTCTACGTGTTGGACCTGTGTCCCCACGCAAGCCTTCCAAAGGACCGGGCTCCTTCGAGCCCGTGAATTCTAAAGAGATACAAAATAATAATAATAATAATAATAATATGAGGAATATATTATATGAGTTATAAATTACATACAAATATTTATTAATTCATCAAACTGTTTAGTATTTATCTTTAGATGGCTTTTATTAAATTCTGTATAGGTGATTTAGGTACATTTTTCGCCACCTTAGAATTAGTACCAATATCTCAAACAATTTACACTAATCCGTTTTCTCCTTTAAAACTTAAAAAAAATCTAAATCACTCGCAAAATAATAGTCACAATGCATTATGCAGAATGCAGATAGCTTCTAACACTGCATACTTTGGCCTATCTGCTAAGGCAACGTAACGGGACCTTGCCTGTCGACAAGAGTTCAAATGCCCAGCTTCCATTTCCTTAATGCTTAAACGTATTAACGTTTATTATTCTCAGAGATAATATTATGTAAAACGTTAAAGCTCGTGACCCTAATTAGTATTAGGGACACAGAGATACAGATTTTAGTATTTACTATTTAATATTATGTGCGCGGAATTTAGGTAAATAACAAGATCATGTAGTTTTAATAATGGGTTCAGAGGTGTGAAACGTTTGCATGCAATATATAGATATATTATGTACTAGCGACTTACCCTCGCTTCGCTCGGGTTCGTCCCAGGCTTTAGCGTGAGAGAAGGCGCGGGTTAAAATAAATGAAATTTTCCAAAATAAAATTGACCTAAGTTTCTCCTTATAGCATTAGCTATCTGGGAGTGAAAGTCCCGTCAAAATCGGTCCAGCCGTTTCAGAGATTAGTCAGAATAAACAGGCAGACAGATGAAAATTTTAAAAATTGATTTTTAGATGTTAGTATCGTACTTTAGGCTTTCTTATGCATTTAGTGAATAGCTCTTAATTTTAAATTAAAAACAGACACTGCAATTTTATTTATATGTATGGATAATACAGGATATTGTCTAGGGTTTCATTCGCGTTGTTTATTTATTATTAACTAAGACCTAAACAAACATTTTAAATAAAGAAGGTAATTCCAAAGTGCTTTTAAAAACTGTCTCATTGTGAGTTCCAGAGTTTAGGCCTTTCCAACAAATAAAGAAAATTAATGAGTAAATCTCCTCTCATTTCCTTCAAAATATGCTTAAATACGTATTCAGCCCTTTTTAACCGACTTCGAAAAAGGAGGAGGTTCTCAATTCGTCGGGGACTTTTTTTTTCTATGTATGTTCCCCGATTACTCGACGATGGCTGGACCGATTTGAAAAATTCTTTTTTTGTTTGAAAGGGTATAGTTTCTAGTTGGTCCCATAGTCACCAAGTCACGATCTGATGATGGGATCCCAGGGAAATCGAAGACAACTCTCAAATTTTATAGGCACTTATTACGTTTTTCATATATTTTCTAAAGCTGTTTAAGTATTTGCGTCTGATAATCATCATCTCCTGTGGTTGAGCTAATGATGGAAGGTACAATTCCTCAACGGTTAGGAGTTAAAAGAAAATTCTTTCAATATTATACGTAATTAAATAGACCGATAGTTAAATTCTTTCAGGCTCTTATTAACCGACTCTAAAAAAAGGAGGAGGTTCTCAATTCGTTGGGGACTTTTTTTTATGTATGTTCCCCATTACTCGAAGATGGCTGGACCGATTTGGAAAATTCTTTTTTGCACATAAACAAAATAAGTATCTACTTTCCGTTAAAAATTTGAAAATAAATTATTTTTAACAAAAAACAAAAACCGACTTCAAAACTAAACAAATCTAAACTAAAAAGTAGAAAATAATACTTTTAAGAACTTCGTTAATTTAGAAGTCGGTGCCAGCCAAAGCAAAATAACCTTAAATAGACACTTATTCGATTAATCTATATCTATAATATTTGTAAACATAATCAAAATACCGTTCGAAAGTTCCTTGCAAAGGCAAGATAAGTCTATCCGTCTTGGCTGGCACCGACTTCAAAATTAACGAAGTTCTTAAAAGTATTATTTTCTACTTTTTAGTTTAGATTTGTTTAGTTTTGAAGTCGGTTTTTGTTTTTTGTTAAAAATAATTAACGTCCCTCTGCTGGGTACGGCCCCCTTTTGTACTTAGAGGAAATAAAAGTATCAATAAATAAAAAACGCTCGTCTTTGAAAAATCCTTTTTTTATTTTACAAAGTCACATTTTCTCTACCGACTAGTCGAAGACTATAAAGCTATTTTTTAAAGATCCGTTATGGGGAACCAATTTGCACTCCATGCAAGTCGTTATTTCCTCAATTACCTTAAGTTATTCTCACAGTCAGTTTATATAAGAGTCGGTTTGCATGTTACGCTCTTCACGTGAAGATCTTGATTTATATAGACATATTTTGTTACAGCAGGTGCTAGATTGCTTTACCTTGACTCAATAGGTAGCGTAAGGATATGTTGAATGTCGTATTTACTCACAAAAGTGAAAGGCTCGATGAGTGCAAAGAATTTGTCTCGAAATAATATTTTATTTAATCTACATAGATCAAGAAGTTTGTGATGGACCGATCTTACTGCTAGCAAGCGTGCATAATTGCGGTACTCTTAAACGATTTTATATTATTTTGACCTTATGTGTAATTGCTCAGAATGTAACGTTTTTGATGGGTGGTTCTCGTAATTCAAAAATGTTGTAATACGTTAAGTATTATTATTATAATTTTTAAGTATTCTATATGACTTTTATCAACAAACTATGTATTGGTTTGTTACCTCGGTCTTGCTCACAATTGTAACAATTTTCCGTTTATAGTACCTTCTATACAAGTATCTCTCATTCTCAGGTCAGTGGCTTCTTCTTTCCGAACTGGTAGTAGACTCATGACGTTCAGTAAAAAATTGTAATAATTTTATGCTGAATAAAATATTTTGAATTTGAATACATGCTTTACGGGGTGAAATTTAAAAAACGCATTAGAATTATTATTTTTGTGAGACCACATTATGCACATTGCAATTTAAGTTATTAATTAATATCATCTAAAACATTTTTTAAAAAAAAACATTTACGGTTTAGGGTGCGCAATTGTCTACATTCTACAAAATATTAGAAAACTTAAAAAGGGATGAATGAAATCTTTAAAGTCGTTCTCAAGTTATTGCATGACCAAGAGAAAGAGGCATGCAATTATATATATAATAATAGAAAAGTTTAACATGTATAAATATTCATTTGTAGTAGTGTGGGAGAGATAGCATATCTAAAAATTTGCCTTACTGAAATGCTTGTTTTCCCGACGTTCGCGTTGCTAGCGTCGAATAGATTTGTAAAAAATATTAATATGTTGTATCGTAGAGCTAAACTTTAGATGAGCTCTTTACTGATTTTTGGTTTTTCTTAAAGTAAAAGAAGTCGTGAGATTATGCTTGTATAAAATAGAATAATTGAAAGATATCCAGCTACAATGGCTGGACGAAGTAAGTAGAAGGTTAGGAGTAATACAATCCCGTTAGATTAGGTATCGCGATCGGGCTAGTTTATTGGAAAGTGAGTTGGTTGGACCGTAGCCGGTGGCCGAGCGTGCGCCTGTGTGCTTTCTGCAATCGGAAGAAAAAGTCTAAATTGAAAATCATTACTTTTCTTATTTATTGCAGCAATTCTTGATTTTTATGGTTTTTATGATACTTTAGTTGTGGTTTGTAAAATTTCTTCTTCTTCATTGAATGTCCGTATTCGTATCATGTATATAATATTATGTACATATATTACGTTATAGCAAGTAATTATATTTAACAGAAAATTAGGTTAACACTTAAACCTAATTTACCTTAGAAATATAGAATCACTAATGCAAATAAAAGGGTATAACCTAATTAACAATAATATCGACGAGTGATCAATTGTATAATTTAAAAAAATTAACGTATTTAAAATATTTAGTATACAACTTATCTCTATATATTTTACCCCGAAATCTCAGGAACTAAATACAACTAGCTCCCTAAGACAAAAATTGTTACTGTATATATCATATCTAAAACAGTGGTCATTATGGCCTGATCAAACCCCTTCGCAGTGCGCACTAAAGGAAGGTTCGTGCCCAGTTTTGGCCTGTGGGACTTTAAAAGGGCTGGAAACAATTATTTATATTATAATTATTTTATCTTCTGTACATATGACACCTATTACTAGGAAATTATCTGCTTAATCTAAAAGGATATAAATTAGAATATTCAAAATACAAGATATATCCGTATTTCTAACTCTCTTACTACTATTGTGTCATCCCTTATTAGCTTATACACATTTTAATTTTATTATTAAAAAAAATATTTTAGGAGACTACAATATAACTATTCAATAAAAAATAGATCAATAGTCCATGGTTTTAATTATTTTTTACTTTATCTAATTATATTGCATGTTTAATACAGTTACCACTGCCTCGCGTGTAACCCTGACGGTCTGTTAATGGTCAAGTGACACAGTTCTTTGGCATACTTTTATAATTTATTATACCGAACAAAATAAGCATTACATATTATGTTTGATACTTTATACATTAGTAATAGATACTATATAATCAGTCGAATTTCTGAATTTTACAAAATAATTACTTTATTCTTGTTCAATTTTTGATAGTGATTTCTATTGCGAGACACGTATCCTACGTGTATACGATATAGGTATAACATGTAATAGAAGCAAGCGTCTTAGTTTGAGTAATCACGTAGCTAACACTATTTAGTAAGGTCAAGTTAAGCAAATACCTGTTCCATTTTGTAAGTAGCAATTTTATTTGGACTATTGTTGTTCTGTTAGTAATGAAATGTTTTAGGTGGTACAGCATTACGTGCATTAGTTATATGAGTTTGGTCATAATATATTATCGTAATTCAAGCATCCGCAAAGACAGGTGTGTGCAGCGCAGGCGCAGCGGCGGAGATGCTTGAATTTATCACTTTCACTCTCGTTGGTGCGACAGCAGCGGTTCTAAGCAGGCCGGCGCAGTGCCGTCGCGCCTGTTCTGTCGGTCGCACCGACGACGGCAACGTTCTATCGCGTATCTAATTCGCTGATCTGCAATTCGACATCCTGTGTCAATATTATGCTTCACTGCCTTGTTACCTTGTCTACTCACAGCTCTACTGAATATTGAGATCTTGTTGTGAAAAAATCATCTAATTTTAGAATATTTCATAAAGTGCGCGTTGTTACACGAACTTATCTCAGTGTTAGACAGATTAAGCTGTGGATTTTCGTAATTTACTGCAACACGTATTAACACGATTGTTAGTAAAGTGGGGACTTTTTAATTTCCTATTTTCAATACGCGTCTATGTATACTAATTGAGTGATACTCGAAATTGGCGTTTACTTCATAGAGAAAGTTAGTCAATACCGTCGTTTAGAGGTTTTTAAAATATATGTTCGATGTTTATGGTGAAAATACTGAAGCTTTCTATACCTACTTTTAGATAAAGTTTCTCGCAGAAATATTGAAGTTGAAATTTACTTCTGTGGTATTGAAACTACAAATTCGTTTTATAATATAAAAATATAAAATAATAATATGAATAATATTTTTCATGTACATTAGACAGATGTTGGTAAAATATCACGTGAAGTACACATAAAGCTCGTTACGACGCTTACTGTAAATAAATAATGACCTAATTGTACCTTACGTCTTTGCTATTTCGGTTCCTGAATGATCGCTATGTGTTGATCTGATTTTGAATGTCAAGCAGTGTCTGATAATACACTGTAACGATAGTGCACAATTACATATTCAGAGGAGAAACTTGTTCTGTTATGTGAACTTTCGAAGATTTCTAAAGGACAGGCACTCCCTTTTCTAGACATTCTGCACACTTATAAATAGAAAAACGTTACATATTTGCTATTTCAATTACCAATTGTAATTAAAATGGAAGTGACACAGTGATTTAAATATGTATTGTGCCGATATGCCTCATTACGACGAGAGTTTCATCCACGATGATAATCAGAATCAAAGAAGAAATAAACGCAGCTATCATGTTTATAAAACAGGTTTAAATCCCATAGGTTTTATAGAATCGAATGATGTGATTCATGCCCTTGAAGGAAGAGGTACAAATGTTATAAAAAAAAATATTATGAATATTAAACAACGTGGTCGATATAGACCAGAAGCCTCATCGTCTATTTCTAAAAAAACTGATTTATTTGTAAGTCGTTATCCCCGTATAAGCACTTTCGATCCCAATAAGCTTTACGACATACGCAATAATAACGTCGTTTCGTTAACACCATGCAAGAGTTTTGATAATTTGACATTAAGATATGGTAAGAGAGATTCATACAAAGATAAAATAAGAAATGGGACTAGTCTACAAAATTTAGTACCCGAAGATAAATTAAAACACTTTATTTCGCCTATTGAAGATTGTCAAGGATCACGAAAAGGAGACGTTAGAAATTCTTATTCAGTCGTAGGAGCTCGCAGGAAACCTGTGCAACGTCGTTTCTCGCGGACCACTGCAGCTCCAGGTGTTGGAGTGTATAGAAAAATTTATGTGGATGGAGTTGAAGGTGATCAAAATGGTACTTATATTTTAATTTCCTATATTATTGAAATATTCAAAGTCATATAAAGTATTAAGTAAAAAACATGAAATGATCTAATAGATTCTTTAAAAATATATGTTATACAAATAATAAAATACAAAGATATTATATTTATAAATTGAAATGAAATAAAATTTATAAAACAATTTAAGGTAACAAAATTATTTCCTTGCTAAAAACGGAAGAGAATGTAAAGTGCTTTCGGTTTTTCTCCTAGTAATTTTATAGTAGAGTTGCATATAATAGAATCGTTGATATTGTATAATAAAACGTAAGAGACGCGGGAACAATCTATTGTGTATTTGTATCTATTGTTGTTGTAATGTTAAGGCCGTTAACGAAATTTTTAATAATGACTTAGTGTTCTATAGTTATAATATACGCTTATTCTTTTAAAAGAAACGTGCTTTTATTATACTTTTTATCAGTTTATTCGATTTGTATGTTTACTTGAACCTTCAGATTTATGGGCACGTACCAATTTCTATGATCCGATTTTTATAGACATTTAGACAACACAGCTGGGTGGGGCCCACTTATTCAGATTGCGATCAGATTGGGAGTCAAAGAAACTTTGACCGTTTCTCAGTGACCTGACTCTGCCTTTTCTCTGGCTCTACCAGACTTACTACATTCCGTCCCAACACTTAAAACATCCAGGATTAAAAATAAATGCTAAATGTTGCCTTTTTTTAATACATATTTTAATGTAGGTAATGCTCATATCGGATAAAAAAGATAGCCACTAAAACCCAACAGAACCTCTGTTGTCAGAGACTTACCAGGAGAAACCCGCATTGCACATCACGTATGAAATTTGCCGCCACCCTGTCTATTTTTGGCCTGACGCTCATAAGCAGTTTGTTCTTACTATTATTCATCTTGAAACGGCTATACCGATGTTGACGGGACTTTCACAGGCAGATAAATACCTGATGTCTTAAGGAGTAACTTAGGCTACGTTACTCTTTAAGGCTTACTTAAAAGGTGCCGCTCAAAAAAATTAAAACGTACCTAGGAATGAACCGGGAAGAATCGCGTTTACAAAAGTCAAAATACATAACGCTATAATACATAAAAGTTGAAACAGGATTATAAGAGCTCGTTGTAAGAGTTCAAAAGTCATTTTGTTATTGTATCACATATATTATTCTTTCTTTGTTATGTTATAACGCTTCCGGGTACAAAGTTCATTCAAGTTTAACAATTTTATTTAGGCAATTTTATTTCATTAGTTCGCAAGTACCCAATGTTATTTTGCATACGCAACCATAAACCAAATTAAACATGTTTATAGCATACCTTGTTCGCCGTGGATGCTCAGCTTTAGTTTGTGTTTATGATATGTATGACGCACTCGAGCCCAGGAAGCGGGCATGACCCGGCGTCCGTCCGGCGCGGGACGGTGCGGTGTCCTCGCTGTGTAGCCTGTCTCAGTCGTCACGCGCCGCGGACTGGGCGCGTCCTGCTGTCGCCTTCGTGTGTATTTTTAAACTCGACCGTCATTGATAAAGCTGTGTTTACTCGTCCTCCTACGCGTCTTATACATCTTCGGAGTTTTGTAGTTATTAAATCGTGATGTTAGTGATGTCATAGTAATAAGTTGAAACTATTTTGTTGTACGAATCGACTGTAAACTAAAGGTAAATTGTTTAGATATTTTATGTCTCACGTTACCAAACTCATATGGAGTTTCGACCTACATGAACGCTTTTGCTCAAATTCTTGCATTACTTATTTATAAATATGTAGACATTGAACATAACAAATTAATGATTAATTTACATAATATGTCTGGTACATGAGTGCACGCATTTTTCAAATAGGTCCCGACTAAAATACATTTTATCCTTGTACTTGTAGCAAATATTAATCATTGTGATGTAGTAGGAGGAATAATACAATGGTTTGATATCATAACTAATATTATTAAGTCTTCGCTTATTTGTCAGACGTATGACGTCAACAATCCCTCGACTAATTAGCAGTATCTACTAATATTTAATTAGTATTTAGACGTTACAAGTTAAGTGAGAGTTGAAGAAATGAGCTTTTCAATTGCTTTAAATATGATTTGGTTTTATAGGTAGGTAATAGAAATCTTACCTAGATCACTATCATAAAGATATATAAGAACACCCAGCGATTATTGGGTTGCTAAACTATTAATCCTTATCCAAATAAATAAGATATTCATCACAACTCACAAGTATTTAATTTTGAACAAAATTACTCTTGGCATCATTTGGTTTCAATGAATAGGTATCTTTAACATAACTCCGCAACAAAATAATGATAACCGCGTGCAAGACGGGCGGACGGACGAAAGAACTTGGTTTCCAGCCTTTAGAACGCGAGCGATTCCGCGGGAAAGGCTAGTATTTTAATAAGAAAAACGTTAGAAAAAGATCATTTGTATAGTTACCTCGTTGTTTGTCTCTAAAGTCACGTAAACATTGTGCTTCCAAAACACATACTTTTATTACACATATATTTATTTACATACTTTAATATCATATTTATTAAACACCTTCGCACATAATGCATTATCTTAAAACAATTTTGAAGACCATAAAAAAGGTTAAAGCGAGTCAACTTTCAAAGATAGACAAATAATGCCATCGCGGACTTTTTTTAAGAACTTTTAAAGGGGAACAATTCCTTCATACATGATTTTTGCATAACTTTAACCGTTTACGCAGCGCACGCAACGGAAGCTCTCAAAAGGAATATTTTTCTCCCGTTTTTGCAACATTTTTCATTAGTGTTTCAGCTTCTTTTAATCGTAGCGGGATGTAATATAGCGTATAGCCTTCCTCGATAAACGGACACAAAAAAAAGTTTTCAAATCGAACCAGTAGTGCCTGAGATTAGCGCGTTCGAACAAACAAACAAACAAACTCTTCAGCTTTATAAATAATATAGATTAGATATTAGATGGGTAGGTAAATCACAGAATGTGCAGTTAGTACATTAAAAAGTTACATTAAGAGTTGCGTTTTTCAAAGGATGCATTTTTATTTTTTTGATTTGTAGGGGGTTTGTATAAGCTTAAGTCCAAGTTTGTGGGGTGCCTTGTCCCTCGACCGCCATTTAAGAAGAAAGGGGTGCAAAGGGTTTTAGCGCACTATCTCGAAAACTAGCAACCATACAAAAAAATAGAAAACATTATTTGTAGCAAATTAAATTGTCTACAACTTTGATTCTATTACTGTTTATCGTAAAATGGAAAATAAAAAAGTTATAAACAAAAATAGCTAAAATTTTTATTAACAAATTTTGTTTCGGGCGTCGTAACTTTTTTCTAGTCATTTAACAATAATATGACATGAAAGCAATTAATTTTCCCTATTTTTTTTTACTTTCATTAATTTATGTGGGTTCGTTTTTAAAATATGTAATTTCTAAACAGAGTGTACATTTACGAGTTGGAGTATGAACGTCCTTTTAAAAAATCATTTGAGTGGTGACCCCACAAACTTGAACTTAAGCTTATACAAACCCCCTACACATGAAAAAAATAAAATTGCATCCTCTGAAAAACGCAACTCTAAATGTAACTTTTTAATGTACTAACTGCACATTCTGTGATTTACCTACCTATGACCTATCTATTATCTATCTATACTATTTATAAAGCTGAAGAGTTTGTTTGTTTGTTTGTTTGTTTGTTTGTTTGTTTGTTTGTTTGTTTGTTTGTTTGTTTGTTTGTTTGTTCGAACGCGCTAATCTCAGGAACTACTGGTTCGATTTGAAAACTTCTTTTTGTGTCCGTTTATCGAGTAAGGCTATACGCTATATTACATCCTGCTGACCCCCCAATACACATAAAAAAAATACGCACTCTACGCATGCGAATGCCTAAAAAATGTAATATTTCAATGGACTAAGTTAATTTTTTGCACATCCGTGACATTATATAAGTATGAAGTTTGAACCGTTGATTCACCATAATTTTTAAATATATTGTAATGATAAAAAAAAATTGGTTTCGTTAAAAATGTTTCATTGTACGCCGGTCTCGCGGACCGAGGCTACTCTACGAACAAAACCGCGTCAGTTAAAACCCAAACCCCAGTTATTACTACCTATTATATGCTTGTACAATTTAAACAATGTAAGAAGCAAGATTCTTTTGTAACTTTATAAAACAAATTTTCATTGTTGCTGACAAACTGAAGACAACTTAAGACTCATCAATAATAAATTGTGTTTTTATATTTCTCTAAATAGTAGCTGTAATAGTTTTACCTTTATAAATAAAAAAAGGACTAACTTCTGAAGGTGGAATAATTAGGTACCTACTTATAACTAATTTAAAGTTTTTAGTATCCATCATTATGGGTGATTAGGATTACCTAGCCATAATTTAATAAATTACGCTTATTATTACGCAAAGTAACTATTAGTTGGTGAATAATAAAAAATCAATAGTACGTTTTTTTAATGTAGAATAAAGAAAACAGACGAGCAGAGTGAAAAATTTTATATTATGTAATAGGTTATATGATTACGTACACTTACTATTGCTGCCTACGGCTTACTACTTTCATTAAATATAGATGGTCCATGATTAGGTAATTTGTTAA
Organism: Boloria euphrosyne; assembly: GCA_951802675.2. Classification (NCBI taxonomy): domain Eukaryota; kingdom Metazoa; phylum Arthropoda; class Insecta; order Lepidoptera; family Nymphalidae; genus Boloria; species Boloria euphrosyne. The sequence continues at coordinate 9,560,323 of OX637871.1, read as the reverse complement.
TATTTATTACATAATTATTTTCATTTCTTCAATTCGTCATTGGACCATAATGAAACACCCATATTAATTTAAAAATGACAAATATTTCTATGACTAATTAAACGTTTGCCTATATTTGATGCGAGCAGCGAGAATCATATTTAACTCATTACCTAAAGACGTCATTAATAACATTATTATTAAATTTTAAATACTTATCAAACCACTACGACGTGGTATTGTTGTTAGTTAGATACATTTAATTAATTCAGTTAAATAAGCCGAGCTGAGTCAATTACTATGACGATTAGTCTTAGCAGAGTTGTTTATTTAAATTTTATTTCGAGTTACCTACCTATATAAAGACAACTCCAAAATATTTTAAATATTTTCTGCGTAGTACTATACATAGTAGTGGCAAGGTACATATTGTTACGTATATAAAAAGTATATTTAATACATAGATGAGTATGATACATATACCTACTTATACCGTACCCACTACTAGGGACCTGGGGTCATTGATTTAAAACTTAAAAGTTGTTTAACTTAACCTTAACTTTTTTTTAATCTTAACTTTTTTTAGTTTAGTTCAGTATTTATGTCTTTTTAAATATTTCGTGTAGGTACGTCATGTAACCTTTTTCGTTTCGATTATCCTTCAGAGTTCAATGCCATATTTTTTTCTTTACTTTAGATTTTTTGTTTATTTATATTTTTCTGCTGTCACGCTTACTCGATGTGTTATTTTAAATTAATAACTCAATGTCACTATAGCTTGATTTGGACAATCATTTCTTGGCCGTGAACGGTGGATATTGGGCGCTTATATTGACTGGAAAAGGCCATTTTAACATTGAAAATATATTATAGATGATATAATAAAGACCTATTTATATATATTTGATTGTTATTCTAAAATTAATTAAAAACTCATTCAGAATTCGTATTATTAATACTTACAAAAACCAAGGAAGGTTTTCTTTTCTAATATTTGAAATGAATTATTTTTAATAATATTATGGTTAACGAGCTTTTTATGATTTTTTTGTTACTGTAGTAATATACTAGGTCTGAGCAGGTTAAACTAGATAGGTACAATCGAGGGCCAATATAGGTATATAATCACTACACTATATTGAATCTGGCGTTAAAAAAAATTGAATATTTGGCCAAATGCTCTTTCCAAAATTGACCGAACCGAATACTCGGGTCAGTTTCGCACATTGGGTAACATCGTTTTTCTGGTCATTTTATATGGGTAACCATTTATTTCATCAGACTTAAGTTAAAACTTGGGTTTTACGATCCCTGGTATGTATATATATAGTAAATACCGATATTACGATCACAATTTAAATGACTATTTGTCATTGTTCTTATGTTATAAGAGAATGATACAAAAATTGAAGAGTAGATGCTTCTGTACTCTTTTTATGTCATGGGCGAAGGTCAAACATACAATCTGATTAATTGTGAATTATATAATATAACATCATAATTGTATCATAGTAGCAAAATATAACTGATATTGACATATTAGTAACACACGGTGTTTATTAACTTTGTTTATTCACCACGCATACCCGTAAATGGTTACAGAAAACGACGTTTGCGGTGAAGCAGGTTCTGGGCACCGTGGATCACTGCGCGGCGCCAACAAGCTAGCCCGGCGCGCGCGCTCCTTCAAGGACGACCTACTCGAGCGCATCTCAAACATGCGGTCGCCAGCGCAGCCTCCCCATCCGCCGCATCTCGCCTCAAATATCAGGTCACTACGTTATCTAGTAACCGGCACGTCCGTTGACGGTTGTATAGTCTAAAATGTAAGAGATTGCGCTAATGAGTTGATTTAAACATGAAGTGATATCAATATTTGTCCGCAAACCGTGATTTTTTAAAAGTATTAATTAAAATCGGTTTAGTAGTTTTAGAGTTTATCGCTTGCAAATTATAATATTAGTATAGATACCGTCTACAATCACCATATTAGGCGATAGCGTTTGAGTGCAACTTAGTAATTTTAACGACTTCATACCTACTTAATCTAGCCTATGACGATATTATTTACTATCAACTCTCATTTCTCAAGCTAATGATTATTATATAACAGTCGGTAAAAACTTGCTACCGCTATAATTGATGAATACAGTTTATCTGTAATAAGAATTAATTTAATTTTTGTTCTGCCATTGCATGGCTTTTATTTAAGAATTAAGATTAATTTTAATGTATCTAAATGATTTATCTCTTAAATAAAGTAAATATCTTATATTCTTAAACTACAAATTCCGTTAGCTAAACTTGTATCATATTAATAATAATGGAAGAAAAAAAATCTTTTGCATAGTGACTTCTTTAATTAACTAATTTTATAGTTTATTATTTTGACAAGCCATTATGGTTCTGTCGTATAGCTTTGTCCATATTTGTCATAATAATATGTTATCTTTCACAGTTGTGTACATAGGAATGAAATCTACCCGCCAGCTATTGCTTCTTATCTAAGATGATAATAATGTTGCCTATACATAAGTCTATTATCTTACTGGCAGCGATTCAAGAAAGTGTCGGTCACTTTAAGAATTTTATCTTCACTTATAGTTCTCAAACAAAACAGTTGTTTTTAGCGTACTACGAAGTAGTTTTTTTATTGAAATATAATTTTTGTCAACCTTTTTACGGAATTGTGATTTGTGAAACGTTCGGTTTGTATTTAATGCGTTAAATGTAGCGGGTATAGTGAGTCACGACTAGACTGTCGCGCGCATTAATGACATTGTCCGCTGAAATCTCATTAGTTCGGTGCGTGCAATGTTAAGTGATTACATTTTAATGTGCGCGACCGGACTGTCAGTGGGTGAATTGTTTTATTTACTGTGCTTTGGACGTGAGTTTACTGAGGGTTATACGAAAGTAAACTAGTGTATGTGAATAATAAATCTGTGACAGGATATCATTACGTATCCAGTGATTGTGTCAGTCTAAATGTCGAACGTTGTACGATCACCCGTTGGATATTGGATAAACAAGCGTACAAATAAACTCCAACTACGGCTAGTCAACAATGGAAAACGGTACATACTGGTTTTGAAGATTTTTCATAATGACACAATGTTCAGTACTTTGTTACATAGTAACATTTATCTCTCAGAAACTAGACCCTATCTCTTAAATGTTTATAAGATGAAACCCTGATTTGGTTTTACTTATATTTTCGCATTTCGTGACCAGAACTTCATCAAATGATTGGCCTTATTTTAAAGCATAGAAATTTTTTTTTGAGCTTGCTGAGTGACTTCTGAACTAGAATCACGTTGAAGAAATAAGCTTTTTACTATTTCATCTCCTTAATTGTTTCATTATACGTGGGATATTATCAAACTTTTAGCAGCTCTTATTCAAATATGAATAAATTCATAACACGCATGGAGTCATTAAAGCTAATGCTATTAGTATGAATATGTATGTTTATTATTCACTCGTACGTTATTTGAACATGCATATAGTAAAGTGAACCGGGACTTTGAATATCAAATATAGCTTAGCTTTGTTATTCGCGCCGAGCAGGCTCGCATATAAAGTGGCTTCTTTCGCAATATACATACATTCCAGTCGGCAGTATATTTCGGCGATATTTTTATGTAATGATGACGTGACTTAATATATTTTTTTATTCGCCTAACTGTTGTCTACAGTACACTGCGTACCTACAGAATGTTATGTTATGGTTTATTTTAAAATAGCAGACACTTATGATAGTAATTAAGAAGATAGTAGTAAGATATTTTAATAAGAATTTCAGCATTTATAGTACGTAATTCAGGAAACTGATTTTATAACTTGAAAATAATGAATGGAAATGTACAACCTTAGCAATAAACTCTGTGCTCAAATGTAATAACCAAATAATACGAAACAAAAAAGCAAACGTATTTTAATAAATAAGATAAGATATATAGGACAATTCAAACATGAAGTTTATCTTTACTATTTGTACGTAAAAATGTTAAGCTTATAAAATACATTTTTATTAAGTACACAAACGAGAAATGTAATTTATTTGATATTGATTATTTACAGATCCCACTCCCCGCTTAGTCCGAAACCTCGAAACATGGGTGCAAAAACGGTCACGGAGGAAGGTGAAATCACACCTGCCAAAGAACTCGAACGGCTAGTCAAAGAGGTCTGTTTTTGTTCAAATTGTCTCTTATTTTGTGTACGAGACTAACAATTACAGCTGGATAAAAAACAAGAAAATTACCCAAGGATGACAATTCGTTATTCATACTACATACTTATTTAAATTAATGATGGAGGCGTTTGTACTATTTTAAGTTGCGTCTTTTATACATAGAATTTTATAAAAATCTTCAATATTTCAGGTAACATTCGGGCTAAAACATTTCTCTGATGTCATCACAAAGCGGAAACTCGAAATGTTGCCGGACAACGGCACTATTGTTTTCGAATCGATCGCAAATATACACAAAGGTAATTTCATTATGCAATTTTTATCAGTGCAAGATCTCTTTTTGTGTGTGTTTTTGTGTAAAACCCAAAACATTGCATTGTTTGCATTCAAATCCGTTGTTATTTCTTAAAATTCATGGATCATAAATTTAGTAGCAATAAAAATAAAAGATGTATAATTTTAAAATATCGTAAATTACAAAGCGTTTACACAATTTAATGTAACGATTTATTTCCAGCTATAAAGCCGTATTGCAGCCGGTCGCCGCAGCTAACGGGGGCAGTGAAACGCCTATGTACAGCGCTAGCGATGTTAATACGCCTGTGCGACGAGGTGACAGTGGTGAGCTTGCGGCGTGACACAGACGAGGCCGAGGCAGAGGTGTCGACCGCGGCGCTGTCCCCCGAGCACGTGAGCTCGGTGGTGAAGGGCGTGACGGCGGCGGTGGAGGAGGTGGCCGGCCTGGCGCAGCAACATATGACCAGGCCGGCTCTGTCCCCTCGCCCGGCGCTCGTCTCCCCACGGTCGACCCAGAGGAACTCCTTACCCGGTAGTGAAGTGATTTGATAACAAGCAATTAAATGGCATGATAGCGTAACTAATTTAAAATTATTTTGTTTATGTAACACGTACGATAATGTCAGTTTCCATTTTGAGAAAACACATTTATAATCATGTTATATGACACACAGAAATTCTTTAGTAGATTAATCAAGATTATTTATAAATATTTACATAGGTATCTATGTTATATTGAATAAGCGGCTTTGTTTTGTGTATTCTGTGTCACAGTAAAATTAAAAAAACAATATGTATTAAAAAGTGTATAATTTGGATTTACTTTTACATTTATAATGGATATTTCAGATATTCCCTTAACCCCAAAAGAGTTGTCACTGTTAATGGGAGAGCCGGGCACGGAGAACAACGGGGTGCGCGCGTCGCATTCCTCAGAGTCCATATTGGACGCGCCGGACACCCCTCCGCCTAAACCCGCGAGGCCTAACCAGTGAGTTACCTTAGCCCTAACTATTAAAAAAAAGAAATGCTATTTCGACTAACTGTTAAGTGTATGGGACTCATTATACAGCGAATTAATGATTAGCTCATATGCGAAGGATTTATTTGTAGCTTTAGTAGAGTAAGAAAAAAAAAATTCATACAGATATTACATACACCATATCACTTACGTATTGAGATGTAGGTGAAAATGTACTTTTAAACACGATTACATCAGAGTTACATGTAAAGCGAATAAAAATATGTTAATTAAAATTAAGAAAATATCACATATTATAACGCTATGTGTTTATCAGTCCGTGAAATGTATGCAACACAGTTGTCCATTTGTTTGCCTAGAGTGATAATCAAACCAGTGATTTTGTACAGTAGCTGTGAATTTAACTTAAATTAATGTTTATTTTTATTACTTTCTTTACATCCTATATTATAATATTTGTGAAACTTGTAAGGCATAATTTAATCAGAAAGATAAGTATAAAAAATATTTAAAACTGTAAAATAAATATTGAAAGTAATTTTCTCTCAAAATATAATAATAATTAAAATGCAAATTGATTTATGGTTGTGAAATTGTTAAAATAGAAATTTTTCGCTTACATAGTGTTCATTTGTAAAAATGATAATTTTAAAAATATTTAAATTTATAAGTGACTCTGACATATTTTATATTGATGATAGAGCATATCCATAAATAAATATCGTATTATAGTTTTTTTTATAATGAACGCTATTAAAAAACGAATCGATTATAAATTGGACGATTAATATTCTTTTTTAATCTATTAGTATTCATTGATATAAAGTTTTCTTAGTAAAATCTTATTTTAGAATAGATTAGAAATCAAGACAGCATTTCTAATTGACCTTGAGTTGTTTGTTTTCACTTTCCACATAATTTGATATCGAGTTTTGCCGGTAAAAGTGAAAGTGCATTGCAGGAAGATAGAGCTGGCCCCGCCGCTGCCGCCCAAGCGCAAGACCAACGACACGTCCCTACAAGGGCTCTCTATGGACAGGTATAATTATGAATTATCGTCGCCTTTAAATGTTTACGACTACTTTCACTCTTCCATGGAAAGTGTTTTGATAACTTGCCTGCCTTGCCATACTAGAATTATTTGATTACATCGAGTCGCAAGTGCTTAGTTCATCCGGTAAAATGATAACGTAATATAACCTGTTTTAGTTTTGTGTTAGAATGTTTATTGCTCTTGTTATACTTATATTAGTTTTTTTTTGTTATTTTTTCGATTTATTAAATATAAACTTTGAACTAGTATGTATTACGGTTTGTGGATTTGAAATAATTCAGATTAAAATAGATAACTGTTCAATGATAACTTAGAGTGGTATTTCTATACATCTATAACCTTTGTAATAAAGTTATGGATGTTTATTTAAAAGTTATTATAGCGCTACAGCATAAATTAGTAAGTAGATTATTTTATGCATTATCTATTATAATGCAGAAAATTTTGTTTTTTTTTCTATGTTTGTTACACTTTTGTGCTGAAACGGCGAGTACTTTTACAGACTATAATCCAAAGTAACACTTAGCCTATTGTTAGATATAAGTGACGCAATAAAACACTCGTCAATTTGTATAGGGATTTGTATATACGTATACAAATATATACATATATTGAACATTTCCCAGATTATCTCTCCAGTCCCACAGCAGTGGGTCGTTGGACTCGATGCTCAACGTGTCCAACGATGAGGACAGAAATGCACACGATTCTATGAACCATGAAGTGTTCGTGACGGCGCCTAACTCGGATTTAGGTATTTATATAATAATAATAAATAATAATAATTAGGTATTTATATTTCTCATTAAATGTTTTTTTATTATACCTACATTTACTTTAAAATAATTCTAGACAATTCGACCGTTTGGAATAAAAGGGTTCCATCCAACATTTTTCTATATTTTGATTTTTTAACTTAAAAATGTTTCATGTGACCATAACTTTGTTCTCTAAACCTTTGAACGTCATCTATTGACCCTTACTGAATTAGCTGCATAAAAAAGTTCTATTTGTGAAATTAATGATTCAAAAAGTTCCATCTGAATCATGAATGTTAAAATCCAGGTGGAACCATCTTATTCCAAACGGTCGAATTTTCAAATGTATTTGTATTTCAATAGTTTACATTCGGTTTTGTGTTATAGTCTAAGATCAAGATATATACCAATTTAATGTATACATTACATTATCTAGGCCCCTAGGGCATATAGTTTAGTTTTAATAAACTGTTATAAAGAGAAAAATTGATGCCATATTTTATCTTTATGATAAAATAGATTTTTGCATCACATTCACGTTTATAAATTTGAAAGTTTAAGATGTGTGTTTATTAATTTTATTATTTCAAGCGCTCCAAGATTTTGAACGAAGAGAAATGAAGTCGAATAAGCTTATATTTATATTAAAAACAGTTATTTACAAAAACGCTTTTAGTATATTGCAAAGAACTGGCGCGTTCTAAAGTCTAATTGATTCGATAGCATATTATACTTCGTAATTTATATCTTCATAGTAATTTTATATTGTTATCAGGTATATGCAGTTGTAATAATATGAGTGAAATGCGAACGTCGGTAGAGTCACACGAGTCTCACATGAACAATGTCCACGGCCATTCCAACCACAATCGGTGAGTAGTATTACCATTCATCAGTACTGTCATTCGGCCTTAGTTGTTATTTATTTCCTTCCATCCTATTTTTCTTCTATCTTTAATTTGATCTATTTATTATGCATTTTTTTTTATTTCAAGCTTCTCCAACGAATCCGGTTTTGTGTCAGTCGGTCAATCGGAGATATCAACAGAACACAGTTTTACATCGACATTCTCTTCGCATCACTACTCTAGTCATACGGACAGGTGACAAAATTCAACTAGTCACAAAAAACACAATTGTTTTTTTTTTGTTGTACACTCACTGTTTGTTTGCATTGTTACTACTTATAGCACTATGGTTATTTGATTTGGCACATTTTGTTTACTTTGAATTTTAATATTTTAATATAGTTTCACCTTGCACTATACATCAATACGATTATTTTACTCATCAATATCAAATCAAAATATACTTTATTCAAATAGACTTTTACAAGTTCTTTTGAATTGTCAGTTACATTAATGAAATATAGAATTTAAATTTAATATCAGTATGAAAGTCTGTGAGGAAGCTACTTCCGGCTCTGAAGGCAGTTCTGCTGAGAAGAGCCTGCGAGTAACTCAAGAGTTGTCTTTTAAAAAAAATGATAAAATATTACAAAACAATAATTATTGTAATTATAATTATCTATTTATCCTACGTGAGATTAATTTTGATTAATGATTAATCTTACGCATTAACATATCGATATACAAATATCGAATTTAAAATAAACAAAAATACACATATTGTATAAAATATACAATATCAAAACCATAGTGGCACTATCATTATAACTCGTCCACACTAATCCCATCACTCATCATTTAATAGTCGATGTCATGCTTGATGTTATTGTTTGCAGTACTTTTGAAAGTACAGAGTATGTGAGCGAAACCAAGTGCACAGTGCAGAGCGTTGAGGCCCGCGTGAATATGTTCAGTGTGAGCGCGGCGGCCGCGCACTGCTCAAAGTGAGTGCCCCGGCATAGTCTCGGGAGGGTTAGTTACGGACACGGCTTTGGTTTAGAGATTTCCTTCGTTTTTGAATGACTATAAGAGAGAAAGTTTCTGTGTTTGTAACTTCTTTATATTGAAACGGCTGGACGGATCTTGATGTTATTTAGCGTACTGATAGAATTATGTACTGGGGTAATATGTTGGATTATTACTATTAGGCTGAAAGTGAAGCGGATTTTGTATATTTTCATATAAAATGTGTTAAATTTATCTGTTAAGCAAAAGACAAATAGAAGCTAGTTTGATAGAGTAGACTCTAATATATGTATAGTTAATTTACTGTATGTTGTTATGATTTTGAAATGTCTATATACTAATGTCTCCTTTAATGCACTTTTGCATGTTGCAAATTGAATGTTTATATGTCAAGTTTTGTAACAATAACAAATGGTAGAATAAACTGTGTTACGGGTATTTGTACATATATGTAGTATGTGTTAAATTTGTATAGTATAGACTCTAGGAGTCTTGACTGATAATATTATAGTTAAAAAAAATAAGTAATTAATTTTTAATAAAAAAATAACTATAAACTACAGATCCTTTTAAAATGTCTTATATTAATTACAAATCGTTTAATTTCTCTTAAATTAATATTTATTTTCATTGAAAAATGATTAATATTTTATATTATGTGTTCAATTTTATAAAAACGCACTTGAGGTTAACATAATTAATAGATTTGAGTTAACCTCATTTGAAGGGTACAGGGGCATAACAAGGAATGTCACAAAATATTTTTTTTTTAATTTAAATTGCAATCAATAGTACGTGGCAAAATCTTAATGTTCCCATACTTTTTAACTTTTTGAATTTTTTGTGACATTCCTTGTTTTGCCCCTGTACCTTTCATCTGAATTATATGGGTTTATAAAAAAATTAAGTTAAACAAATTCTTCTTAAAATCCATTTTTATTTCATTTTAGACGAAGTAGACGACATGCGTAAGGCAATTGTATAAAATAGAGGCAGGCATACAGAGAATAATTTAGTAATCCTTGCTAGTTATAAATTAGTTAGTTAGTTTTGCAATAGTGTGGTGAGGTTGGTAACATAGTTGGTTGCGGCAGGTTGGCGAGCATCACGTCGGACGAGAGCGAGACGCCGCCCGAGCTGCCGGTGAAGACGCGGCGCAACCTGCGCGCGGACATGCAGCAGTACTTCCCCAATGTCGAAATTAGGTTTGCTGTGTTATAAATTATAATTACATCTGGTTAACATATTACAACATATAGTCACTAAAATTATGAATTTTATTTTTTAGTTTTGTACTAAATTTCTCATTTCAGTTATTTTTCTTTAATCTTAATATAATCTATACATCTATACGTATAAGTAAAACTAATGTGTCTGTTAACTAAATGCATATGAAAGTATATACGGCACATAAAAAAAAGACGTGTGGCACTCGGAGACTGCCGCGGTAAAGCTATTGCATAGCTGTTTTTATCAACTTATGCAATTATAATTTTTTTTCTTTTATTAAATAAATGAGAAGTTAATATTGTTCAAAATATTTTTATTATCTATTGAAAAAAAACCGGATGTCCGCCATCTTGGATTTGAAAATGGACCTCATTTTCGCAATCACCACAAAATGTGTTAGGTTATTTTCGTTACGGAATTTCTGGATTCGGTCTCCACGCTCAAGGCCCGCGATAGAAGCTATGCAATAGCTTAATAATAATTTATTTTTTGTCTGTCTGTTTGTTCCTATTAATCTTCGAAACGGCTAGACCGGTATTCACACGACTTTCACTGGCAATAAGCTGATGTTAAAAAGAGTCCCTATTTTATTTTTGAAAAATATTTGGAAATGCCGCTCATAAAATTAAATTGTACCTATTAGGATAAGCGAAGCGAGGGGTTGTCATTAGTATTTACAACTAAGAAAGACGCAGGAAACAAGATGTCCATGCGATTAACTTAAATTTTTATTATAACCAGGAACACACCATTCCCGCATGAGACGCGGCCGCACACGCTGGCGGAGCACAACCACCAGAGGCCGCCACCGCTGCCCCTCAAAAAGAAACACAGTCAGTATCACCATATCTTATACCCCCTCAATGCCTTCTATTAATAACCCTTCCTCTCCCTCTATTCTAATAGCTTTTACTATGGTGCATCTCAAAAACTATATATCTGTAGTTTTATTATACCATATATATTTATGTCTAATTTCTATCTCTAGTAAGGAAATATTACTTCACATAGAAGGGTTTTTGGAATCCACCATTTAAATTGTTAAGAATAGAAGATATTCTTTGCTTTTAACAGAAAATTAAAAAAATGTCTTTCTAGTATCGTTAATAGAAATCTAATAACGCACTACTAGAAATACGAGATATTTTTGATTGTATTCATCCTTTCTCACGTCCCACTTCTGAGCCTGGGTTTTCCTTCAATACAAACGGAATCAGGGCACAGTCCATCGTGCTAGCCAAGTCTTTCTAAAACTTGCTAGGTTCTCTCAGCTATACAATACAAGTGATAATGACGTTAGAAGTGATTCGCATACGAAAACATAGTTGCGAAACCCGGGAACCGTTAACGCGTTACCACTGGGTTACCACTGCCATTTTTAATAATTATATGTTTTTATATTAGATCACGTTTATCTTCTATTTCTTAACATTTACTATATTATATATCGGATAATTTCATTTTCTTTTTACTAACAATTAACTAGTAAGTGGTAAGTGGCTACATTGGTTATAGAAACGACAGTAAACTTTTAACCTCCTATGGTGAATTTAAGTCTTAACTAGGGAATATAAACGGTTAAGGATACAACTTACATGCTATGCTATATTGAGCTATAAGTTAGTATAGCCTGTGTATGTGTGTTTGTACTGATTCGGAATGAAATATATATATATTGGAAGTATGTATGGATGTCACGTGTTCAATGAACTATCATTGCATGTAGAGTAATATTTTGCTCAGACTAAGAATGAGAATTATTATGCATCTGTCGCACACTTAAGTGATGTTGCACTCTGAAAAATGTGGACAATTATAATGTTATATTTCTTGCTTCTACACATTGTTAAATCTGTCTATCTATGAAAATTAAATGATGATGTCTGTCTGTTCTTTCTGGTTACTTTTATTATGACTATATTAATGGGTTTATCAGGGAAAAAATAATCAAACAAATTACTTAATAAAGTATATTGTTGATTTCGATATTTTGTAATGTTATTTTCTTATATAATATAATGAAATTCTTATTGAGACGAATCTGTACGTTAAATATTTTTTTGGAAAATATTATTAAAATAGCCATTATTGTCGAAATTGGAATTCGATTCTATACTTTTTAAAATTTTTGTCTGTCTGTCTCATCGCGAGAAATACACTGGATAGATTTTGATGGGTATGATGATAACTGGTTTTCCAAGTCCACACGAGTAGAAAATACTGGAAATTTTATAGCTTGAAAATTACTTATCTCTGATAAATCTATACTAACTGTTAAAAACCTAAGAACGAACTCGAGCGGAGCGAGGGTTTAATCGCTAGTAACAAAAAATAATCGAAATCAGCAATGTACTGTAACGCTATGGGGGTTATAACGGCATGTTTGTCTGTTGTGTCGGTGCGGCCCGCAGTGTTTCAAAGCGTCGCGTACAGCGGTGAGTGACTGCATGAGCTACACGCACACGCCATCTGCCTAGCGATGTAACATACGCGTTCTGATATGAGTTTGGCAGTTGTTTCACATATAACATATATATTTTTGTCATTTTAATATACTTATGTGTTTTTGTTGAGGGTTGGTTTGTTATATATAATACTACTAACACTAATTTTCTAGATTTTACTTCCAAAAAGCAACTCGTCATACTTAATATCTCGATGCAAAGTAGCAGTCGTTCACTCCAAGTTTCAGACGGATTGGAGAATACCATATGCCTTTATGTCTTAGCTATCACGATACATTTTCCCATAAACACAGCTTGCTTTAATTTATGGCTATCGCCGCTTAATTTTGTGTCAGTTAATAACAAAAATGGAATTTCGCATAGTTAATTATCACCCCAGATGATGGATGTACTTAGCGCTTCATTACGGCGCCTTTGCCGTTTCATTTGGCGGCATAGAAATACATGTTACGCCTTTTAGATAACATTTGTGTGTGAAATGTGGTTTTAAGTGGTTCTATGGTTAATTTGTGGGGATTTTCAGTTATGGCATATATGGAGATGTTCGGAAACTGCAGTCATACTCTCAACGCACATCCGGCGATAAATTCAGAGGCCCCCGCAGATATGTTCCGGCACTCAATACACACGTATAATTTAACGAGGTAAATTACTTTTGCAATAAACAAATAACCTAAATGGTTTGATGGCTTTTTTAATTTATATATTATTATTTAAAAATTCCAGTGCGGGTACGATAAGTGTAGGTCATCATCAAGTACAAAGGACGATGGCTTCGTCGCTGACGGTTCAACAGTTAAGCACACCGCCGCTCAGGTAGAATGCTCTTTTATAGTTCCGTAATCCAATATCGATGAAAACCCTTTAGTCCTAGTTAGTTACCTTAAAATGTCTATTTTCTTGTAACATACATTAGTACGTTTAAATTAGTTTAAAAATTTCACGAGTACCTCTTAGAGTTTGTTTGAATTTGAAATGCCTAATAAAACCCTCTTTTAATATGTGCAATACAATGGGTGGTACATACTTCGATTCCTATAGTAAATCAATGTATTTTCCATTGGTTCTTAGTTTAATTATATATTTATTTAAAAGACATTTAATAGCAACGATATTTGCTCTATAGTGGTTCAGAAGACAGTGTCAGTATGAAGACGTCAAGTAGAACTAGTCCGGTGCCCCCGGAGCCGCCGGCGCTACCGCCAAAGATGAAAAAACAAGTACGTAATAGGTTTAAAATCGAACAAGTGGAAATACCGTATCACTGGATTTCTGGATTTGCATTTGTTTTATAACACGCATTAGAAATCTAGTCGTATGTGAAGTCACCTACATTATTCCTTGTGCTTATATTCCCTACAATTAATTGTTTATTTAATTTTTAAAACTATCGAAAGTATTGCAAGTTAAAGCTACTTATTAACTTTTTATATAAATTGTATTCTTGGTTTTATAAAGTAATATTTATTTTCAGACTATATCAATGAATTCGAGTAACGAGCTGTTACCGCCGCCGTCGCCGCGGCCGTCGTCGCACAACAGTTCAGCCGATGAGTCTATTATGAATAATGTGGTATGTTGTACTTATTTTACAATAATAATTTGTAATGATTATTATAATTAATACAAAAATCAATACCCCTCACTTTTACATGCAAAAACATTTTGTTTTTTTGACAGAGTTCCGATGATTTGTACGTGAGTTCGTCGTCGCCCGGCAAGTTCCCCGTGGACGAGGAGGAGCTGGCGAGGATGGTGCCGGTACCCTCCCCTGCGCCCTCACAGGTACATAAATAAATTTATATACATTAGAAATGTAATATACGATGAATGGTATAGAATATACGATAAATCGTAATGTATGTAGAAGTATATAATATGTAGTGTGCACTATAAATGTTATATATTTTTAATTTGCTTGACAACTTTGTTTTTTGATAAATATGTTTTAAGAGGCAGGCAGTGGTAGCCCAGCGGTAACGCGTCGCTTGTATAACCGAGTGATGCGGGTTCAAATCCGGGTCTCGCACCTCTGATATTTTCATGTGCGAATCATTTCTATCATGATTACCACTTGTCTTACGGTGAAGGAAAACATCGTGAGGAAACCTGCTTGTCTGAGAAAACCTAGCAAGTTTTCGCAAGACGTGTGAAGTCCGCCAACACGCACTGGGCCAGCGCGGTGGACTATGGCCTGATCTCCCTCGTACTGAGGGAGGCCCGTGCCCAGCAGTGGGAAGTTAAAAAGGGCTGATGATGATGATATTTTAAGAAAAACTGACTATAATCTAATACAAATCGAACACGTTGTGTATTATGGTGAAATATATTTAAAACACATATTTTTAACAGAGAAGTGAAAGCAGTATAGAGCCGGCGCCGGCCGCGGCCGACACGAGCGCGACGCTCACGTCCGACGCAGACGACATCATCCTGCACACTGACGTCAACAGCTGGCTCATATTAAAGGGCGCCACCAAAGAAGGCACAGAGATACGGGAAGTGCGCGGCGGACATCCGGACGCTCTCATCGTACTCGCCACTAAAGCTACCAAAGGTATTTTTTTTAATACTTTTTTCTATTTTCATCATTGGGTCAAGGTCCATAAACTAAATTAGTAACATATTATAATTAGTTAATAATAAGTATGGAGAAGGGTTCAGATTCATTATTGTCATAAGCATGTTATGTTTTCATTCAAGACCTTCATTGAAAGATTCTATTAGTATATATTTTGTTAAATGAGGTATTTCTCAATTTAAATTTATTAAATGATTAAAATTGGTACTGTTTCATAGTGTTGTTGATAAAGTATGATTTTCTTTTTATCTAAATAAATATTTAATGTTTTCATTAAAATTTTTCCACATGATCATGAGATCAAAATATGAACATTGAGCAACGCTTCTAACATCTTAACTTTCATGCTTTCACTTTACAGAAACGGACGAGTGTAAGTGAATCATAATATGATTTGGGGCTGGAAACACTAGCTGGTTCAATACTAATATTTATTAGAGCTTAGCTGCTTTGAATTTGCTTTACATGGTTTTACGGACATTTTTTTTATAATTATCATTTATTTACGTATTATGGGATATATTAAATGTTTATACAAAATTAACTCACGCGCTTTGCTTTCGTTGAAGTTACACGAATATGAAAAGGCATGTTTATATTACTAATAATGAATTCATAGGTATTATAAGTATTTATAATTTATATATATATTTCTTGTGTGCGTGTGTATGTGACTGAACTCCTCCTAAACGACTGGACCGATTTTGATGAAATGTTTTGTGCGTGTTCGAGTGCATTCGAGAATGGTTTAGATTCACAATTCGGTCCACTACAACATGTATTTTTTGAATTAATTAGCTATTTATACATTTACACAATAAATGAAATATCCAATTATAAACAAGTCGTTGCTAGGCAACGTTGTTTTGCGCATGCGGACAGGACAACGTCTGTCGGGTCCGCTAGTAATTTATAAAATATGTATATGCATATAGCATTTCTTTGTTATACACTGCTTTAGCGTAGAGTTAGTGTAGCACATTTTGGTTTGAATAGTGTTCTGATATATTGTGTGTAAACAAACTGCGTTATCATTTTATTCCCTAGTTGGCTTTATAAGGTCTATAGTGTGAACTGTTGACATGGCATACAATTCACAATAAAATCGAATAATTGTGTATTGCAAAATTTCAACCCATATAGTGTCAAGACCCTATATCTAAAATGTTACAACAACAACCAACAAACAACATTAATATCACACATGCAGTTCACACTAAACGCTTTTTAAAATAACCGCCAAATAATTATGTAAAAACCTATACATAAATGTATGCAGATTTTGCGTACCAAGAAGCGTTCTTAGCGACATACCGCACGTGGGTGTCGCCCAGCGAGCTGGTGCACAAGCTGGTGCGGCGCGCGCGCCACTTCCGCCCGCGCCCGCACGAGCTGCGCTCCACGCTCAGCCTGCTCACCAGGGTCGTCGCTGATCTCACGTGAGTTGCCCTTTTGGACTGTTTGGACTGTTTGGACTTGGACTTTTGGACTATTATCTATATATATTCAGCCCTAGGCACGGGCCTCCCTTCATTTCGAGGGGGATCAGGCCATAGGCCGAGTGCGGGTTGTTTTTGTTCATTTGTCATTGAATGGTTTAGAATCGCACAAACACAAAGGTGTTTGTGCGATTCTAAACCATTCAAGTTGTCATTGTTTTTTATAGCAAAATAAATGCATTTTTAGGATGGCAGACCTAGACCGACCACTAATGCAGGAAATAATGGAGTTCATCTACTGGCTAGTTGAAGCGGAGGAACTGCCTATATCCAAAGCTTTGAGGCAAATTCTTGTTGATAAGCAAAAACAGTTACATTTCCAAAACGTGAGCTATTTTAAATATTAACTTTTTTAAAATAAAAAACATTAGTAACAACTTTGAAATGAGTATACTTTTAACATCATAGCGGAAATGAGTAATAGCTAAATGAAATAGATATTGTAGTATTATATTTGAAAAATACAGGTGCTACTTTACCTATCTACCTTTTACTACAAAAAGAAAAAAGATATTATGTTAAAAAGTTAAAAAAAAATTATGAGATATTTTTGATTTTTAATAATTAAATTTATGAAATAATTGTATGGTACGTGATGATCAGACGAGCAACAGATACGAGTACGACACGCCCTGCTACGGCACGGTGTCGCTGCGGCGCGACACGCTGCTGGACTTCAAGTCGCACGAGCTGGCCGACCAGATGACGCTGCTGGACTCGGCGCTGTTCGTGCGCATCACCTCCGCGGAGATGCTCTCGTGGCCGCGCGACCAGTCCGAGGAGAGCTCGCCCAACCTCACGCGCTTCACCGAGCACTTCAACAAGATGAGCTATTGGGCCAGGTCCAGGATATTGGAACAGGTGTGTTGTATTGTGTTAACTTACTGTTGAATTAATAATATCAATATTATGTTTATTTATAAATGCTTAAATTAACTTTTTTGAAATGATTTGTTATTCGTTTTTTTAACACTTAAATAGTTTTATATATGTATAATAAAAATAAAAATAAAGTACAAATTGTTCTAGTAGGATAGAATTTTATATTATAAAATAAATCCGTCGCACAAGTATCAATTCCAAATTATTAAAATCAATTTATTATTTACTATCTTCTTGTTTCTAAAATCGTTCAAATACTACTTTCATTTATAAATACTTGAAATTATAAACATTTATTTAACTTGTCCAGTACGAGGCCCGCGAGCGCGAGAAGTACGCGAGCAAGGTGCTGAAAGTGATGAAGGAGCTGCGCAAGCGCAACAACTTCAACTCGTACCTGGCGCTGGTGTCGGCGCTGGACTGCCCGCCCGTGCAGCGCCTGGGCTGGCCCGAGCGCGTGGCCGACGCGCTGCGCGACCACTGCAAGCTCATCGACAGCTCGCACTCCTTCCGCAACTACCGCAGCGCGCTCGCCGCCACGCAGCCGCCCTGCATACCCTATATGTGAGTAATGCTCGTCGATAATATTATAATCGTCTAACTATTCTAAGATACTATTATAATCGACTAATCGTTTGCTATGTATGAAGGAATGAATACCACTAGAAAAACGCTTGACCGATTTCACTTATTTAGATATTTTATATTGTGTTCGTGATTATCAGTATAAGGTTTGTATGATGAATATGAAAATCGCAATTCATCAAATCATACATTAAATTAAGTTAAATTTTACGATCTGTAAAAATTTTATCATAAATTATACGACATACAAATGAAAAGTTGCTAAAGTTTATATTTCCTTGCAGCGGTCTATTCCTTCAAGATCTGACTTTTGTTCACGTCGGCAATCCAGACCTACTACCTGACGGCAGTATCAACTTCACAAAGCGGTGGCAACAATATAACATTATGGAGAATATGAAGCGATTCCATAAAGAGTAAGTTCCGTATAGAAAATCTAGTTTTTTTTAATTTGGAATTATGCTGCAAAAATAATTAATTTGTATGATGGATGGAGTACATGGATAACATATTTAAACATATTTACTATAGACAATACAAGATAAAGAAAAACGAGCGCATCCAAGCCATGTTCAACGAGTTCGACGACGTGCTGAGCGAGGAGACCATGTGGCAGATCTCCGAGACCATCAAGCCCCGCGGCGGCCGCTCGCGCAACCAGTCCGCGCCCAGCCCGCCCGCCAACACCGCCGCCGCCGCAGCCGCCGCAGCCGCCGCCACGTAAAGGTACCTTGTATTTATATATTGCAACATTATTACATACACAGCGCGTCTAGTTCCGTGGTAAGCTGCGAGGCTTGTGCTACGGATACCAGATAGTTGATACACTACACAAATATAACTTTAAGTACATTCATATTATAAATATGACACCTTTGACTGGAGTACAAACATTCATGCTCAACAACTGAATCACTGGCATAAAGACCTCTGTCTCAAAAAGTAGGGTCACTATAAACTGCCCCAAACGTGTCGTCAAGTAGTATTTATGTATATTCTGCCATTTTTAGTAGAACTTTCCACTGTTGGGCATAGACTTTCCTGCAATGTGAGTTAATTGGAACATAGTCCTCAACACTGGCTAAGTGCAGGTTGGCAGACTCATATCTTTCAAAATCCTTCTGGGTTTTCTCAAATACTTCATTACTGTCCTTATAAGATAAGAGGTGATCATGTTGAAAATGTAAGTGCGAAACAACTGATAGTACCAGAATTGGAGTATTTGAGCCCGCTTAATTTGTTTGCCAAGTTACTACTAATTCCGCTGTCGTACTCTTGCTATATTATGTATATTATAGTGCCGTCATAACTGCCTTATTGATGAAATGTACGACTACACGACGCTTTAGGTTCGAATATAGGTCTACCAGAAAATCTAATACAGTGTACTATAACCTTAACTTGCCACGAGATGGCGATACAATATTTTAACAAACCGTCTTGAAGTTTTTTTTTATTCAGTAGCTTCTAGGACAATGTGGTCGATATTTAATACATCTAGTAAGTGAGACGTTTATTTATTTGAAATGTTACAATAGCTATTCTTTTGCAGGTAAAGCGTCTCTATCCAAAGAATTAAAACAAAGAAGACAAGAAGAGAGAGAAAATAGGATATGACATAAATGTGAGATTTTATCGACGAGGAATTGTTTAAATTAG
This sequence comes from Boloria euphrosyne, assembly GCA_951802675.2. NCBI lineage: Eukaryota > Metazoa > Arthropoda > Insecta > Lepidoptera > Nymphalidae > Boloria > Boloria euphrosyne. The sequence goes on along the minus strand of OX637871.1, from coordinate 9,540,280 downwards.
ATAAAATATTGTGATTATCTGTCCTAAAATGGCCTAATTATATTTAGTGTATTTATTGATAATGCGATTTCAACTGTGATCATGTGACAGATGTGACAGATCCGCTAAGTTAGCTCGTTTGCGCTCGGTTTAAGACTACTAGTGATATATAAACAAAATAAACCCTTACACTATATTTAAATCGCCTCTAACACTATAATAGGCCTGAAAGCCTTGACGTCTTATTAAAATGAAAAGCCAAAAACTATTTATCAGTATTCTTACCATACTGTCATACATATCAGCATGTGACTTGAATAGGTTACAATGGAACGAGCGATGCTTAGGTGTAATGTTCTTCTAGGTCTTGTGGTTAGTCAATGTCATATATTGATATATTACTATATAGCTTAATACATCTCAATACATCGAATTAGAGGAATTCTTTTCAATAAGTAGTGCGAGTTGCTATATAGTTAGTGGTAGACGTAAACGTAAGTAGCGCGTATGGGAGGATAGTGTGATAGAAATCAATGAAATATGGTGATTAACACTTTCTTAGATTTACGCAAATATCTGACATTTTAAATAAAACTTTTTTTCGGATGTATGTATGTGGTTTTACTTGGTTTTTGGTTGCGATAGTTTCGGGTACTTTAAGCATGGTCACAGACGGGTGTGTTGTCTTAATAGTTATTTTATAGTTATTACAGACGAAAAGAATAATTAGAAAAGAAAAATGGTATCCAAAGTACTTCACAATTTTAAAAATTGTATTAATCAATAATATTAGTGTTGGTATAGTTTAACAACAAAAACCTTAGTCTCTGCCGTGACCATGATTGCTGTAAGGCATTCGAAACGTCGGATATTAATAAATAAATCAAAACCACACAAAAATTCGAAAAAACAGCTTTTGTTTAAAATGGTGTATATCATTTACTGTTCAAGGTATTCAATTTGCGAAGTATTTACTGATTTGTTATTTAGGGATAAGCCTTTCTAGGGAGTTTTTGAGACACGAATGAATATTAGTTCACATTAGCGATTGCAATTTTTCGATAAATTTACTTTGGATGAGTATTATTCTAACAGAGATTGAAATAATAGAAAAACTAACAATAATTAAAGATAAAATATTATGTTTTATAGTTTAGTCACGTTATGTGGCTTACACATGCGCACGGCGTGACTCGTTCTCATGTAGGTCGAATAGTTACTATTGCATATTCGTTTTCAGGAAATGTTGGAAATTTCTTAATATTTAATTTGATATCTTAAGTTAATATGTAAGAATACTTTTAGTATATTATATTCTTTTTGTATTTTTTATATGTATTACGAATGAACGAACAACGAATAACAAAATAAATAATATATAAGTATACATTTTTAGTAATATATTTATAATTTAATTAATGTTTTGACGCATGCAAGCATGATACTTTGAACCTCGATCAGATATTAAGAAATTTCCCACTTTTGTAAATTTTTTACACATTTTGGAATTGATACTACTAACAATATTACTCACCAGACCAAAATGCTATAAATATATACACGTTTACGTCTTAGTTCAACTGAATTGTAACTTTTTATATAACCTTCTGGCCAGTTTCTTCTACGGTATGAAACATACCTAAGACAGTTTTTTTCAACTCTATATCAGTCATTTTATAAATAAAAAGTAGACTGTAACGTAACGTAGCGACGTAATGAGACTTCGTGTACAACTTAGGTAGACCATTATATTAGGAGATAGGAGAATGCGCACACTTATTATATTACTATATCGAGTAATATAAAAAGTTTCGGCTGTAATGTTGTAATTAAAAGTGTTTATTGGACTAAAATATTAGTAATTGCCACTCGAAATCATATTTCAATATACCTATTACTCAATTAAAAACCCAAGACAAGTCTTTAGTATAGCAACTTTTGTCGTATTTATCATACGCTGTATTAAAAGCGAGAACAGCTTGCAGGTCGCTCTTTGCTATACAAAATGGTGCGGATTTACGCAATTAAATATATAATATGTATATTTACGCAATGTTTTGCGCATATTCTTAAAGTAAAATTTGATACATATTTTTATTTTTGATAATCAGAAATTATATTTTTCCTATAAATTGTCGTCTACAAGGCGGCAAGTGTTTACGATAAAGAATACTTTTGAGATCTTAAATCGCTTATAACGTCGTCGTCACTATTCGTGTCATTTTAGTATTTATTAAAGCTTAAGATGCAGCGAATAACTATTCGTATATACATACATACATACATATGGTATTTAGATATAGCTCAATGGAACCGATTTCATACAGTGGAACGTGTTTAACTGGAATTGTAAATATAGGTAATGTCAGTGAAGGAATACGTGGTTTGGTTAATTTGCCTTAAGACGATCGAGTCTTGAAAATAGCAATAATTTTTGATCGTAGAATCGTTGCACATTTGTGATAATAACCACTCACGAGAGTGCCGCTTACTACTCTGTTGACGTCCTCTATACGTAGACAAATTATTATTATTATATTAGGCAAATATTAGCAGTAAGCATATATAAACCCCATGTGTCTGTCTGTCGCGACAGATATGCAAGTGTTATGTATGTCGAATTCATGTTTGGTCGCTATTTATGGTATAAGATCATCGAAAATTATAAGCTGGTCTTAGCATTGTGACAAACCTTACATACTAGTTGGGATTAATTACAACAACACTTATCACTTTATATTAAAGATTATGTTTATATTTAAAAAGGTCTTGTTTAGAATAGTCTACTTAATAAATATACGCAAATATTTTAAGTTTTAAATAAAACTTTTTTTTTCGCGGATTTTCGGTTTCCGACATTTCGAATCCTATACAAGTCACGTAAAAGTTTATTTATCTTGTTAATATTTTTGTTACATACTGAAAATAATAAAAATATATCATATATGAATTTCACCTTTATTGTGTAGTTTTTATGTTTATCATAATTTAATAATAAAACAATACAAAGTACCTAAGGTTTGTCACGACACTTCAGTTTTGTAGACGTAGTTGATATGACAATTAATTATATTGTATTTGGCAGTGTAGATTAATGAAATGTATATGCAACGATTTGGTAGTCGGTGTACGTTTACTGGGACGCAGTATCCCGCGCAATAAATGACTAGACCAATATTTTAAAATATTTTACAGTGCTTTATTAATAACAATGTGCTGATATTGTAATTTGTATGTAAAATAATTTGAAGTATCGTAGTTAAGTTGGTAGGTGTGTTACCATTTTTTGTTGAATGTAGGCCTGATTCGTACTTCTTAGTTACACCCAAGCATTGGTAATCATATCGCAGAGTAACTTTGACTATTATGATTATTATTATTTAGTTAATTTATAGCCAATAATTATTAATAGTTTCAATTGTTGCGCAATCAGGCCAACTGTATCGTTTTTATTTATTTTGTGTTTCATTTTCAGTAATTTGGTATATTATAACTAATTAAAATATATTAAAGACTGCCTAAATTAATTACTCAGTAAATCGATGTGTTAACTAGCTATGTTTTTAAACGTTTCCGTTGTGTTACAGTGTAGTGGTTTACTACATTATTTAGTGGAAATCGCCTTTTGCAATTTTCGTATTGTAGGTCCTGCGGTGGGTTTTCTGTAGCGATGTCGATATTTATTGAATTTTATATATTATTATATAAAGTTGTCACTGTAGAACGACGTACACTGTTGTATTAGCGAGTTCAGTATTATGTTGTAAGAAATGCCATACTGTATCAAATGGATTATTATTATTTTATTTTATATGCGATTGTTTACTTATACAGTTTATGTTAGTTTTTTTATACATTAATTTGTTTTATTTGTAAATTTTTTTAATTATTTTTTCGTAAACATTGTATCAGAATTGCATGCGTATTGTACAGTTATATTTTGTGTGTCAAATTTTCTTTGTAATTATTTTGTAATATAAATATAGCACGTTATTTACAATCTGATAAAATTGTGTTTTTATTAATTTAAATTGTGGCTTTTCCAGGGAAAAAAATTACACGTACAATTAATTCATGATTATTTTCTAAAAACAATGACTGAAACGTGTTGTGGACAGAATGTAAACAATAAAATATTATTGAAATGTTTGCCATATTGTCTGTATGCCTTTAAAAGTTTCACGCAAAAAGTAGTATTTTATATAAAAATGACAACTTATCAAATCATATACTAATAATTTTACATTTATACATATAATAAGGTCTGAAATCAACTAATACACATACCTACTTAAAAAAGTATTAAAATCTACAGTGGCATCGTGATGGAAACAGGTATGGCGGCCAGCTCTTGAGTTTTGACGATAACTCGGTCAGAACTACATCGGATGTCTCGTAAATCATTTTCGTTATATTATGATTTCTACCTGGGATATATCACCTGCATACGTACTGTAGGTGGTTTTGTGAAAGTCTCCGGCATAAGCAGTATTAAAACCGATTGGAACCTCCTTCGTGTTAATGGGGCGTCTCAGAAAGGCGTTACGCTCTCAACCACGACGCCCTGACCACAGTTGGAGACCACAAGGAAATTCCTTATATTTTTCTTTGTTTACAATGGATAAAACTAAAATTTCACAAAACTGATCAAGATAAAATTTGCTATAAAGATATTATTCCTATTCTATTTCTAACCGTTACATAAAATTAGGTGCTGTTTAAAACATTTACTAAACAAATAACAAAGGCTTATCAATACTTATGCATGCATATAGCATTATGCATAGAGGCGACATCCTCTTGTTCACACTCCAGGGTTCCTACATGATAACTATTAATTAGTATGGCGAAAGAGAACAAAGTACATACCTAATTACGATAACATTGTTTTAGATTAGTTATCTAATTAGGTAATCTATAGATTTTCACGAACCGAGGGTATTTAAAAGGAGTAACATCGTTGCGTGTCCTGTTTAGTATAGTTAGAAGTAGTAATAGATAATTATGGTTGAATTAGTTGTGTGTTTTCTTTTTGTCTCAGCTGTTTTAATTGACTCAGCTCCAACAAACAATGATAGAAATAGCGATGTCATTGACAAACCGCTTATAAGTGAATTATATGGTAAATATAATTTTTTTTAAGAAATTAAAAAAAAGCCTACCTATTTTTAATATTAGGAAATGCATGTGCATCCCGGTAATGCTTATTGCCCTTACACCCAAACTTACACAGTTCAGTAGTTATTATTTTTTAATCTGATTCAACCATAACATTTACCTAATTAATTCCTTTACGTAGGGGTCCCTTATTACCTATATTAAAAATATTGATTCGTAAACTAGACTCGTAAACTACAGTTATTCGCAAAATATATAGAACACACATATTCAGTACCTGCATTATATTAACTAGTTCGAATAGGCGAATATTTGAAATTGGTTGCAAAATACTTAACTAAAATAGTAATTGAAATGCATATTATTAAACTACTGAAAAGTTGAACGCTTACTAGTATCTAGGTTTAATAATGCAATAAATGCTTTAAGATTCTAGTCCAAATGGAGAGTTCGGAGAATACTTCGAAGGCGACATGCTGTTGACTTCAATGCAACAACAAGCTATACAGAAAGCGAAAACAGAACGCAATGGATTGAAAGACAGTACTAAGCGCTGGCCAAATAATACTGTCGTATACCATATCGTTGAAGACGATTTTGGTTAGTTATATTTATTACAGATGCTCCAATAATACATATTATTATTAATTATTTAGCTTAAACACCTCATGTGAATGAGGAAGGGAAGGCAGTGGTAGCACAGCTTGCTTGTATAACCCGTAACCGAGTGATGCGGGTTCAAAGTCGGTTCTCGTACCTCTGATATTTTCATATGCGAATCATTTCTAACATGATTATCACTTGTATTGCGATGAAGAAAAACATCGTAAGCGCATACTGCATTTCTGAGAGAACCTAGCAAGTTTTCGAAAGACGTGAATTCCGCCAACCCGCACTAGGCCCGCAGTGGTGGACTGTGGCCTGATTTTTTTCATAATGAAAGGATGTGCCCAGCAGTGGGACCTTAATAAAACCTCTGCAATACAATACATATACACCTCACAATATTAGTAGTCAAACCACATTGATATGTATATTGTAAACGCGTATATTTACAAACTAGCTGTGCCCGCGACTTCGCGCGGCGCGGAACGCCGTCCTTATATAGGAGTCGTGGCGTCGTGCGGCCCGCGTGTAACACAAACGGTTCAAGCCAAATCCGACTTTCGGCGCTAGAGGTTACGGCGCTGAATCCACTGCGGGTAACGCAACGTGTGTTCGCGGTTCTACAGAACAACGTCTATGGATAAAACTGAAAAAATAAGATTTATTTTTTTTTCTACGTATTTTTCCAGGATAAAAAGTATCCCATTTAATGCCCAGGATAATAAGGTATAATTATACCAAGTTTCATCGAAATCGAACCGTTAGTTTTCACGTGATGCCTGAACATACAGACAGACAGACAGACAAAAATTTTTTTAATCGCATATTTGGGTTTGGTATCGATCCAGTAACACCCCCTGCTATTTATTTTTTCAATATTTTCAATGTACAGAATTGACCCTTCTACAGATTTATTATATGTATAGATTAGGTAGGTACTCTTACTTCTGGACCTTGTGAAAGCGATACTTGTCATATTCATATATTTAGACAATCAATCAGTCCTATAACTAATAATTGCGAACATTTTTGCAGATGACAAAGAAGTAAACATGATCGAGGAAGCGATGAATGACATAGCTAATAAATCTTGTCTTCAATTTCGTAAGAAGGAAAAAGATGAACACGCGGTTATGATACAGGTATAGTTTGTTATAATTGTTACCTTTAGGTAATTATAAGTTTAAAAGTTCTCTCCGACATGCAAGATCCTAATCCTTTCACCGTAGGACAAGTGATAAACATGCTAGAAATGATTAGCACACGTAAAAATATCAGAGGTCGATCGATATCGAAACCCGATGTCGAACCCGCTTCACTCGGTTTCCTATACGTTACCACTACCACAAACATTATTTTTTTTTAAAATTTAATTTCATTATTTTAATTGCGCTTGAGAATAATATTTAAGTTCCATTTCTTTATATGCGCAGGCATACTTAAAAGTTAAAAGTATAGATTTGAATGAATTTATAAATTTATACTATTTCTCGATACGAATTGTTCAATTGTAGCTTATTGAATTCGCATACGAAAAAGTATTCAAAGCATAATATTTATGCCACAAGTAAGTAAGTAGTCTAAGTACGTAACCTTTAAAAGTCGGATTTTTATTAAAATCTGGTTACGTCTGTTCATATGATTTTGAATATAAGGAGTAGATGTACTCGACTACTCGTAGCTACGCTATATAAGAACATTTCTAAAGAATAGGGCAATATAAACCTGATAATTTTTAAAATCATTTGAGATCGTAATGTAAATGTTTAATTTTTTTTAAATATTGCTTTAGATCAAGTTTTGTATAAAATTAAGCTCCGATTCTAGGACATTATTTATATATTGAAAGTTGACAGATTACTTTCTCACAAGACCAGTGAGCCCACCTAGGCTATAATTTGAAATCAACAATTTTATGATGGTTGTAATAGCTGCTAGGTAACAAACAAGCTACTACGTAATGTAGACAAATTAAGGAAGTCGATTTAAACCTATTTCTTACTGTCATAGCGATTAGAAACGGTACAAACAATAACGTGTTGTATTATGTATATAAAATTCTGACGACATACGAAATAAAGTTGTAATTTTATCGAGTAGTAATAATTTTAATATGACGATTGCAGTAAAGCCGCGTCCAATTAACTTTTCCGTTAGACAGTTTTACTAATACTTCTTTAAATACAGGGATCAGCAAATGGCTGCTTTTCAAGTGTAGGGTTTAACACAGAAGAACATGAAGATGGCGAGGAAGGCGAAGAAGAACGCCAAGTGCTTAATCTTTCTAAGGGGTGTTTCAAATATGGAACAGTTGTGCACGAAATGCTTCACACCCTCGGTTTTTATCATATGCAAAGCACATTTGATAGAGATGATTTCGTCGAAATTGTATGGGAAAATATAAGTCCAGGTAATATACCGTACACAATAAGACATACATAGAAATTTCTTCATAAAATTTTTAATGATAAAATTGATGACAGTGAACTGTTGAGTAGATTTAATATTAATGTTACTCGGAGACCTCCTCGCAACCCATGTCCTTTTTTCAATACTGATAGAACACGAACAAAACTTGGACAGAATGCTCCAATATCTCGTATATCGCGCGTATATAACGAATGTGCAAAAAAAACAGTAACACTAGACATTGGTTGTGACGGACTCTCACTGTTTATAAAAAAATGTACCGATGCCCTAGTAATTAATTAGTCTTTAACTTATTGTGATAAATTTTTGTGATATTAAACTATTTGTTCCTAAAATTATTTATATTTATTATATTTAGTATTTTTGTTTTTTCTTTTTTAATTAAATACTCATAGGCAAGTTATAAACACTATAATTACATAAGAATGATGTGTTCTCCTGTAATTGGTAGTACATAGTAATTTAAGTGGATGTAGGTAAGGCATGTGTTAGATTTAAGTGAATATTATGTACAACTGTTGGAGATCCATACAAATAAATAAATAAATAAATACAATAGTAATTCACCTAATTCTATTTATGTAATGTAACATATAAGTTAATATAAATAATAAATCTATCTGTTTGTAAGGCAAGGAGCATAATTTTGCAAAGTATACTGTCGATACAGTAACCGATTTCGACGTGCCTTATGATTATGGCAGTGTGATGCACTATCCAAAGACAGCATTTTCAAAAAATGGAAACAAAACCATTATTCCTTTGCAGGTAAAGGTATTTTTTTTAAACGAAATATTAGTGTGATGTTCTTATGACAGATTCCGGACACGGCGGTCACTCTCAATGAGACAGATGTGCAGGAGATATTAAAGTGCACAAGTGTAGACACAAGTGCTCTCTCTGTTCCTTCTACCCTCGAAGTCCGATGATGACCTTAGTGGTTAAAACATAGGACTGAATTTTTGGTTTTATATGCTCTGAGAAAAACTTAAGAGAAAAACTTTGTAATGAAATTTGGCCCTGGGTGGGACTCGAATCTATGACAGCCAGATCTGCAGCCGTATTTGCAAGCCATAACCAACTCGACACATAGTTTTTATATAACATAAAGTTACGAGTACATTCACTTACAATATAGCGTGCTGGTAATAAGTTTCTTACAACAGCTGTTATAATTTAACTATCACTATATCCATAACGAAGTAAGCACTGAAACAGTTCATGTAATTAAATTTATCAGGCAATATCTATGTATGTGAGGAACATTGTATTTATAAGTAGCCTTTGCACACGGTACGTCCAAAGCCATTTAGAGGCGAATTACAGCTAAATGGATAGTATGGAAACATAATAAAGTAAAATTATATGAAGAATCCTACCATAGCCTGTACCTCTATATTACATACATATTATGTATACCTACTGTAGTGTCATACTTGGTGTGGCTAAATTTAAAATTAAATTGAAAATAGATTTATTTTTTATAAAGCAAGACTTCTTAAATTAATTAAGCGTTGCTACCTCGTTATTGCGACGAATAAAATCAATTTTTATTTTTACAGGAAAATGTAACCATTGGACAAAGAAATGGTTTATCAGAAAACGATATTCTGAAGCTTAATAGAATGTACTGTGAGAAAATTGAAAGTGAATCTATTAGTTACATAGCGTAAGATGTAAAGTATGCAAAATATTAAATATTTTGATTATAATTTAGTTTTAATCAACCGTGTAAGAATAATATAATAAAAAGAATGAATTATTCGAGTAACATTTTATTTCTGTTTTACTTTCGTGATTTTTTCATCTGGATTAGATGTAACACAGATACCGCTCCGATAAAGTGAGTAAGTACTATTGTCTGAATATCTTTGCTGCCACGTACCTACTTTAGACCAGTGCCGATAATTTTTGAAACCAAAAAAAATAATAGTAGGATGAAACCCACTAGAAAAGGAGGATATATTATAAAAATGAAAAAAAAAAATATTACGGGCCATCTGAGGGTAAATAACTGTTTATCTCGATTTCCGGCAAAACTACAAGTCCTATGGAAAAAGTTAAATGGCAATGTTGTAGGTAATAAAAAGATCTAAAACTTTTGTATATTTACACTTTTTTCACATAACCTCAAAATTTATGTGAAAAAATCAGAAAACCAAGTTTTTGGTTTTTTATTTTTATCTCTTATAAAAGAAAAATATTTATCACAAAATTTGGTGAAAACTTACCATTTTATGTCCTAAATACACTGTAATGTTTTTGATTTAAAAATAAAAAAAAAATATTAAAATATTTTTTTTCACCTTATTTTGACTTAAAAAGCACTCTAGTTTTCAATCGAAAATTCTCCCGTCAAAATATTTGCTTTTTAAAAAAAGTCGGCGTCTACTTTCTGATGGTGTAAAAAAATATACATTACCATAGTAAATTTTCTCAGAAAAGCTGCTACAAAATAATAAGTAGTAAGGTCCAGACCCTCCTAGCCCTTTCCACTTCTCAGTTTTACTAAACAGTTTTTTTACCCTTAAAACCCCTTCCCCCTTCCCGATCTCAGATCGCCCGTAATTTATCTTTCCTTTCATTTTCATAATATTATCCTCCTTATCTAGTGGGTTTCATCCTACTATTATTTTTTTTCACTTTTTATTATTTTTAAAAGTTTTTACCCTGGTCTACTTTACTTAAAGCTTAGTAAAAATAATATTTAACATAGCACTAAATTTACGATCCAATATTTTTTTATTACAGAGTATAAAATCACAGGTAGGGATGTACAAAGCGTGACGTCGTTTTTTGATAAAATTGGGGGTGGAGGGGGAGGGGGGAGTAGTAAATAACCCCCCCCTAAAAGGGGAAAGCTCGGAGGTTAATAGTTTTCGAAATATTTAATTTTAAAAATTCTTACCTTTTGATGTTATGTTTACATGAAATGAAGTTTAATGTGTCAAAATATGAACTGGAATAAGTTGCCACAGATTAAAAATCAATAAATTAAAATTAAAATTCTCAAAATTAACATTAAAATTCTCAAAAATAAATTAAAATTAAAATTCTCAAAATTAACCTTATGAACCTATTATTAATTTTTGACTATGGCACTCGCCGGCCGCTGCCGCGGCACGCTCGCTGCGCTCGCTCGGCTCGTGCGATATTGTGGTCATATATCTAACCTAACCTAACCAACCTAGAAAGAAAGAGTCATAAAATTAACCTTATGAACCTATTATATGAAAACCCAAAGAAAATAGTTTTTTACGATATAAGCACATTCACACAAATCTATAGAAAAAATAAAAGTGTGTCATCATTAGTACGTAAGTACCGAAACAAATAATCTTCTTATTATGCATATAATCAAAAGAAAAAAAGAAAATAATTTTGCAATAAATCAACATAATATAATCATATAGTTTGACATTGTCATAACTGATATACTATGTACCAATTTTAATGATATAATTGTTATTAGAAACGAATAAATCAAGATTTTTGATATTAAAATAAACATTTTAAGTATAATAGTGTTTGAAAACAACTTTTAATACAGAATATTGCATCAATCTTAGTGGAAAACATCAAAAAGTATGTGTATAAATTTGATAAAATTACGTACTAAGGTGAAATTTTAATATTTTTTTATTTTAAAAACTATTTGATTCCGAGTTGTGAAATATTATATACAGACTTATTATAGTGATATCTATTTATGATAAAAATTTGAAGTTTCAAATCGACGTCACGCTTTGTACAGTTGAGCCAAATCACAAAATGCTGATAGATTCCGGTGGAGCTTCAGGCGATATCTTGAAAAATCATTTTGGCATGCACTTTAGGGCAATACTTATTGAAATGATTATTCGAAGAATAAACGATTTTTTTGTGTCCTATAAACTTTTTTAAAAGTAATGTTAATTGCGTAAACGAATCTCCGAAGCTCCATTAAGAATCGGGAAGTTCTCTTAGGTTTTAGTGGGTATTACTGTTGTTGCTTTTGAGTTCCACATAACTAATTGTATGTATGCTGCAAGTATGCCTAATGCATTTCTCAACGTTAGCAACGAGTAAAGACTTTAAAATTCATCCAAATAAACAAACTAGCGTTTATTTATCACATAGTTACCTACTACTAAAAATACTTATTTTAATTTTATTAAACTTTAAACCGCGGACATGGATAAGTTTTAAAACTATCATCAATTTCCTGTCATTATTTTGTAAACCATTTAGCGCTTGCAGCCTGAATCTATAATGACGAATCACCTAACTGACTGCCACATAATATTGTATGTATGTTATATGTATGTATGTTATATGTATGTATGTGTTCATTCTACATAGATTATCTACAGTCAAGTCAAAATATTCTTTATTCAAATAGACTTTTACAAGCACTTTTAAATCGTCACTTTTACATTAAGTATAATATAGAATTTAAATTAAATGTCAGTCTGTAAGTCTGTGAGTAAGCTACCACCGGCTCGGAAGGCTACTGAGAAGAGTCAGCGAGAAACTCGACAGTTGCTCTTTTCAAAAAAATATTTCATAACAATATTTGACAATATTTATCTATTTATCCTACGTTAGACACAATCAGACATTAATCCCACACATTTACATCTTCTAAGTATTCCGTGATGGTGTAGTAAGCCTTATTCAATAATGTATTTTTAATGTTAGATTTGAATTATTTCAAAGACAAGCTAAATATTATATGGATTATGGACTGTGGAAATTTATTATACAATACAATAACCGTGCCCTATAAACGATCTATTTACTTTTCAAGGCGAAAACTCAAAGTATAATCAAATATGTTATAGTTTTAGATTATTTATTTGTATTTATAGGCAAATAATAATGATGTGGGAATTCTTTATCGCTTTATTTGCTGTTACGAGTAGCATAGCGAAGGATGCGTCATGGAATCCAGGAATAAAACCTTTATCACCTAAAGAAATTGAAGATTTTAGTAAATTTCTTGAAAAGACAGCAGTAATTGAAAACGCTGACAAAGGTAACGAGATCGTTAATTATTTCAATAATTTTAATTTTTTCTAAATTGTGTAGGTATTTTATAGTTACCATAGGACTTAGGTTAGAAAATTATTCCTTTGGCCGTTTAATATGGATGCCGATCATATCGATCCAAAGCCTCTACAAAAGCATGACTTAACATTTAGTCCTCTATGTTAGACGTTAGTCATGCATGTTAATGGAAAAGTATGAAGGCAAATGCAAGTGCATATTACATTATTCATTTTACTTGTAGCTAGAGAGCCAACTTAAATCTGACAACACATATTTTACGATACTTGAAATTTCACGAGATAGATCACGTAAGGCATCATAAGTTAACTTGCCAAAGCAAAATAACCCTAAATAGATACATATTGGATTAATCTATCAATTCGTAAGCACAATCAAAATAAATACCTGGCTGGCACCGACTCCAAAATTAACAAAGTCCTTAAAAGTATTATTAGGCTATATGGATATTTGAGTCACGTACCGTAACTGATGATGGAAGGTACAACTCAACTTTAAAGAAAATTCTTTCAATATAATACGCAATTATGGACCGATAGTTGTATACTTTCAGGCTATTAGGTTTACCTCATAATAGAAGGTAAATTTTTATAGTCATCAAACACAATACGTATCTACTTTCCGCAAAAAATTTAAAAATAAATTATTTTTAACAAAAAAACAAAAACCGACTTCCAAACTTAACAAATCTAAACTAAAAAGTAGAAAATAATACTTTTAAGGACTTTGTTAATTTAGAAGTCGGTGCCAGCCAAAGCAAAATAACCCTAAATAGATACATATTCGATTATTCTGTCAATTTGTAAACAATCAAAATACCTGGCTGGCACTGACTCCAAAATTAACAAAGTCCTTAAAAGTATTATTTTCTACTTTTTAGTTTAGATTTGTTAAGTTTGGAAGTCGGTTTTTGTTTTTTTGTTAATGACCAAAGGTATTGACTCGGACAACCAAAACACAGCTCCACAAAAAAAAAAATTGTTGCCCTTGATATCTTTGCAAATTCTTATGTTTTCAAGTGCCTAAATTACGAATATATTCATGAATTCAAATTCAAATTCAATCGGTTTGTTAGTAATAAAATTTATTTTCCCCAGTCATGATTAGGCTTCTGCACAACTTTTCCGCGCATACAAACATCACGTGATCCTCACTCTGAGACCCTTGCTCCCCAGAACAGCTTAGATCTCAGTCATTTGATAATATTGAAGTACTTATACGTGAATCTGGATAAGTTGTCATATATTTTGTTTCAATTACTAAAAGTCCCTCTTATATATTGGTCTTGCCCTTTAAAACATGATAATTTAGAAAGTTATAGTGAGGAACAAGGAGAGCGGTTCCACCAGGATCTAAAAGTGATAGAGGCAAGGTATCAGGGTGGATGGGATTCTCACATGATGGCAGATTACTGCTGGTCTCTAAAAGAGATTGTCCACTGAAAAATTATAAAAGAAAAGCTCGTGAAAGCGTTTTTTTGGAAATGTAACATATGTTTTTGACATTTTTCTCTCTATTTACTTTGATGTATCCTAATTTTTCAAAATAAAACTGACATTATTAAGATATCTGTTATTTTGTTTCTTGTTTTCGGATTTTTGTATTGTAAAATGAAAATAAAGATTTAAAAAAAAAAACGAGAGCAAATCTTACAAAATCATTGATAGTTTCATGAATAGTGAGCATAAATATATCCAGAATCAATCTTATGTCTAGGGCAACAAAACCACTGTAAACCAGTGTTATCATTGGTTGTCCGAGTAAACATATTACTGCTTATTGCTGGCAAACATCTCATTTCTGAGAAATCTCAAATAACCGTTTCAAACCGGCTATAGAACATCACTCTGTATGTGAAAAAATGTGGTTTTCGGTGTTAATAATGAGGGCGGAGTCGCGGGAAAAGCAAGTCAGGTATAAAATTGATAGTGTTACATACTATAGGAGGTGTACATGTAACTCCTCCAACTTTTCAACTCCAGGCTTAGGAATGTGCTAACAGACAACCTTAAAAAAACGAGGAAATATACAATTATATAAATACCTAAATTACGGTATAAAAGTAACTAGTAGGTAGTTAGTGCTAGGCTCTTAAAACATGTCTTTTCATTATTTTTACCTATAGATTTGACAGTTCCTGCGGACGATAATGCTTGGGTGAATAGTGGTAAATTCGAAGGTGATATAATTCTTGATAAACATCAAAGACAGAAAATTGCTGCCATCGTTGGTAAGACCGGACGCGCTGTAGCAACGAACTTAGCGCGTTTGTGGACTGCTACTGAACCGATCCCTTACAGAATCAGAGCACGTGATTTCGGTAAGTTATTCTTCGCTTAGTCTTACTAGCTCCTAGTCGGTGTTTATTACTACTGTAATGGACTAAGCAACCGTTTTAGGCATATTTTCCTAACAGTAGTAAGGTATATCGTCCCTCATGATAGACGCACACAGACCACAGTAGAATAAATTAAAGTAGAATAAGTGCACTTACTTACTAGGTGTGAACATGCTTGTTAAGACTAAAAGGCAGCATTTTTGGGGTGTTACGAAAATGATTAAATGTCAATTTGGCCAAAATAGCAGTTATTAAGGTTTCCACCTACGACGATATTAAAATATAATAATTTTAGAAAACAAATTTATTGTATTGTCGCGTAATAGAGTGTGAACTGAGAACCCGTAATAACTCGTCACTTTGAATATAGTACTCAGAGACTAAAATAAACTAGTACTCTATACAAATCCCGAACCCGTAGTAGGTACGAAACAATATTTTGTAACATTAAATTTAAATCACGACCATGCTCATGTTTTATTCAAACTTTTATTCTTACAACTTAAAGATAATTTAATTAAAATTATAATATAAAACTGAAATCTTGTACTTACTTCCTTGTCATGTAAATCAATACAATCTTATCAATATTTTAGATTTTCATGAATTGAATTGAAGACACTATAAAGAATTTAACAAAGAATCCTAAATTAACGTGCGCTCGATTTTATTGCTAATGGTAATAATTTGAGTTTTGTTTTTGATAATTTTAGTAAAATTGAACTATAGTTATAGTAAATGATGCTATAAATATATCTTTGTCGATATACGAATAAGATCGTACAAATTCGACAAAGAGCATGAAAAGTTTTTGGAAAAGGATTTGAACCCGCATAACCGAGCGCATAACCGCTGGGCTACCACTGCCTCAACTGTAGGGATCGTAAAACTGTGGTTATAGTACCTTATTACGACTTGGGTACCGTACTAATCTCAACCTATAAAATCGACATCCTCGTAGTATTCGTTTTTCTATTTAAACTACAGAATATCTTTATTTTACAGATCAGTCTCAAGTGGCGGCAATAAAGGAGGTCTTACAAATTATAACAAACGGAACTTGTTTAGTTTTTAATGATGTGTCAAGAAGTAAAGCGAAAGATGTGATTATTATAGGCGTATGTACAAATGTACAAATAATTCTTTTTACAGCTGGAAAATATTTAATTTTTGAGAAATTTCTGAAATGAGATATTAACTGGTATAAAACATCATACTGGAAGTATGTGAAATCTAAGAATTTGGTTTCCAGTCTTTATAACACGGGCGGAGTCGGGCAAATGCTATTTAAAATTAAAGTAAAAAACGCCTTTCAAAAATGTATGATAGTAATAATAATAAATTCTAACTGGGTCCAATCTGTCCCTTCAATATTTTCTGGAAAATCTTATTGAAATAGCCCTTAGATCTGTCTATCTGTCTGAGGAAAACACGAGACAAATTTTTTATGAATTTCGAAATGATCGTGTAACCTTTTCACTGCGGGAAAATATCTAATTTCTGAGAAATATACCTATGTACGAACCCGAGTGAAGCGAGGTTGATTCTCTAGTTGTTACATAAAAGTAAAACTGTCTAACTGACTATAACTTAAAAGATGCAAATATTAAAAAAAAAAAAAACTCGACTGCGAAAAAAAATCGATGATGAAAACAATTTGATGATGGAATGTTGTAACATGTAGAACACAGAATTTTTTGAAGCGGGAATATAATAAATCTATTATTTAAGGGTATAGGATGGGAAAATTATCACTACCATGAGCGTAAGAAAGAATTTTACATGATAGGTAGCTGAGAATTGGGTCGTGGTTTTTATATAACTTCTCTGCGTGTCAGCGCCATCATTGAAGATGCAATGTTCGTGCGTGCGTTTACATTGTCGTGTTGGGGCTCAGTAGCGTACGGCAATCTGGCCGGGCGCGAAGCCAAGAAACGCGCAGATAGGGCCCACTTCGATGGGCGGTGTGTAATGCGGATTGGTCTTGGTACTTCTTTGATAGCAGAGTAGACTGTGCAACAATCTCTTGACTGGGTGGTCTGCTACTGCAGACCTGCTGGGCCTTGTCCAGCGTGGTGGACTATGGTCTAATCAACTTTGTATTGAAGGAAGGCCCGTGCCCATCTTTAGGACGTTAAAAAGCGCCGAATCTTATAGCAACAAATAGTAATTAAGTGGCGAATGAAGATGGCTCATAACACCACTTCCATGTTCTTGCTTCGTCAGTACATATTGTAAAAATTAAAACGATACAAAGAAGATTAGCTTGGCCCCTGCGCAAGGATGACACGCAAATCCGGAAGCGTTTCATATTTCATATCCGGGGCAGGTCGGCATCGTGGTTGAATGCGCAAGCGATCCTGCGACACCCCATGAAGAGGGGTGAGTTAAGTTAGGTTTTAGGCTTTAGGCCAGTGCGTCCCACACAAACACCTGTCTTCTACAGGTGGTATGGTATATAATGCATTTTCCTATCTATAAAAAAGAAACACTACTTTATAGAAGTAGTATTTTTTAAAGACGATCACCTCACTCCCTCCCTTAAATAGTCAAAGCCCGGAACCCAGAAATAGGAACCTGGAGTCAACCATGTCATTAGCCATGAGATAGCTATAATGATTGGCGCTTAAAATGTTGATTGGCTTAGTTGTAGCATACACTGACTTCTTATGTGACCGAAACGGCAGCACTTTAGGTATATATAGAATTGCTAGTAATGTAAAATATAAGTTTCAAGTGAAAGTGAAGAAGAATGAGTATACTTGTAAGGGAAGAAAGTAGCCCTGAAAAGTATGGACAACTGATTGTGATGGAACCCTTGTTACAAGGTAACCCCTGCTACACACGTTACGATATATCGTAGCGATAAAACTGCACAAACTGGTTTGCGTGATTTATCGATCGTGTGTATGGTAAATCGTTGCAGTTTATCGTTCATCGGTGGCAGTTGCAATTTCTATTCAATAAATCGTTGTCGATTGCGTTTGCACAGTTTTATCGTCACGTGTGGATGGAGATCGCTCAGTTCGCGTCAGTATTCAAGGTGCTCGCTTGTTGCTATATACTTTCCCGCCGCGTCAATTAAAAAGTTTCTACTCCCGCTTTATATAAAAACTAGCCTTTCCCGCGGCTTCGCTTGCGTTCTAAAGTCTGGAAATCAAATTCTTTCGCCCGTCTGCCCATATTCAACGCGATGATAATTATTTTGTTACGGAGTTATTATAAAACTATGATATCTCATAAGATATTCATTGAAATCAAATGATTCCAAGAGCAATTTTATTCAAAATTAAATACTTGTGATGAATATCTTATTTATTTGGATAAGGATTAATATCATGTTTATTAAACAGCATCGCAAATAATGCATTATCTTAAAACAAATTTTATAACAATAAAAAATGTTATAGCGAGTCAAGCTTAAAAGATAGACATATGCTATTGCGGACTTTTTTTTAGAACTTTTAAAGAGGAACAATTCCGTCACACATAATTTGTGCATAACTTTAACCGTTTACGCAGCGCACGCAACGGAAGTTCTCAAAAGGAATATTTTTCTCCCGTTTTGGCAACATTTTTCATTGGTGCTCCGCTCCTATTGATCATAGCGGGATGTAATATAGCGTATAGCCTTCCTCGATAAACGGACTATCCAACACAATAAGAATTTTTAATTCGGACCAGTAGTTCCTGAGATTAGCGCGTTCAACCAAACAAACAAACAAACAAGCAAACTCTTCAGCTTTATAAATAGTGTATATGACTTGCTGTGCAGGAAAGGGTGTCACAACAACAAGTTTTTTTTTCTTTAAACACATAACGAGGCCTAATATCGCAAGTACGTCATCATCTTCCATCGTGGACGACATGTTTTTTGCGTGAGCTTCTACGGAGAACTGACGATCGACGTCGATATCGGAGGCGTGTGGAGACACTATGAACGTTCGATTTATCTGCACAGTTTGAAATTGCTACGATATATCGTTACGTGTGTAGCGGGGGTTAGATTGCGACGATTATAAGTATAACTAGCGGACCCGACAGACGTTGTCCTGTCCACATACAAGTCAAATATATACCGGGCGGTGCGAAGTAAATATATACAACACGTATCTAATAAAATAATAATAGTCTAATATATAAAAATCTCGTATCACAGTGTTTGTTATTGAACTCCTCCGAGAATCTATCACGGT
Organism: Boloria euphrosyne; assembly: GCA_951802675.2. Classification (NCBI taxonomy): domain Eukaryota; kingdom Metazoa; phylum Arthropoda; class Insecta; order Lepidoptera; family Nymphalidae; genus Boloria; species Boloria euphrosyne. The sequence goes on along the minus strand of OX637871.1, from coordinate 9,520,564 downwards.
TTTTTTCCGTTGCTCGATGGCGTCGAGCAATAACATTCAGAAAGCTTCTTCTAAAACAAATAAGCAGTATAGACTTACTACACCGACCAGAAGTAATTTGGGAAATAGGAGGCAGAGAGATAGTCATGATGATGCCTAGATTTCATTCACCATCACAAATTTAATACAGAGCCCTTTGTTACAGGGCCAATATCCTGGATGTTTCGCTGATATTGGAAGACGGAGTGGCAAACAAATTGTCAATTTAGATAATACGCATTCAGTTGGAAGTGGTTGTTTTAGGTTAGGAGCAGTTGGACATGAAATTTTTCATGCTCTTGGATTTTTTCACACCCATGCCAGGATGGACCGAGACAATTACGTTAAAATTCAATGGGAAAATATAAAACTGGGTAAGTTTACATTTCGATTGATTTGAAAACAACAGGTAACAATGTTTTCCAATTTTGTTTCAATGTAATGTATTTCAATGTATATATTTCGATCGATTGATTTTTGTGATTTTTCCGTATTTAAAAATTTATAAGATATAGTCGGACGAAGATCTCATACGAATATAACTATTATCTGATGATAAAAATCGGAGATAATTGATAGAACTCCGTATGGATTATATAGTGATAGATAGATTATATAGTGATAGTATGGTAGTGCCATGCTTGTTACTTTCGGGTAGCAGCCGATTGGGCCGGCACGCCCCGTAGTACCACTCTCTCACAGGAGACCGGCGTGAAGTGGCAGCTATGCTGTCGCGTTTAGTTCGGTAAGTGAGAGTCCGGGAGGCCCAGTCCCCATCCCTCCTACCTCCCCCTCACTCCTTTCTCCCTCACTATTCTGAAAGGCCGGCAACGCATCTGCAAGCAGTTGCAGATGTCCATAGGCGGACGTAATGACTTTCCATCAGGTGAGCCCACTGACCTGTATAATACCACTGGACAAGCTGTTCCAAGCGTTTGACAGCAATTTTTTTGTGTCCATTTGAAGCGCCACTAGCGAGAGTCCCGAGAACTAATTTTGAAAGTAATTTTGCATTTTCGTTGTTAATATAACATAAGTAGTAATAGATGATTCGGTTATTGATTAATAAAAATAAAAATCTTTATTTGAAAGTTTTATTGATTGTAAAAACTTATTTTTAAAAGTTATCGATATTTGCTCGCTGATATTGACATCATCAGTTTTAGTACCACAAACTCTCGCTACGTCTCGCTACGTCCGACAGCGCCAAAATGGCGAATATCAAGCAGCCACAAAAGTACGTTGACAACAGCCAGTCCAGTGGTATTATAGAGGTCAGTGGGTGAGCCTCTTGCCCGTTTGCCCCCTTTGTCCCATAAAAAAATGGAATTAGAGTAAGTAACTTAACGGCAGTACCTAATTCAAAATATTTAATATTCGCTATTTAATATTTTATCTGTGGTATCTTTGTAATGTCATCGCCCATCGGTCAACTATTCTAGTCAACAAGTGCCTTTTTGGTCATCTTTTTTCAGCAGTCTCCGAAAATTATGATTGAGGTGTCATTCGATTCGGAATGGCATCTAGATGATTCTTGAAAAAAACGAGGTTCCACTTGCAAAAATTGCTAAAGTTATTAACAATTAACTAAAAAAAGGGGTTTAGTTTTTTCCAAATATCTCAAAAACTAATAAAGAATTTTCAAATTTCTAATAGTTTAGAAATGCATAAAGAACAAACATACAATCTTTTATTTATTAGGGCGAGCGAAGCGAGACCAAACACTATCCCACAACCAGAGCGTTTTGTGGTACACTTTACTGAAAAACAATCACGCCTATAGATTTATGCTTTAACATAGTACTACAGTAGGAATTAATGAACAGCTGGAGCATCATCAAGATCAACAGATTTTTTGCATTGTACATAATACAAGTAAACTTCTGAATAACCTCAAATAAGATAACGTCACCGAAAGCAGGGAATGCTTGATGAAATTCACCGCCATTTTTCAATAACGTGAAAGGTCTTTTTTCCGATTAAAAAGGCTGGATTGAAGTTACAACCAGTGAAAGCGTGGAAACCAATTATTCTTTCAGCTATAGTAGTGGACCAAGTTGTTTGTACATTTTAGTGACATCAATGAACCTTTCGTTCTAAGAATTTTGTTTCGTTTTGGTTGAAAATGCTAGTAAATAGTAAAATGATCAATTATTAAAATAATAATTGAGAGTAGGTATATCTGTATTTTTATGTTTTGCAGGTAAAGAAAATAACTTTAAGAAGTACGTTGATCGTTCAACAAATTTGGGTGGAAGAGATGTATTAGAATACGACTATTACAGTATTATGCACTACCCCAAAACAGCTTTTAGTAAAAATATGGAAGACACAATTGTACCATTAAAGGTTTGTGTTCGCTTACTAGTCTTCAATTGTTCTTCTATGAATGCGAAATTCACTTTTTATCCTTCAAAACTTCAACAGACAACATTTTTACTATTGATTTAATTTTAGATCTCCTCACGCTTTATTGGTCAAAGAATAAATATTTTTCAATGGGACTTAGATAAAATAAATGCAGTTTATTGTAATAGCACCGAGCCCGATCATGAGAGTCCACAGAAAAGACCAAAAAATTAGTAACGGCGCGGCGCCCTTTAAGAAAATTCATTACAAAATAAAATAATAATTTAAAGTAACGGAGTGTTTAATTTCATTTTTTTTATATTTTGCCGACCAATCTGCTTCGTGTCTTCTCAATTGTACGTGACATTGGCGAAGTAATCTCTGTGCTCAACTGGCGCGCTTTGAATTAACAAGAGAATTGAATTGAACTGTCATTGTCAACACACGTATATATACTTATTTACTATGCATATTTCCATTTAAAGGTATAAAACTTTTGATTTTTATGTAAACTATGCATTAAAGTGTTTGATATTTACCAAATTCTCACTGCAAGTATTTTCATTGTAACTGGGAAGTCTATCTTTGAATATTTTGGAAACTTAAAGATAATATTGTTTTGTGTATATGTTATAGTCAAAGGTCGTTTCGGGCTTTGCCTAGTCGATCCTAGAAGCGACTGACGGACGAAACACGGAACGATAAACACACTTTTTTCGAGGAATCAAATTAAAGAATGCAAAGAGAATTTTCTTAATTTCAATGATGTGCCCGACGTTAAGCTATCTCTAAGAGAAATAAGTGCAAAAGATTCTAAATTCTAATACCATTTTATTAGAATTTAGAATCTTTTCTAAATTATTATATTATATTAGATCTCTTACATTATGTAAATGTAAGAGATCTAACGTATTGTGCAATTCTAATTGTCATAATGCCTCACCATATATGAATAAAGACTAATCGTTAAATAAAAATCATTTTATTACACTTAATCTAACAAACTAAGACATTCTAATGCTTAATTGAAGTTTAACTAGTCAAACCCCGATTTCATTAAATTGAGTTTCGACGTTTGCCTAACCAAATTAGTTTCTCTTAGGTGTGACGAATGGTTTGGGCTTTGACTAAGACTTCAATTCAAATCTGAGGATTGACTAGTCAAACCTAGGAGCGCCAGAGCTACCAACCAGGTTTGACTATAACATATATGTTAAGGCTCATTTACACGTATTAAGTGATTAACTAGTTAACTAAATTTTAACTTAATTTTAAGTGATTAAGTGCGTGTAAACTGACAATTTAGTAGCAAGTCGCAAGTTAAAATTTAGTTAACTACTTAACTACTAAATTAAAATGTTTTCTATTTTTTCGATGAAGTAGGTGGGCGGGGCTTATTTCTGGATCCGTTTGAACAGGTGCAATTTAGTAAAATGCATAAGTGTCGACGCGCCATTTTTTGAAGTGAAACTTCTTTAGTAGAAGAATGAAAAAGTAAGTCCATAGAGACACAAACACGTACCAGGCGCTCAGAGACGGGAAAGAGTTAGCGCCACCAATGACGGCTGCTCATGCTGGTAATTGTGAGGAATTGTTTTTGAAGTGATATTACAATATCATTAGAATTTTTACAGTGTGTAAACAGTGAGTTTAATTTATAAATAAAGAAGTTTCACTTCTGACATGTTTACTTTATACGCACGCACTTTTTTTTCGAATTGAACCCTATTTCAATTGTTTCTTTAACGTCGTGAGCTTATAAATATTATTAATTATTGATGAATTATACGATGATGTATTATTGATTTGGCGTGAAGGAAGTCGAACAAAAAATTAAAAGTATTCGTTCGACATACTCACAAGAGCCAAAAAAATAAAGATTTATTAAAAGCGGGCTCTGGCACCGATTATATTAAATCTTTAATTTTTTTATTATTTGAGTATGGTTATTTCTCTAATCATTTCATCTTTTATTTCGTCCAAGACCTCACTAATAGCAAATTTAAGCACAGAATTTACGACTTTATGACGTTGTTGATGATGTGATCATCTTGAGTGAACTTATCTACTTATCTACATAATACGTTTGGACAGCTACTTAAATATAAGTCACTTAAAATGAAGTTAAAATTTAGTTAACTACTTAATCACTTAATACGTGTAAATGAGCCTTTACATGAAGGGAGGTTAAAAGAATGGGGACGGGTCAGGAAGAAGAAAAAGGAAAGAAGAATAGGGCATCACTATCACGGACTGGATGAAGGTGGGATAGTGGTAGCTCGAGGACCCGGGGTCGCGTACCTTTATACCCTGAAACTAATACCGGTCAGATACTAGGCAGAACACTCTCTAAGTACAACTAGTAATAGTAACAGTGATGTAACACTCACTAGTCTTAATAGCCAAACGTTAAGATAAAACATACTACGATACTTTTAGCAAATAAGAATTTGTTTTGTTTATACCAAAGCTACCAAAGTTTATCTATCTATCTAATCTACGTTGTTGTGACCGCTTAGTACTGTAAGCTGCGTTATTAGGTTTTTATTTTAATACTATGTTTTTAAATAGACTATATACACTATAAGGAGTAAAGAGAAAGACCCGCTTGTTTAAACTTATATAAATGAATAATTAATAATATTAATGTTACTTTGGCCAACCCGGCCGGGCCCCGTGGCCCGGTGGCGGGTTGAGAAGCATACCGGGTTGCAATCTCTAGTATCCATTGAATATTTCTAGGGTCAATATTTTAGAAGGTCTACGGGCTTTCGCAAGTTTGTATGATATTCCTTCATTTTATGTACTACAGACTTAAAAAAAGTAATTTATAGTTAATCGAAGTCCGCTAAGAACGATTTAGCTACAGGTGTGAAGGTTGTTGCAAGTTTCTATGTAAGTCCTTCATCTCTTGTGCAAAAAAATTCTTTTGTAGGGAAGTGGTTTATAGTTATTAGAAGTCCACTAAGAACGGTTTTTCGACAGGGCCGAATTGAAAAAGTCTAATTGCTGTAGCAAGTTTGTATGAAATTCCTTTATTTCTTGTGCTACAAACTTTAGATTTAGCAGGGAGGATTTTTATAGTAAGTATACATATTTTGCAAAGAACGAATTATGCGACAAGGCCGAATCGAGGAATTTTGAGGACTGTCGCAAGTTTGTATGAAAGTCCTTAATTTTGTGTGCTACAAACTTTAAATTGGGCAGGGAGTTAGTTAATAGTTAGTAGACAACTTTTAGAGTTATACAGATCAGACACTTCATTTAAAAGATATTACGAATTTAATTGTCAATTTAAACAAAATACTAATAAATAAATAAAGCGCAGCACAGCGGGCAATGGGAAGAGGAAGGGGGCGCCAAATGCGGGAGTATATTAACAATCGGTTCTGATATAGCTGGAGTGATTTTGAAGAAATTTTCAGGCAATCTATACTAAATCAACCCAGAGAACGATCGAATGAAATTTAATAGCGATTAAAAAAAATATTTCTTTAAAGAATCGACTAATTTCATCAGTTTCACCTCAATACGATGACATGAAAATCGTTTACCATAACGGTCAGGAAGTCAAATCGCACAATTCCTAATCAAATAATTTGATGACTGCGTTTGAGTTTACTAACGAAAATCTTTGAGTTTACTAACGAAAATCTTTGAGTTTACTAACGAAAATCTTATTAAAATCATTCAACTGATGAGCCGTGTAATAAGTTTTCACAAGGCGGACAACGCTATAGTTCGTTTTACTTTACTTTACTTACGTTAAAGAAACCAAGGACTAAAATATGCAGATTCGTCTTTAAATTAAGAAATAATGTTAATTTGTACCTGTAATAAAAGATATTACTCGTAGGGTCTACCACATTTGAAAAGTTACGAGTACATTCACTTACAATATAGCGTGTAGGTATAGGTAATAAGTTTCTTACAACAGCTGTTATTTATAATTTAACTATCACTATCTCTATCTATATCACAGAAGGCAATAAATAGTTCAAATAGGTACTTAATTAAATTTATCAAGCAATATCTATGTATGTGAAGAAAATTGAATTTTATTTATAAGTAGCCTTTGCAGATGGTTCGTCTATAAGTTGATAGTGCAAAAAGTTTCTCTCGTTGACTTCATTGGGGCAGTCGGTATGCTTTGTGAACCGAAAGCATCCTAGTTTAGGCGAAGTGGCCCGCGTGGCTTAGTCCGTCCGCAAGGGCGTGGTGTGTACACAAGCGACGCCACAACGCCCCATTGCACTGCGGAGAAGAGTTCCGCTGTGGGTTTTAGTGAGTAGTCCAGTCTCACCGTTCCTGACGGTTGACAGACGGACAGTTAGCAGGACCCATGATTAATTTCCCCAGCGATATCAAAAAATAAAAATAGTTGCGCTGCAAGGCCCTGTAAGGACGAATAACAGCAAAATTGATAGTATGAAAACCTAATTAAGTAAAATTATGTGAAGAATCCTAGCCAATCATAGCCTGTACCTTTATATTATGTTCATATCATCTATACCTACTATAGTGTCTGACTTGGTGTGACTAAATTTAAAATTAAATTTAAAATTGATTTATTTTTATAAAAAAAAGACTTCTTAAATTAATGAAGCGTTGCTACCTCGTTATTGCGACGAATAAAATCAATTTTTATTTTTACAGGAAAATGTAACCATTGGACAAAGAAATGGTTTATCAGAAAACGATATTCTGAAGCTTAATAGAATGTACTGTGAGAAAATTGAAAGTGAATATATTAGTTACATAGCGTAAGATGTAAAGTATGCAAAATATTATTTTTTTTGATTATAATTTAGTTTTAATCAACCGTGTAACAAAAATATAATAAAAAGAATTAGTTATTCGAGAACCATTTTATTTCTGTTTTACTTTCATGATTTTTTCATCTAAATTAGATGTAATACAGATACTGCTCTGATAAAGTGAGTAAGTACATACTATTGTGCCTGAATATCTTTGCTGCCTCCTACTTTGCTTAAAGGCCAGTAACAATAGAATTTAACCTCGCACTAAATTTACTATCCAATATTTTCTTATTACTGAGTATAAAAATCGCAAATTGCTAAAAGATTCCGGTGGAGCTTCAGGCTCAGGTCAGGTATCACATAGTTACCTACTTATTTTCATTTTAAACTTTAAACCGCGGACATGGATAAGTTTTAAAACCATCATCAATTTCCTGTCATTATTTTGTAAACCATTTAGAGCTTGCAGCCTGAATCTTGCTTCTATAATGACGAATCACCTAACTGACTGTCACATAATATTGTAAGTATGTTATTTGTATGTATGTGTTCATTCTACATAGATTATCTATAGTCAAATAAAAATATTCTTTATTCAAATAGACTTTTACAAGCACTTTTAAATCGTCACTTTTACATCTTAATATATATATTTCTTGTGTGCGTGTGTATGTGACTGAACTCCTCCTAAACGACTGGACCGATTTTGATGAAATTTTTTGTGTGTGTTCAAGGGGATCTGGGAATGGTTTAGATTCACAATTTTGTCCGCTGGACAATGTTTTTTTAATTAATTTTTAATTTATTAGTAGTTGTTGATTTTGGACATAATAGTTGTTGATTGTAGACAGGACAACGTCTGTCGGGTCCGCTAGTTATAATATAGAATTTAAATTAAATGTCAGTCTGTAAGTCTCTGAGTAAGCTACCACCGGCTCGGAAGGCTGCTGAGAAGAGCCAGCGAGAAACTCAACAGTTGCTCTTTTCAAAAAAATATTTCATAACAATATTTGATTACAATATTTATCTATATATCCTACGTGATACACAACCAGACATTAAACCCACACATTTACATCTTCTAAGTATTCCGTGATGGTGTAGTAAGCCTTATTCAATAATGTATTTTTAATCTTGGATTTGAATTATTTCTAAAGGCAAGCTCAATATTATATGGACTGTGGAATTTTATTATACATACATTAACTGTGCTCTATAAACAATCTTTTTACTTTTTGAAGGCAAAAACTCAAATTATAATCAAATATGTTATAGATTTAGATTATTTATCTGTATTTATAGGCATATAATAATGATGTGGGAATTCTTTATCGCTTTATTTGCTGTTACGAGTAGCATAGCGAAGGATGCGTCATGGAATCCAGGGATAAAACCTTTATCACCTAAAGAAATTGAAGATTTTAGTAAATTTCTTGAAAAGACTGCTGTAATTGAAAACGCTGACAAAGGTAACGAGATCTTTATTATTTCAATATTTTTACTTTTTTATAGGTAGGCCGTAGGTACCTACATATAAGTATTTTGAAAAATTGATTTTAGTTAGTGTTAAACGCCAAAATATTTTCCTTCTAAATTGTGTAGGTATTTTATAGTTACCTTAGGACTTAGGTTAGAAAATTAGTCCTTTGGCCGTTTAATATGGATGCCGATCATATCGATCCAAAGCCTGTACATATGCATGACTTAACATTATTTTAGTCCTCTATGTTAGACGTTAGTCATGCATGTTTACGCAGCGCACGCAACAGAAGGAATCAATTCAAAAGGAATATTTTTCTCCCGTTTTTGCAACATGTCGTAACGCGATGTTATATAGCCTATAGCCTTCCTCAATAAACGGACTATCCAACACAAAAAGAATTTTTCAAATCGAACCAGTAGTTCCTGAGATTAACGCGTTCAAACAAAGAAACAAACAAACAAACTTCATAAATAGTACAGATAGAATAAATAATTAATAATAATAATATAGATTGGAATAGTGATTATTATAATTTATAGTATTCAGAATTCCGATTCCGAGGCCGAAACTATAGTTTTTAGAATTTTTGTGTGTCTGTGAGCGTATTACGAGTAAACCACTTGATGGATTTTGATCAAAGGTGATGATAATTGGTTGTCCGCGTCAACATAAAGGAAACTTTTTACTGCTGGCAAACATTTCATTTCTGAGAAATCTCAAATAACCGTTGCAAACCGGCTATAGAACATCACAATGTATGTGAAAGAATGTGGTTTTCTGTGTTAATAATGAGGGCGGAGTCGCGGGAAAAGCAAGTCAGGTGTAATACTATAGGAGGTGTACATGTAACTCCTCCAACTTTTCAACTCCTGGCTTAGGAATGTATTAACAGACAACCTTAAAAAACGAGGAAATATCCAATTACATAAATACCTAAATTACGGTATAGAAGTAACTAGTAGGTAGTTAATGCTAAGCTCTTAAAACATGTCTTTTCATTATTTTTACCTATAGATTTGACAGTTCCTGCGGACGATAATGCTTGGGTGAATAGTGGCAAATTCGAAGGTGATATAATTCTTGATAAAGATCAAAGACAGAAAATTGCTGCCATCGTTGGTAAGACCGGACGCGCTGTAGCGACTAACTTAGCGCATTTGTGGTCTGCCACTGAACCGATCCCTTACAGAATCATAGCAGGTGATTTCGGTAAGTACTTCGTATTCGTAATTCTAATTAAAAACAAATATATTAAGTTAGATCCGCTGTTAGTCTTTGCTTAGTCTTACTAGCTCTTAGTCAGTTTTTATTACTACTGTAATGGACTAAAAGCCGTTTTAGCCTTCTAGGCATATTTTTCTATCAGTAGTAAGGTAATAATTAATTTATTGAGTTTATTATTTTTTTTCTACTGTTCAGTGTTAGTTTCAATATATTTATTTTACCATCTGGAGTGGAAAAAAGACTATATTTCTGAAACGGGACAATGTATGAACGTGCTTATTAAGACTAAAAGATGCAGTATTTTTGGGGAGTTACGAAAACGATTAAATGTCAATTTGGCCAAAATAGCAGTTATTTAGTTTTCTACATACGACGATAATATGATATTTAAATAATTTTAGAAAAACAAATTTGTTGTATTGTCGCGTAATAGAGTGTGAACTGTGAACCCGTCATTACAGCACTTTGAATATAGTACTCAGAGACTTAAAATAAACTAGTACTGTGCAGAAATCCCCAACCCGTGGTACGTATTATGTTAAATTAAATTTAAATCACGACCATGCTCATGTTTTCATCAAACTTTTATACTTCCTACTTAAATATTACATAATTAAATTTAATAACATGAAAATGAAAACATATACCTACTTATAGTACCTGGCAATAAATATTACACATCGATCGCACCACAATTGACAAACATCGCACCACAATTGTCTCTTATCTTCAATAAATGTATAGACACTGGAATATTCCCTGATCTTATGAAAATTAGTAAAATAATACCTCTTTTTAAAAATGGGGAAAAAATGATCCTGGCAACTATAGACCTGTTTCTATATTACCATGTATGAGTAAAGTATTTGAGAAACTTATTTTAAGCCAACTATTGGATCATTTTAATATAAATAATATTTTCCACAGTGAACAGTATGGTTTTACTAAAGGTAGGTCTACAGCCGATGCGGGGGTAGCGCTTCTTAGACATATTTATAACGCCTGGGAAAAATCACAGAATGCCATTGGAGTTTTCTGTGATTTGTCCAAAGCTTTTGATTGTGTGGAGCATGAAACTCTTTTGCTTAAATTGGCTCATTATGGTGTTCGTGGTGTTGCTCTTGATCGCATTGCATCGTATCTTAGTGGTAGAGTTCAGAAGGTCGCGGTAAATAATGTTAATTCTTCTGGATCTCCTCTTAGAATGGGCGTTCCACAGGGATCTATCCTGGGTCCATTTTTGTTCTTAGTTTATATTAATGATCTCCCATTTTATGCCGACAAGTTTTGTGATATTGTACTTTTTGCGGATGATACCTCCTTAATTTTTAAAGTTGATAGTAAGTTAAATAATTACGACAAAGTGAATAGTGCATTATCGCATATACTTCATTGGTTTAGCATTAATAATCTGGCTTTAAATGCCAAAAAGACAAAATATATGCAGTTTTCATTACCGAATGTAAAAAGTCAGAAATTCAACTTATTTCTTAATAACGACACATTAAATACGGTAGATTCCGCGGTTTTCTTGGGTTTGACATTAGATTCAGGTCTGCAATGGGGTCCTCATCTCTCTTCTCTTGCCAGTAGACTGAGTTCCGCTGTTTTCGCTGTCAGAAAAGTCAGGCAACTAACAGACGTTGATACTGCTAGACTTGTTATTTTTAGCTACTTCTATAGTATTTTAGCATATGGTATTTTATTGTGGGGTAATGCAGCGGACATTAAATCCATATTTATAATTCAAAAAAGGGCCGTTCGGGCTATTGATAACATAAAAACTCGGGATACTCTCCGCGAACTTTTTAAAGAAATAGGCATACTTACAGTTGCTTCGCAATATATATATTGTAACATTATATTTGTTCGACAAAACATTAATGACTACTCAAGACATAGCGACAAACACGGTATAAATACTAGAAATAAGGATAAACTTGTAACACCCAGTCTTCGCCTTCAAAAAGTAAATAGATCGTTTATGGGGCAAAATGTACGCATGTATAATAAAATTCCACAGCCCATATTGAACTTGCCTTTAGAGCAATTTAAGTCTAAAATTAAAAATACATTATTGAATAAAGCTTATTACACCATCAGTGAATACTTCGAAGATGTAAATGTGTGGGATTAATGTCTTGTTGTGTCTTACGTAGGATAAATAAATAAATATTGTAATGCAATAAATATTGTAATCAAATATTTTTTGAAAAGAGCAACTGCTGAGTTTCTCGCCGGCTCTTCTCGGCAGAACAGCATTCCGAGTCGGTGGTAGCTTACTCCCAAGTCCCAGACTTACAGACTGACATTTAATTTAAATTTTATATAATAATGTAAAAGTGACGATTCAAAAGTGCTTGTAAAAGTCTATTTGAATAAAGTATATTTTGATTTTGATTTTGATTTTGATCTTTGGAAAGAAACCATCGGCCTATTTCGGTTTTGTAGAGCGTTGTCTCTGTCTTACAATATTTATGTGACGTTTGTCACTCGTTATTCAACTGCGGTAGAGTACAGACGCGTTCAGTCCAAAGTATATATATATAGAGTTGTTAAAATCCCTAACTTTAAATATTTTTTTATTAAATTTTAAAAATTTATTTATTATTATTATAATTCAAAGTTGTACGATGGCATCTTTAGGAAAAAGAGGTAAACCTTTACGATAACCTCGTAATTATCTACAATGTCTATAAATATTTTGTAACAGAAGCAGATATTTAAAATAAATGAGAATGTAAATGTATGAATGTAAGTAATTATTTCAAAAAGGTTCCAGAGCGAGTAGCGAATGCCACTGGAATTTCAAGAAAGACTTTGAACAATATACTAAACGAAGCTAGAATTGAAACACCTCCCAATGCAATTATGTTTAGTTCTCCGAAAAAAGGTAGACCAAAAAAGGAATTTCATTTAGACATGGATAATTTTGATTATAATGCGATTCGAAGAATGGTGTACGATTTTCACTTAAGATTTAATGAACTTCCGACTGTAAAATTATTAAAAGCTAAATTATCTGAGGCTATTAATTACAATGGGTCTGAAAAGACTTCATGAAATGGGATTTCGGTTCACTAAAAAGGAAAACAATCGAAAAGTTCTTATGGAAAAGCATGATGTAAGTCTCAAACGAATTAAATACCTTGACAAAATACGAGAATTTCGAAAAACTGGCAAAAACATAATTTATATGGACGAGTCTTACATACATACATCCCACACTAAAGGAAAAACTTGGAGTGACAATAAGAAAAAAGGGTTAAAAAGGCCAATTTCAAAAGGTCAACGTTTGATAATTGTTCATGCGGGGAACGAAAAAGGCTTTGTACCCGGAGCCTTTTTAATGTATAAATCCACGGACACTATAGGTGATTATCACAATGAAATGAATAACGATAACTACGAGAAATGGCTGGTTAATCTTTTAATCCCAAATATACCCAGTGATTCTGTTCTAGTTATCGACAACGCACCCTATCATAACAAAGTTGTTGAAAAATCACCTAATTCAAACACCATTAAACAGGAAATGATCAACTGGTTAAACAGACACGAAATTTCAGTAGACTCAAAATTGACAAAACCCCAGATTTACGATTTAATATGTCAGCACAAGGACAGGTTTACAGAGTTTTCCGTGGACAAGATACTTGCCGAACATGGGCACACTGTGTTGCGATTGCCATACATACATACAATAATTGTTTTACAGCTCCTAATACATACTGGATTGATATCTGTCAAATCAATTCGTGCGAATGAAATAACGCTCTACGAAGTCGAAATTAGCCGCGCGACTGTTTCTTTCCAAAGGTCGATGTGTAATATTTATTGCCGTGTACCATGGAGATTAGAAACCAGGAGAACCAAGGCCCTAGAATGTAGTGTCTCAGAAATATTGTCAAACCAAGGAGGCGCTGCGATCGCTATGTTGTCTCAATGCCTAACTTCACGTTGTCACAATAGTGACAGTACTCATAAATAGCTAACTTCACAGATACTACTTACCGCCGGCAGCGCGTTGTAAATTCTACACATTTTCAGAGACAGGCGGGTAATGCTTTAGTATGAAGCGATGGTCCTCCTGGTCTTTAATCTCCATGGCCGTGTACTATACTTGTCATGTAAATAAAGACATCAACACAATCTTATCAACATATTAGATTTTCATGAATTGAAAAGACACTAAAAAGAATTTATCAAAGAATCCTAAATTAACGTGCGCACGATTTTATTGTGCATGATAATTTCAGTTTTGTTTTCGATCATTTTAGTAAAATTGAACTAAAGTTACTAATTAAAATTATTAAAATTTTTGCAACAATTAATCATGCTCAAAATTAGGTTATCAATATAAGATCTTACAGGTTCTACGAAAACCATGAAAACTTCATAATCAGTCACCTGAGATTTATTATGTTTGCGTAGGTACGTAAGTTTGACCGACTAGCACTGTATTCAAACAGAAATATATAAAATAGTAAATTCTTCTGTGATTATGTTTCCGGCCTATGACCATACTTGGTTTCGCCGGTTAGTACTCGTACTAATACTAAATACTAATATACCTGTAATTGCGTTACGTTTCGGCGGTGTCGTACAACATCAAAGGCCAGGCCCAGTCTCAACTGTATCGATTGTAAAACTGTGGTTATAGTATCTTATTACAGCTTAGGTACTGTACTAATCTCAATCACGAAATACGTACGTTCTGGTCTCTCGCAAAGGCTGTTTTAGGGAATTTCTGTCAGCCTTCTTTTCCACCTCTGCACACGGACGATGGCTCGCTTGCCAATGCCGCGAAGGAGAAAGCTGATCTACTGGGCTCTCTCTTCGCGTCCAATTCGACTCTGGATGACCAAGGAGACTCACCACCGATAATCCCGCGGTGCGATACTGTGATGCCGGAAGTTCAGTTCCGGCAAAGTGCAGTTCGCAAGGCGCTTTTGCACTTCTGTCTTTGGACATTCATAAGCCGAGTGGGCCCGATGGCATCCCTCCGATCGTGTTGAAGACATGTGCTCCGGAGTTGGCACCGGTCTTAACGCGTCTTTTCCGGCACTCCTATTCATTAGGCGTAGTTCCGAAATCCTGGAAGGCCGCTTTAGTGCACGCGATCCCAAAAAAAGGCAACCGCTCGGATCCGTCCAATTACAGGCCAATAGCCATTACCTCCTTGTTCTCCAAGATAATGGAGTCCATTATAAACTGCCAGCTCCTACGGTTCCTAGAGGAGCACCAGCTGATCTGGACATAACGAATTCTTTTGATCGGGTATGGCACAAAGCGCTTCTTTCGAAGCTTCCTTCCTATGGGCTTCCTGATTAATTATGCAAATGGATCACCAGCTTTTTGGCAGATAGGAGCATCAAGGTCGTTGTCGACGGTGCTTGCTCTGATCCTAAATACGCCAATGCTGGTGTCCCACAAGGCTGCATACTATCTCCTACTCTGTTCCTTCTGCATATCAATGACATTTTACAAATCAGCAACATTCATTGCTATGCAGACGACAGCATTGTGGATGCCCTGTACGCTGGCCGCGCTAATATTTCTCTGGAATACGTCAACGAGTGCCAGAACAAACTTGTGTCTGAAGTCGAATCTTTGTTAACCAAAGTCTCGGAGTGGGGTCGACTAAACTTAGTCTAATTCAACCCCAAAAAGACACAAGTTTGCGCGTTAACCGCTAAAAAGTTGCTATTTGTCGTAAATCCTCAATTTGAGAACAATCCTCTGTCTGCCAGAGCCAGTATCGGAATACTTGGCGTCGATATTTCGAGCAATTTCCAGTTCCGTGATCAATTGGAAGGTAAGGCCATACTGGCCTCAAAGAAGCTTGGTATGCTCAGTAAGGCGTGACAGTATTTCACGTCGGGTTAGCGTCTTAATCTCTATAAGGCGCAAATTCGGCCCCACATGGAGTACTGTTTTCATCTCTAGGCAGGAGCTCCCCAGTACCAGCTACTTTCATTTGACCGCATTCAACGTAGAGCGGCTCGACTTATCGACGATCAAGCTCTCTCCGATCGGCTTGATTCTTTAGCTCTGCGTAGAGATGTTTGATAACTCTGCATCTTCTACCGTATTTATCACGGGGAGTGTTCTGAGGGATTGTTCGGACTGATCCTAGCCGCAGACTTTCATCATCGGACATCGCGCCAAAATCGCAAATCCCATGCACACCACCTCGATGTTTAGCGTTCCACAACAGTGCGATTTTTAAGGCGTTTTCTACCCTGCACAACAATTTCTTTTTTGAAAGGCCGGCAACGGATTTGCAAGCTCTGTGGTGTTGCAACTGTCCATGGGCGGTGGTGATCACTTTCCATTAGGTGAGCCACCTGCCCGTTTGATCCTTTGTTCCATAAAAAAAAAACTATAAAATCGACATCCTCCTAGAATACGTTTATTTTAAACTACAGAATATCTTTATTTTACAGATCAGTCTCAAGTGGCGGCAATAAAGAACGTCTTACATATTATAACAAACAAAACTTGTATAGTTTTTAATGATGTGTCAAGAAGTGAAGCGAAAGATGTGATTATTATAATCGTATGTACAAATTTACAAATATCTAATTCTTTTTACAGCTGGAAAATATCAAATTTTTGAGAAATTTCTGAAATGAGATATTAACTGGTATAAAACATCACACTGTATGTGAAATCTAAGAATTTGGTTTCCGGTCTTTATAACGCGGGCGGAGTCGCGGCAAATGCTAGTCAAAATTAAAATAAATGTCATTTTGTCTTTCAAAAATGTATACCTTACCTTCAATATTTTTTGGAAAATCTTATTGAAATAGCCCTTATTACATATTGATACAGTTTTATTTTTGATAGTATATTTTTAGATCTGTCTATCTGTCTAAGGAAAACACGAGACAAATTTTCTATGAGATTTGATATGATCGTGTAACCTTTTCACTAAGGAAAAATATCAATTTCTGAGAAATATATTGAAGATGTAAAGATTGACACCGTCTAGAGTATGTGTAATACCTTAAGTGCGTGCGTGCGTTCACATTGTCGTGTTGGGGCTCAGTAGCGTATGGCAATCTGGACGGGCGCGAAGCCAAGAAACGCGCAGGAAGGGCCCACTTCGATGGGGTGTGTGTCATGCGGATTGGTCTTGGTACTTCTATGATAGCAGAGTAGACTGTGCAGCAATCTCTTGACTGGGTGGTTCGTTACGGTAGACCTGCTGGGCCGTCGCAGTTTCGTGGTTGAATGCACGAGTGATCCTGCGACGCCCCATGAAGACGGATGAAGATTTTTGTAAGCGGTAGAGTCCCACATAACCACCTGGAAGTATGTGTAAATGCATGTCCCAACGTTAAAAAAAGGATAATGGAAGAAAAAGGGCGGAGGAATATATGACAAAAGGAAAGATGATGATGAACTCCCGACCGATTTCGGTCATGGCGACTGCTTTAATTTTGACGGGATAGTTGTCGTTCATGTGCTCTCATATGACTAATGTAACCAATCTTCTTTGAGAAGGTCCGCATGCATTGCGGGCATGTGAGCACGTCATTGTGATAATTGTATTTAATCGCCACAGATGGTCGGGCTTTTATATTGTCACGTCTAGTATCAAGCTCGGACCGTCGTCGCATCTCGAAATCAACAGTTTTATTGTTCACTTGAGCTCTCCAGTCCGAACGTACGGCTGCTTGCTTCTCCCATACCTTATATTCAATGCCGCACTTTTTCATATGACGCTTAACCACATCTTTATGTCGAAGCATCTGACCACCCTGCTTGCGTTTACCTTCCTGCAGCTCGGAATAAAAGATACGCTTAGACAGCCGTTCCTCTGCCATGCGTGACACGTGACCGCACCATCGAAGCTGTCGTCTCATAAGATATGCTTCAATGCCGTGAACATTGGCTCGTCGTAGCACTTCAGTGTTTCGTACACGATCCGACCATCGAATGTTAAGTATTTTTCGCAGGCACTTAAGGTGGAATTGATCTAGTGTACGAATATGCCGACGGTAAACAGTCCACGTCTCCGCAGAGTACAAGATGTTAGGTAGTACTATTGCCATGTATACAGAAACCTTGGTTGTCTCTCTCTGAACTCTGAACTCTGACTGATCACCATTAATTGCGACGTAGCAATCCATGCCGTCGTGTAAAAGTCTTAGTAGCCTTACAAACTTGTTTGTACATCCCAATTTTTCTAGTAGAATCCAAAGCGCCTCTCGAGGTACGCTGTCAAAAGCCTTCTCAAGATCAATAAAGCAAAGGTAAAGCTGTCTTCCCTGTTCTATACTTTTCTCCTGTAGTTGACGCAAAGAGAAAATTGCCTCACAGGTACCTCGGCCAGGTCTAAAGCCAAATTGGGTCTCTGGCAAGATTTTTTCGGACAGCGGGATTAGGCGGTTCATTAGGATTCTGGCAATATATACCGAAATACCGCGGTAGGAATTGCAGTCAGAACGGTCACCCTTGTTTTTGTAAAGGGTAATGATGCGAGAGATTTTAAAATCCATTGGCACACGCTCTGATTCCCACATAAGTGTAAAGATTTCCCAAAAGACCGAATACAATTCCTCACCACCATATTTGATCAGTTCTCCTGGTATAGAATCAATGCCAGTAGCGCGATTATTTTGTTGTTGCTTAATTGCAAGGACTATCTCATGACGCGACAGCGGCTCGTCCATCTCCTCTGCAACTGGGAGTTGCGGTAAGCCTTTGATGTGCTGTAGATCAGCTGATCGATCTACATTCAGCAATATGTTAAAGTGTTCAGCCCAGCGCTTTAATATTTCTTCTTTAGATGTCAAAAAATCTTTTCCATTCATTGACTTTAAAGGTATCTTAGACGTGGATTTTATACCAATAAGTTTTCGCACTTCACTGTAAAACTCCCCGAGCTGGTTACTATTAGCAAGCCACTGCATCTATTTCGCTTTTTCTTTCCACCATTGATTTTTTAATTCCCTTGTCAGTTTCCGTAGCTTGTAGTCACTCTGTCTAATCTCTGCAATACTTACATCTGATTTTTTTTCCGCTATATTGTCTAAGAAGAGTATGTTTAGGGCATCCACGAGAATTTCATTATTCTCGTCAAACCAATCCTCTTTGTTTTGGACTTTAAGGCCTAAAGTATTTTTGGCTGTTTCAAGAATATGGGAAGCTAAAACTCCCCACCTAGTATCAACGTCATGTGTGTCCTTCTTTAGACGCGCAAGCGTACTTACCAGTGTTTCAGTAAATAATTGTCTAGTTTCGAGATTTTGAAGCTTTTTTACGTTAACGTATGCCGGCTTATCTTTGACTGACCTCCGCGGACGACGTAGGGATATATTCAATTTGGTAATAACAAGTCGATGGTCGGTCCAACAATGTGCGCCGCGCATTACGCGGGTTACCTGGACTTGTGAGATATCTCTTTGCCTAACGATTGCGTAATCTATTAAATGCCAGTGCTTTGACCGCGGGTGCATCCACGTCGTCTTATACTTGGCTCGCAGTCGAAACATTGTGTTTGTAATAGCCAGATTAAATTGAGCACAAAGAGTAAGCAACAGCTGACCGTTGCTGTTCATGTTGCCGATTCCGTGTCTGCCTAAGACTTTAGGCCAGCATTCATAATCTCGCCCGACTCTGGCATTAAAATCTCCCAGTAATAATATTTGCTCCCGGGGAGGTATGTTTTCGAGATAATGTGTCAATTCCTCATAAAATTTTTCCTTAACGTCATCAGATCTATCCAACGTTGGAGCATAGACACTGATGACATTAAGGTAATTGTCTCGGTTCAGGTGTAAGCGTAATGTGGTCACGCGATCAGAGATATGCACAGGATGTTCCATTAGACGCCTTATAAGGTGGATTTTGATAGCAAAGCCAACACCAGACTGCCGAGCCTCAGAGGCAACAGTACCTTTCCAAAGGAATGTATAACCACCTCCATATTCTACTAGCTCACCTTCATCAGGAAGATGGTTTTCGCTAAGAGCGGCCACATCTATATTATAACGACCTAACTCTCGAGCTATTATGGTGGTTTTTCGCTCAGGACATAAATTAGCTTCACTATCGAGAAGCGTTCGCACATTCCACGCGCCAAAAGTCATAACAGTAGTGTGTGTTTCTTTTTAGTTTTTATTCTGTTACTTCGACCACGTGAAAATAGATGCAGAGGCAGCCGTGGTTACTACCATCTTTTGAATTGGGGTAAGCATTTTTTTAGGATACCTTTTCTAGCCCCCTCCCTGGCTAAGCAAGGAAAGCAGTGCCTCCCTAAATAGGGCTGCTTTGTCACCCTGAGTGTTGCCGAATCCATTTTGTTACCCCGAATGCAGAACAAAAACGACCATGGCATACATTCATATACCCTCGGGGCCGCCTATGTGCAGGCATCAGACAAAGCCTAGCTCGCATCAACCTAGACCTTTCTACCTCAGCCCATCGCCATAGGACTTCTCTGTAACCAAGTCCATTATTCAGAAGCAGTCCGGTGCGCAGGATATATTAAGGTGCACAAGTATTCGCGCAAATACTGATGCACACGCTCGTCCTAATTCCCCTTTACCTAGTGGAACGGAGAACCGCTACGACCAGAGGAGAGTTTGGATGATGTGTCTAGCCGACGATAACTAAATACGCTCTCTACCGCCAGCCTTCCACCGTTGCCTCGCTACTACGCCAAATCCGCCAAACCCGACACATATCTGCTATGGGTTGCCTTCTTTGCCGCAATAGACTTTTTGTACAGTGCGAGAGAGAATCGCTATACTACATTCGATGGTACTTGTCGAATGCAAGGCAGTTTTACGTCCTACCCAGGACGAATTTATATATTGCATTAGCTTAGCAACTTAAGCAACAGTGGTAGCCAAGTGGTAATGCGCTTTCTTGGATAAACGATTGAAGCTGATTCAGATCCGAGACCCGCATCTCTGAAATTTTCATGTGCAAATAATTTCCAACCATTACTACCACCATTTACCACTTGTTTTACGGTAAAAGAAAACATGATTAGGAACCTGCATGTCTAACGGATGACGGATCCTAGTTATCGAAAGAAATGACAAATCCGTCAACCATCGCTTGTCCAGCATGGTGAACTATGGTCTTATCACCTTTGCGTTGAAGGAAGGCCCGTGCCCATCTTTGGGACATTGAAACAAATGTTAATTATGTGGCAAATGAAGATGTCTCATAACACTACTTCCATGTACTCGGTTTGTCAGTACATATTGTAAAAATTAAAACGACACAGAGAAGATTAGGATGGCCCCTGCGCAAGGATGACACGCAAAATCTTGAAGCGTTCCATATTTCATATCCGGGGCGGGTCGGGGCGTCGTGGCGCAAGCGATCCTGCGACACCCCATTAAGAGGGGTGAGGTCAGTTAGGTTTTAGGCTTTAGGCCAGTGAGTCCCACACCAAACATCTGTTTTTTACAGGTGGTAAGTATGGTATATAATGCATTTTCCCAACTTTAAAAAAACACTACTTTATAGAAGTAATGCTTTTTTATAGCCGATCACCTCTCTCATCCCTTAAATAGTCAAAGCCCGGAACCCAGAAATAGGAATCTGGAATCAACCATGTCATTAGCCATGAGATAGCTATAATGATTGGCGCTTAAAATGTTGATTGGCTTAGTTGTAGCATACACCGACCTCTTATGTGACTGAAACGGCAGCAATTTAGGCATAGGATTGCTATTAATGTAAAATATAAGTTTCAAGTGGAAGTGAAGAAAGATGTGTAATGAGTATTAATGACTTATAAGGGAAGAAAGTAGCACTGAAAAGTATGAACAACTTTGATTGTGATGGAACCCTTTCATGGATCATAATTTACACGTTTTCGATTTAATTATGAATGGCCATTAGCAACTGAATGCAGCTAAGTGCATTCAAATGAGTTCACAAATTTCTCAATTGTCCATTTTTCTGGAATTCTTAAATTAATTCGACATGAACGGTACAGATGATTGCTCTAGTAATATTAATTGCTAAGTATAATTAACTTTTCTTATCTTGAGTATGTTTCAGTTGGTTTATTTTGGTGTGAAACGTACAATCAACTTCTACACTTGCTACGCTTAAATGTTTTTAAGCATTTGATAATTAACTGTGCTTATCTTGAGTATGTTTCAGTCGGTCCATTGTAATGTGAAATGTACAATAAACTTCTACACTTGCTACGCTTAAATGTTTTAACACGTTCATGCGAACACCTCCATATTGTAATTTGTAGGTCATGCGATATGGCACATCATTTTACATCGACGTCAAATGACGTTGTGCCACAATATATATAAAAAACGTGCAATAGCGAACAACGTATTATAACGTCAACGTATATAGACGTCGGTTGTGCCGTAAAGCGTTTATAAATATGTATCCAACAGCTAAGAACGCCTAATAACGTAACGCCTATTGACGTATAAGAATAATTATGAGAAGTATTTTGTATAAAAAAGTGTTCTAAAAATGATCAACATATTGTTATAATTACAAAACGATATGAAATGAAAGGCTTATTATATGAAATTATTTATTTTAATTATTTAATCAGTCATAATATGAAAAACACCAATGCAATACAATTTTTGGTTAAATCATCACCTTCTCATTTATCACTTATTATTAAGATCAAATCAACTACCACAAATAAAAAAACAATTAGGTAGTTATTAGGTATTTTTCTTATGAACAATAATATTTAAAAATGGAAATGGAAAAAAATGTCCTATGAACTTATTCTAGACCATGCCTACAAATTAGCCTTATAGAAACAAACTAGCTGACCCGGCAAACGTTGTTTTGCCATATAAATATTTTTTTATTACTTAGGGGACAACCCTTATTACTTAGGGGTATGAAAAATAGATGTTGGCCGATTCTCAGACCCACTCAATATGCTCACAAAATTTCATGAGAATCGGTCAAGCCGTTTTGGAGGAGTACGGGAACGAACATTGTGACACGAGAATTTTATATAGAGATAAATCCCATTGAACCTTTTAGGGACATAATTATCTGACAATAAACTAACTACGTTCAAATATTCCACGCAGACTACCCCCGCAACGCGCACAGGTTGAATGATGTAATAAAACTTCTTAGGCGATAAGACGTATAATGACGTTGTGCGCTAACAAAGTAAGTACTTAGTACTAGGACGGAATGCCAAAAAGATGGCAAAAAAAAAACGGTGCGGTGTACGATTATTACGCACTACGATTTTGAGAATTTGATATGTTGTAGCACAGCAACCCAACTTTTAAACACTAATATGGCTAGACACCGTACTAGAACGATGTGCTTAATGAATCCAGTTTTTGCTGAACGTGATAGTACGTTGTGCCACATCACATATACCAAATTTAACGTACAATCACGTTTGATCGCATGAACGTGTTAAGCATTTGTATTACTCGTCCTATTATTTTAAGAATGTAAAAATATGTATCAAATACATAAAATAATTTTAGCGAGGAAGCTCTTTTTATACTAACGTAGCCCTTATTTAAGACATTATGTTTAACAGAGTTTTAATATCTTGCAGGTTGTCTTTTTTCCTAGTCTACAGCCTAGCTTAGTTATATGACTGTGAAGTAAAAATTATGAATTTGTCATTATGGATTAACTAGTAACTAATATCGATTTTTTTAACAATAAAAACTTAAAATTGGGCTTTGTAACGTATTATACAAAGAAATATGATTGAAACATTTTTGTTAACTAATGATGTACAACATTTTAGCAGGGTTGTGTTCGGATCTATCACAACTTGTTTCCGTTGCTCGATGGCGTCGAGCAATAACATTCAGAATGCTTCTTTTAAAACAAATAAGCAGTATAGACTTACTACACCGACCAGAAGTAATTTGGGAAATGGGCGGCAGAGAGATGGTCATGATGATGCCTAGAGTTCATTCACCATCACAAATTTAATACAGAGCCCTTGCTTACAGGGCCGATATCCTGGATGTTTCGCGAATATTGGAAGACGGGGTGGCAAACAAATTGTTAATTTAGATAAAACGCATTCCGTTGGAAGTGGTTGCTTTAAGTTAGGAGCAATTGGACATGAAATTTTTCATGCTCTTGGATTTTTTCACACACATGCCAGGATGGACCGAGACAATTACGTTAAAATTCAATGGGAAAATATAAAACAGGGTAAGTTTACATTTCGATTGGCTTGGAAAAGACAGGTAGCAATGTTTTTCAATTTTGTTTTAATGTCATTTTTCGAGCGATCAAGTTTTGGGATTTTTTCCATATTTAAAAAGTTATAAGATATATTCGGACGAAGATCTCCTACGAAAATTTATAGAATTTAATAAAATTAAAATAAATTTTACTATGTCATGATTAACTTCGGAATTTTCAATTAGTTCGCTCACACTTTTCATCACATGTCACAATTCGATCCAATATTCCTTCCTTTACATCTGCAACACAAGTTTCAACACGCGTTTCTTTGTGCAGATCAGTCAAATCATGAGGCACCCATTTTTCATATTTTTTATTTTATTGATTTGACGTAGATGAGTCAGTATTGTTCGTAAGGTAACGTTAAACCATGACGCATTAAACATGATAATTCCTGGGTAGTTTGCTCGGATCAGCTTCCACCACCTCTTTCAATTCATTGTTATTCACGTGTGTGGGCGATCTTCCACGTGGTTCGTTCTTCAATCAATGTTTCCATCACGAAAGCGTTTAAACTAGAATCGCAAGGTGCGTTCATTAGCAGTTCCCTCTCCAAACGAAACGTTGATATTGCGAGCTGTTTCTGCCGCGTTAGGTCCGCGTAGGAATTCGTATTCAAAAATCACTCGAATTTTCGAAGAATCCATCTTTCTTGTCTAAGGCGGTTAACGAATAGCTGAAAACGCAAAACCGCGTATCAACACGCACTGCAGCTGCCGTTGTGCTTAATTTTATATTCAGTTTCACGATGGATTTCTAACGATCAAAAATCGCACGTTTTCAAACCACGGTCAAAACGTACCAAGTTGCGTACGTAACGTACATATAGGAATTAAAATAATTTTATTTCAAATTTTTATCACTTATACAATTTTTAATTGACCCACTTACTACTAGCTCACTTTTGTTATAATCTAAATTAATCTATGACTATTTTTAATTAACTAATTACATATTAATATAAGAAATTATTAAGATGTCGAACAGTTCTTTTTGTGTCATACTTACCTAGATATTTCTATGGTCAGAGTTGGTAATTAATGTAGGGCGAGTGCATGAGGAGTCAGCAGACGTTTCGGTTGCATAAACGTGTGTAAATAAAATCTTTAACCCCTTTAATAAATGAGAGTAGGTATATCTATATTTTTATGTTTTGCAGGTCAAGAAAATAACTTTAAGAAGTACGTTGATCGTTCAACAAATTTGGGTGGAAAAGATGTATTAAAGTACGAATTTTTAAGTATCATGCACTACCCCAAAACAGCTTTTAGTAAAAATATGGAAGACACAATTGTACCATTAAAGGTTTGTGTTCACTTTTTAGTCTTCAATCTTTCTTCTATGAATGTAAAAGTCACTTTTTAGCCTTAAAAATTTCAACAGACAACTAAAATTTTACTATTGATTTTATTTTAGAGCTCCTTAAGTTATATTGGTCAAAGAGTAAATATTTTTCAATGGGACATAGATAAAATAAACGCAGTATATTGTAATAGCACCGAGCCCGGTCCTGAGAGTCCACGGAAAAGACCAAAATATTTGTAATGGCGCGGCGCCTTTTAAGAACATTCATTACAAAATAAAATAATAAGCTATAGAAACGGAGTGTTTAGTTTCATTTTTTTTAGATTTAATTTGCCTTAATTTTGGCAGTAAATGATACAATCTCCTTCCCTCTGTCTGCTCTGCGTGCAGACGTCAATCCTTGGCAAAGCAGACGAGAGGTTAAATTCCACTTGGATTTAACTTTCACTGTTTTGGAAGCCATTAAACAATAGATTTGAATTTTTTAACTGTCCTAGACTCCTCCATCTTATGTATGATGTCCTTCCTTTAAAGGTTCCGTCCCATTCATGTTAACTGTTTGTTGATGTTGGAGGAATTTTTTGTAGGACGCTTATTCGTTTCCGAGATATCGCGAAAAAGGTGTTTGCACCCCTTTTTCCAAGATGGCGGCCGGGGGACAAGGGCGGCAACCCCACAAATTTGAAGTTAAGCTTCTATTGACCCCCCACACATGTCCCAAAAATAAAGTTGCGTCCTCTAAAAAATGTAAAGCTCATGTAACATTTTAATGGACTAGACGGTCAATCGATCATCGTCGCTACGCAAGGTTTATTGTTCCTACAGCATTGTCACTATTATAATATATTCTGTGCTATTAGGAATAATATTTATTTCCAGCAAATACTAATTTATTATTTGTTTTGTTTTGTTCGATTTCGAATTTTCGCTGAAGTTTAATATAACTTTAAAGACGGTAAGAAATACATACAACACTACAATAACGTTAAACAATTGTAAATACAATAAATGCTTCTTAAAATCAAGTATGTTGTTATTTATTTTACTTTGCGTACAACCCTGACGCTTGAGCTGTCGTGATAGGTAAATTCTGAACAGAAATTGTGCTCTTGTCAGCGTTAGTAAAGTGTGATTTCGAATGCACCAGGTGCGTTAGAAAATTTTCTAGATATTTAAAACGGCGGCTTTCTTCGAGATCAAAGTAGTGCAACTTCTGTTATATTATAATATATTCTGTGATATTAATGTCTAATTTACCAGAAACAGTAAGAAACAATTACATCGGAATTCGTTGCCATAAAGAAAATGAGGTTCTTGAAAGAATCGAATAATATCACCTTAATACGATGGCATGAAAATCGTTTTAGCATAACGGTCAGGAAGTCAAATCGCATATTTCCTAATCAAGTAACTCGATGATTGATTAGGTACGATTAAAAATCTAGAAAGAGTTTGAGTTTACTAACAATAAATTATTTTTAACAAAAAAACAAAAACCGACTTCCATACTAAACAAATCGAAGCTAAAAAGTAGAAAATAATACTTTTAAGAACATAGTTAATTTTGAAGTCGGTGCCAGCCAGGACGGACAGATTTATCTTGCCTTTGCAATGGACTTTCGAATGGTATTTTGATTATGTTTAGAAATTGATAGAGTAATCGAATATTAGTCTAGTCAACAACTGCCTTTTTGTTATATAATCATCTAGATGCCATTCCGAATCGAATGACACCTCAATCATAATTTTCTGAGACTGCTAAAAAAAGTTGACCAAAAAGGCAGTTCCACTTGATCCTAGCCCCTTACTTGTTTCTAGCGTACATAAATGATGTCCCAAAGCAACCAGATACTCACCTAACAAGCTACGCTGATGACACCTCGAGCTTTACTTCATCTGAAGACTTTGATGTCATAATCACTACAATGGTCGTTTCACTTATTACAGCAATTTTTCACAAAGTGGAAGTTGAAACTCAATGCAGACAAGACCGAAGCAATTATGTTCACCCGCAAACGTGCTTTACCGACCAGGTTGATTAAAACTAATGAAAACTTGACAATTCCTTGGAGTACCTCGGTTAGATACTAGGAATTGTACTCGATAATAAATTGAATTGGTCGAAGAACACCACTGGGCTTCAGATGAAAGGCATCAAAGCAATTAACGCGCTGAGCCCTATTTTTAATAGAAAGCTTTTCTATTTACTACTAAACTTAGTCCTAAAACTAAGTTAACGCATCTATACTAGGCAAGTCAGACCATGTACTACATATGCAGCACCTGTCTAGTAGCACGTGTGATACCAATTATAATAAGTTACAAATTGTCCAAAATAAGGCACTAAACTACTAACTAACTAATTTCGCACAAATTTAAAAAAGTTACACGATCAAATTAAATTTCCCACAGTAAAAGACTATATATTAAAATTATCTAAAAGATTCTATAAATATATAAAATCCCAACCACCTTAACTCACTTATTTCTAATATTGGCAAATCTCGTCTACGAAATTTAAAGTATGCCGATAAGTACTGTCGATATCGTCTGCCCCATCATTAGTCAGTACTTCTTAGAGTACGCATGTCGTAGTTGTCCGGTACATAATATGACCAGTTCTCGTAGGCCAAGCGGAGACTAACTGTGTCGTATTGTTGTGATACCCACTTTGTTGCAATATTAGGCATATCTATGTATGTGAAGAACATTGTATTTTATTTATAAGTAGCCTTTGCAGATGGTACGTCTATAATAAGTTAAAAGTGCAAAAAGTTTCTCTCGTTGACTTCACTGCATCATTGGGGCAGTCGGTATGCTTTGTAAACCGAAAGCATCCTACTTAGTTCAGGCGACCGCGTGTGGTGGCCCGCGTGGTTCAGTCCGTTCGCAGGGGCGTGGTGTGTACACAAGCGACGCCATAACGCCCCATTGCACTGCGGAGAAGGGTTCCGCTGTGGGTTTTAGTGAGTGGTCCAGTCTCAAAGTTCCTGTCGGTTGACGGACTGGCACGACCCCATGATTAATTTCCCCAACGATATCAAAAAATAAAAAGTAGTTGCGCTGCAAAGCCCTGTAGTGACGAATTCACTAGCCTTCTTAAAATAATTAAGCGTTGCTACGAATAAAATCAATGTTTAACTTTACAGGAAAATGTAACCATTGTACAAAGAAATGGCTAATTCCAAAACGATACACTGAAGCTTAATAGAGTGTAGGTACTGTGAGAAAATTGAAAGTGAATCTATTAGTTACATAGCGTAAGATGAAAAGTATGCAAAGTATTAAATTATATTGATTATAATTTAGTTTTAATCAACCGTGTAAAAAAAGTATAATAAAAACAATGAGCTATTCGAGTAGCATTTTATTTCTGAATTACTTTCGTGATTTTTTCATCTGAATTAAATGTAATACAGATACGGCTCTGATAAAGTAAATACTGTTGTGCCTGAATATCTTCGGTGCCTCGTACCTGCTTATAGGTCCGTTAAACCTCGCTCTAAATTTCTGATCCAATTTTTCTTATAAGGTTTAGGATCACTTACTGAGTACAAAATCACAAAGTGCTGACAAACTTCGGTAGAATATAAAATATAATGTTAAAATAATAATATTTTCTACGACTTTAACTTAAGACCTTTCAATGTTGTGCCAAAAACGCTTTTTCAAGATGGCGCCAGAAGGTCAATCAACTGATCCTAAAATTAATAATAAAGAAAATTTGGATCGGAATTGTAGTGCGAGGTTGACCAAAAAAACGGCTAAGTAATTTTTCTGGCTTAACACTTAAGATTAGATGTTTATCAGCTTTTTTAAAAGTAAAGTGTCAACCATTTATTTTATAATTCTTTAATATTGATAAACTTCATTTACGCATACCATTTGTAGGTGACAGGTTATGTGGGACTCACCGGCTAGGAAAGCCAGTACTACTCACTGCGCTTACGCACTCAATTACGACGACGTCCTCATTAGTTGTTACCGGTGAGTTCCACATAACTACCTGTATGTATGCTGCAAATATGCCTAAGGGCTCGTGTACACGGCACCGCTGACGCTCCGTCACCGCGCCTCTGCGCTGTGTATACGAGCCATCACCGCGCCGCCGCCGCGCCGTCGCGTCGCCGCACCGCCACCGCGGCCCCCACCACCCCGTTTTAGTAGTTTTAGTAGTAGTAGTTCGCGCCTAGCAATGTATTACTAACAACCATATAGTGATATGGCGAAATCAACTGGCGGCGGCGCGGTAGCGGCGCGGCAGCGGCGCGGCAGAGGCGCGGCAGCGGCGCGGCAGCGGCGCGGTGTCGGCTCGTATACACAGCGCAAAGTCGCGGTGGCGGAGCGGTGGCGGCGCGGTAGCGGTGCCGTGTACATGAGCCCTAATGCATTTCTCAACGTGAATAAAAAGAGTCTAAAATTAATCTAAATAAACTAGCGTTTATTTATCATATAGTTATAATACTTTAATTGTATTAAACTTTTAACGACCGTTATGGATAAGTATTAAAACATTATTAATATCCTTTCGTTATTTTGTAAATTAGGAGCGCTTGCAGCCCCACTTTTTTTTCTACTCATATTATAATGACGAATCACTCTATTTGACTGCGACATATAATGTTGTATGAACATCGTATTATATAATATGTTCTTATTATATCTATACTGTAATCAAAAATGTCATAGTTTAAGGTTATTTATTTTTATAGGGTATACAATAATGATGTGGGAATTCTTTATCGCTTTATTTGCTGTTACGAGTAGCATAGCGCAAGATGCGTCAACAAATCCAGGGGTAAAACCTTTATCACCTGAAGGAGTTGAAAAATTTAGTAAATTTCTTGAAAAGACATCAGTAATGAATGCTGACAAAGGTAACGAGACTTTTAATTTTTCCAATAAATTGTTTCAAATTTCAATAATATCCGCGGCTCAGCCCGAGTTCTAAAGACGGAAATGCTAGTATAAGAGATGTACCAAAAGCAATCCGTATGACACCACCTTTGTAAGTGGGCCTCCCTGCGCGTGTTTTTGGCTTCACGCCTGGCCAGATTGCTGGACGCCACTGAGTATTTAATCGGTAGTTTTACGTACTCTAGGGAATATTTCGATTAATACCTCTAACTTCACAAGTCCGGGCTTGAGCCTCCTATTAGGAATGTATTAACAGATAAACCTACAAAACGAGGAAATATACAATTATGTAAATATGTATAGTAGTAGGTACTTACTGTTAAGGTCTTAAAAACATGTCTTTTCTATAATTTATCAATTATTATAGATTATAGATTTTTGACTTTTGATTTGACAGTTCCTGCGGACGATAATGCTTGGGTGAATAGTGGCAAATTCGAAGGTGATATAATACTTGATAAAGATCAAAGACAGAAAATTGCTGCCATCGTTGGTAAGACCGGACGCGCTGTAGCGACTAACATAGCGCACCTGTGGCCTGCTAATAAGATCCCTTACACAATCAAAAGTGATGATTTCTGTAAGTACATTGTTCATACAAAGTTTATAATTCTAATACAACACAGAAAATATATACATTTAGGGGTTTTGTTTTCGTTTAATTTTAAAGTTTTATCTTGTACAACTGCATATAAGTAGAATAATGCAGAAACGGTATTTAAAAATTTTACAATCCATACAGTAAGGAAATTAATGTTCATAAATTAACGGCGGAGCCCCCGATAATGCTCCCGATCGCGCTACTTTGCGCACTCGAAAAATGAGATGGAATAAGATCGTGCAGGTGGGTTAGCGTACCATCGGCCAGTTTCCTTGTTCGAAGAAGAGCATCAAAAGTTCAGTGTCAGTCAGCAGAGAGCATTATATATTGATGTTTGTGAGTGCATAAGATTTCACTGTGTTCAATTACAAATACCTACATCATATTATAATATTAGGATACGGATACTAATCTCAACCTCGATATCTTCGTAGCTTTCGTATTTTTTTTTATATTATAAAATATTTATATTTTACAGCCCCATCTCAAGTGGCAGCAATAAAGGAAGTCTTAAAAATATTGGAAACCGAATCCTGTTTAATTTTTAATGAAGTGTCGAGAAAAGCGAGAGATGTGATTGTTATAGCTGTATGTACAAATTTACAAATAATTGTTATAGTTTTTACTAATTTTAATCTTTAAGTTAATTTTAAATGAGCTAAACTATTACATTCACTGGAGGTAGACTGTGATCCTAGAACTTAGGTAACTCTGCGCTGCCTCCACTGCTTCACTTGGAGCGTCCACTTGGAGGTCGAAAAAATGATAATTTTATTAATTACAATAAAATAATTGCCATTTTGTCTTTCAAAAATGTATGATAATTATTACTGGCACTAGACGAAATTAACGTTGCGCTATTGTTTGATAAATTGACCTCTATTTTGTTTGTCGCGTACAGACAGACGCGGCGGAGGACTTTCTTTTATAATATGTAGTGATAGTGAATATAATATACGAATCTTTCCATATAACAAAATTCTAATTGGATCGTATTTGTATATTCAATACTTTTTTCAATTTTCGGTATGGTGATAGCTGGTTACTGGTGGAAATATTTTCCTGTGATATCTTAAGGTTTATTGTTCTGTTGTCTTTTAGAAAATTCAGGAAAATACTTAGCATTTGCTAAATGTTTTGTTTTGAACAACTCAGATATGAAGAGTTACTTAAAATGTCACATACACTTACGTGACACTACACTGAGTTCTTATGTGATCAAAACGGTAACAAATTAGGCATTAGTTTGTCGGTAAATTATAAGACTAAAGAGGAAGTGAAAAATGAAATAAGTAAACTTGAAAGGAAATATTTTAGCATGGCTATGAAAAGTAATAACAAATGATTGTGATGGAACCCATGTTACAAGATCATAATAATATTGTTATACGTTTATATATACACGTTTTCGATTTAAACTTCAGGCCATTATGGAGCGAGGTGCATTCTAACGTGATAACAAATTCCTCCATTGCTCATTCTACTGGAATTCTTAACTCAATTTTAAATGAATAGTTAAGATGTTTGCATTCTTGATAGAATATAATTAACTGACAAGTGTATTTATTCTTAAGTCCATTTTAATGTGAAATTTAACTTCTACACTCGTAACTATGCTAAAATCTTATAAACATTTGTATTTCTCATCCTGTTTTTCAAGATAAAGAATATAAAATGTATTAAAAAAGTACTTGTAAAAAGGAAACTCTTTTAGATCTAACGAAGTGCTTATTTCAAAAATAATGAAGAGTTTTAAGATCTTACACGAATCGTCCATTTTCCCAGAATTTGCTAGTAAAAAAATGCTTTTAATGTGTTGTGATTATGAATTAACAGTAATTCCCCCCAACGTGTGCGCTCACCTTGTCCGACCACCCCACTACGACAGGAGGGGAGGGGGGTCTCAGTAGCTCCCGGCAAACCGACCTGGCGTGTAGCGAAGAAACGCGGAGAGAGTACTACTTCGGTGGGCGTTGTCTCATGCTGGTTGCTCCTGGTACTTCTGTGATAGCAGAGTGGACTGTAGAGCAGCCGCTGGGATGTGTGTCGGGTCGTTGTGGTTGAATGCGCAAGCGATCCGGCAATGGGTACTTAGATCTTAGTGGGTAGTTCTGGCTTGCTAGTGAAACCCACCTTACCATCGGTTTTCGACAGGTCGTATGCGTTAATGCGCATTCCAAAGAATAAAAAATATATATTAACAGTAAATTATAATGATTTATTTAATAACACAAACTAAAAATAAGCAGTGTAGTCGTATTTTACCGCGACCACAAGTAATTTGGGAAATGTTTAGAGTAATGATCATGATAATGCCTAGAGTTCATTCATCATCACAAATCTAATACTCAGCCATTCTTACAGGGCAAATATCGTGGATGTCTTTCGCATGTTGGAAGACGGGGCGGCAAACAAATTGTTAATTTAGATAAAACACATTCCGTTGGAAGTGGTTGCTTTAGGTTAGGAGCAATTGCACATGAAATTTTTCATGCTCTTGGATTTTTTCACACACATTCCAGGATGGACCGAGACAATTACGTTAAAGTTATTTGGGAAAATATAAAAGAGGGTAAGTTTACTTTTCGATAAACTTAGAAATAACAGGTTACATGTTTGCTAGGTAGGTTTTCCTCGTAGGAATTACTAAAATATATACATACTAGCGGAAACATAAGCATAAATCAAAAATATACTACTACGAGTACATTGTACCCGATTTATAAGTTACCACTACACAAAATTTGGTTAAAATCGGTCCAGTACTTTTTCACAAACAGACAAAAAAAAATAAGTCATTCTGCTTATTTATATACTCAAAGATTAACAAAACTCATATCAATTAATTATGACAATATTAATTGAGAGTAGGTATATCTGTATTTTTATGTTTTGCAGGTAAAGAAAATAACTTTAAGAAATACGTTGAACTTGAACGTTTTACAAATTTGATTGGAAGAGATTTATCTGAATACGATTATTACAGTATCATGCACTACCCCAAAACAGCTTTTAGTAAAAATATGGAAGACACAATTGTACCATTAAAGGTTTGTGTTCACTTTTTAGTCTTCAATTGTTCTTCTATTTACCTATTATTTTAAAATGTCGATTTTAATAATTATACTATTATTATTAATTTTAGACCTCCACAACGTTGATTGGTCAAAGGCTGGACATTTTCCAAGGAGATTTAATAAAATTAAATGCAGTATATTGTAATGACACCAGGCAGTCCCGGCCAGAGAGTACATGGAAAAGACCAAGAAATTGGTAACGGCGTCCCTTAAGAAAATTCATGACAAAATAAAATAATAATTTAAAACTGAGTGTTTAATGTTTATTCCCTTTATATTTATTTATCATGCCATAATATTTGTAAAAACTCTTCAACTGTTTTCAACTGTTACGTTAACACACCTATAAACGCTCTGCATATTTTAGTGTTTTAAATAGGTAACTGGTAAGCACTTATATAACATTTAGGATGTCTCTGTAAACTATCCATAAAAAGTATTTAATGGTTCACGAAGGTATTTCGCATTGTAACTAGGAAGTCTATTTTTATACATTTTGGAAGGCCGAAACTTAACAATAATGTTTTGCGACACTCATACTCTTGGGATACCACGAAATCACGGAAGATGACGAATATTATTGTTAATTATCTTCTTACTAAAAATGTTTAGAGATGTGAAAAAATACTAATAAAATGCTCGTGATATGTTGTTTCTCTCAAAGGACCTAAATTAACATTAAAAAAAATGTTATATCTTTTAGGTATTTAAGGGATGAATTTCGAGAAGAATCTGATAGCTTTATTTTTTATTTCAGATGTAAACACAAAAAGTAAGAAGCATATCTAAGCAAAAAGTATGTAGGTATAATATTCGTGCAATTTTCGCTACGATTCGATTCTGGTCGATTCACGACAATAGATAAAATATTTAGTCAGAGTTCAATTAATCATGTTAATACAGAATTATGATGTACGTGTAAACAAGTAGTATTGTGACGTCACTGAAATGTTCAATGTTCATATCTGCAGGTATGAGATGTATCTAATTGATTTATTTGTAATACTTGTTTATTTTACCAATATTCTTACCGTATAATTATTTTCAATGGCAAAATTGTTGCGCTGTGCATTGTTGTGTTCTTAATAAAATCAGCTTATTTATAACAGATTTTGTGTTTTAAGTGAGTTAATGACTGATGTGAAATATTAATTATTACAAGAATAATTACTGAAAAATATAAAATTATTCTTATATTTCAAAGGTGCAGAAGAATGAAGTTAGCCATTTTTACTGTCGTTAGTCACTGGAGTATTGTGCTGAATGTAGCAACTATGACAGCACATGAGAATGAGATTGAAAACTTTCGTCGTTTTCTCAAAAGATCGCGTATTTTGGAAGATAGATCTATAAGTAACGTATTTTACGTATTGTTTAACTAACTTAACCTACACATATGATATTAATGTGTTACTTATTTTAAATTGCTTTTAGATTTTATATATAATTTTAAATTATTATTTGGAAAATACTACCATTGTCAGTATCTACTAAACTAACTTTGCCTAAAGCTTCTATCAGGACTCAGGAGTAATTTAGATATTGTATATAATATGTACCTACAATGTACATACCTATTACCTACATCTTATATATAATATCTATCTATATCTATCTATCTTCTATACTATTTATAAAGCTGAAGAGTTTGTTTGTTTGGTTGAACGCGCTAATCTCAGGAACTACTGGTTCGATTTGAAATCCCGCTACGATCAATAGGAGCGGAGCATCAACGAAAAATGTTACAAAAACGGGAGAAAAATATTCCTTTAGAGAGTTTCCGTTGCGTATGGTGCGTAAACGGTTAAAGTTATTCAAAAATCATGTATGACGGAATTGTTCCTCAGTAAAAGTTCTAAAAACAATCCGCGATAGCATATGTCTATCTATGAAGGTTTACTCGCTATAACCTTTTTCATGATAATCAGATTTGTTGTAAAACAATGCGTTATTTGCGAAAGTGTTTTTATAAACATGATATTAATCCTTACCTAAATAAATAAGTCACTCATCACAAGTAATTAATTTTGAACAAAGTTGCTCTTGACATCATTTGATTTCAATGAATATCTTACGAGATATTATAGTTTTAACATAACTCCGCAACAAAATAAGTATCACCGCGTGCAAGACGGGCTGGCGGGCGAAAGAATTTGGTTTTCAGCCGAGAACGCAAGCGAAGCCGCGGGAAAGGCTAGTCATATAATAAAAATGAATGTTGGTAAGCGCGTAATTAAGAATGGCTTTACTAATTCGGCAAATTTATTTTATTGTATGTTCCTTAAGGTCGACGGAAGGTTTTAATACTAAAAAAATAATTAAAGTTTGTAAAACACTTATACTAAAGGGGGTATCGGTAGGGACGAACCCGAGCGAAGCGAGGGTGAGTCGCTAGTACTTTATATTATGTAGGTAAGTTTGGCACAATTTTACGACAATAATATTAGCTGAAATAAAAATTAAACGATTCTTATATATTATGCAGCTTATTCTGAACCAGAAAATGCTTGGGAAAACAGTGGCAAATTTGAAGGCGATATAATACTAGACGATACACAAATACAAAATATTGTTGATATAGTTGGCGGTACTTCTAGAGCTGGAGTTCAAGACTTAGTGTCGCTGTGGCCTAATAAAGAAGTTCTGTATGTTATTGAAGAAGCACATTTTAGTAAGTAGATAGTTTAGCATCTAAGGTACTATTTTATGTTTAAGTCAAGATAGCGTCCAGAAGATTCTTCTTCCGACGCCTATACAAGGCGTATACGCAGATTAGACCGTGAAAGCAACTCTATGGGTGAGAGCAATACAAATGGTATGTATATATACAGTATAAGTCATCCTGCATCGTACATTATTTAGTGCCTATACAAGCAATGCTTTAGAGTGGAAGGTGCTATTAGTACCTACCCACCTACTATATTATGTAAGTACTGCTTATAAAATACCTAGACAGTATGCTTTATATTCAAAAAAATACAGACTAATTGAGAACCTCCTCCTTTTTGGAAGTCGGTTGATCACCGGATCATCAAGACATCGGAGCTTGTAGGAATTGTTACTTCCACATTTTCATTCACATATAAAGTTACAAGTATTTAAAAAAAAATGGTTTTGGTTTTGTTTCCAGATGAACATCAAATAAAAGCAATTATGGGCGCTATTGATGAGATACAACGTGTTTCTTGTTTAACTTTTCGTGAAGTAGAAAAGGATAGTAATGATGCGGTTGTTATAGTAGTAGGTTTAACAATTTAATTGCTTTTGAACTAGACTAAATGAGATTTACATTTTGAAATATTAAAAACGAGTGATATTTTATAAATTCTGGTATACATATATATACCCCTTTTCCAGGGTAACATGAAAGGATGTTTCTCATTGGTTGGATATCGGAAAAAGAGGCAAATTATAAATTTATCCAATGAATATGGAATTGGCAGAGGTTGCTTTCGTTTTGGTACTATTATTCATGAAATGTTACACACTATCGGATTTTATCACACGCATGCGAGAAGTGATCGAGACGATTATATTGATATAAAGTGGGATAATATTATTGAAAGTAAGTGTACCTATAATGTTATATACATCAAAAAAGGAAATTTTTTGTTTGTATGTTTGAAAACCCTATATTCGCAAATGTTATTGTCAAATTTAAAAAAAATGATTAATATTATCCAGATTTGAAGAAACATATGTATTATGGTACTTTTAAGTAGTTATCACTAATGGAGGAGTGAAATAGTTTAGGGATTACTGATCTAATTGTGTATTTAGTGGTCAGTTTTAATCCTATACCAGTTAGTTATATTACCTATACATGTGACATCCTATCAATTTTATATAAAGAAGGTATAGGTAGGTTGGTTTGTTGTTAACAAGTTTGTTTCGTCTTTACTTATTCCTTTTTATTGAGGAAGATAAGAAGAAGTACCTATGCATTAGTTTCGTTTTAGTTAAGGGCGAGGCAACATTACACAACACCGTATCCAAAGATCCGTTCTTATATACTTACAGTTAGCTATTGTAAAATAAATTATAAATATTTGCAGAAAGAATGAATAATTTCCGGAAATACGTTACACCCAGTAGCATAGAACTAAAATCGGGCTACGATTACGATAGTTGCATGCACTATGGCTCAAAAGCTTTTTCAAAAACAGGCGAAAAGACTATTGTGCCTAAAAAGGTCAGTTTATAAAATACTAGCGGTGCCCGCGGCTTCGCTCGCGCTAAGAGTGAATAAAATAAAAATTTTTGCTTATATACTGTTACTTATAATGTACCAAGGACTGATTCCCCATTTAAAGTTCTGGCCCTCTTTTCTGAAAACTACTGTGTAGCATCCTGCCGTGCCGCCACTGCTGCGCTTTCTAAAACTTATTTCCTATTTTTAACCAATTTTGCTACTATGTGTATCATAATTTCTTTGTGTGTTTTTCGTTAATGATAAACTGATGTACGTGGTTCATTGTTATGGACTTATGGTAAAAATTACTGTTAAATATTTTTCCTACGCAAATAGTGCCAACCCCGTTAACCCCCATAGGGGTTGATTTTCAAAAAACGCTTAGATATGTATCTCATAATTTGTATTGCAGAGCATTATTTCAGTTTCACGCAAAATATTTCAATAGAATTAAATTTCCCATACAAACTTAGCCACCCCCTTTAACCCCCAATGGGGGTGAATTTCGAAAAACCCTGAAATACGTGTTTCATCATTTGTACTAAAAAGCATTAATTCAAAGTTTCATGCAAAAATGTGCAATAAAAATATTTTTCTCATACAAACTTTGCCACCCCTTTTAACCCTTTTAGGGGTTGAATTTCCAAAAAATAATATGCCTATTTTCTTCTCATGAATGCAAACTATCTACATACCAAATTTCAGCAAAATCGGTTGGGTGGTTTAGACGTGAAAAGGTAACAGACAGACAGACAGACAGACAGACAGACAGAGTTACTTTCGCATTTATAATATTAGTATGGATTAAAGTTATAGGTACATTAAAATACATATTTCTATTTTTAATAATTTAATTTTTAATTTTTGTTTGCAGACTGGCGCTGTAATTGGTCAAAGAGTAGGTTTATCACAAGGGGATATTGATAAAGTTAATTTATTATATTGCCAATAAGTTATATCAGATCATCTTCATGGAGACGAAGGATCTCTATAAAAAAGCGATAAATATATACATCTAAATAATATTCTGTATTAAGTATTATTAATTAATAAAATATATAATAATTAATTTAAAAGTTCAACTTTCAAGTATCCTAGACACTTGACACTTTCGGGGGTCGGATTTGATCGCTTATTTGTGAAGAAATCTGGATTTGCGTGACGTTTTTTATGAACGGCCCGTAAGCTTTACTTCGTTGTTAAATTTGAAGTCGTAGGTATTTTATCCAGGGTGATACTCGAGTTCATATTTTAGGATGTCAATAAAAATGATATAATATTAATAAAAAATAATGTCATGAATTGTTCAGACCAAGTAAAGTAAATTCTTACAATAGATATAGAAATATTTTGCAATCTTCTGCTAGTTTCCATGATTGAGAACTCGTGTTATTTTTTTTACATTGCCAATTTTGTGAAAGCGTAACGAAACTAATAATTGATTTTCGACAAGTATTTAACATGAAGTCTTACCATGCACAGCTCGTTTTCTTTGACGTCACATGTTTGACACATTTTATATAAGTATACACGGACAGTTAGTATACTCTTAGTAGTTAGAAAAGTACTTATTTCTTCTAAGAATTTATTTAAATAATAATAATAACAAGGACAGAGGCAATACAATTGTTTAATATTATGTGATATGTCTATCTGTTAGCCACTTTTAAAAAATCCTCGAAATAGCTAGTTCGATTATAACGGATTTTTATAGATAAGTGGCGGACTCTCAATGGTTTTCAGGTAGTCGATATCGATAATTTTAAGGCATAAAACAAACTGAGAAATACGACCTAAGGAGTTGTCACCAAAAATTTGTTCCACACATCACGCACCCAGCGAGACTTGAACCCGTGTCCAATGACACATCAAGTAGGACCATTAAATATTAACCAAACGTGTCAAATACCTCAATATAATTAATTATTACAGACGTCATATTCTATCGAAAGTGGATCAAGCGTAGCTGAAATTAATCAACGCAAATTGGCTGATACCTACTACTTCTCTTAATTTTGTTTTTGAGTGAATGTATTTTTTGTTGTAAGAGAAAGCTCATATATGAATGTAACCGGAATAAATAAGATAAAATCTATATCATCAGGTCAAATCTTATTAAAAAAATAAGTCCGAATCAATAGTTTTTTAGAATATATGTCTGTCTCTTTGTTTGTCACCATATCACGAGAAAACTGAAATTTTTTTTAAAGAAATTTGATCTGATAATAGCTAGGTTTTTACTGCAAAATAAGTTATTTATGAGAAATAGGATAATATCCCGTTTCTGAGATATCTATACGAACTTTAGTCTTTAAGTATCTAAGAACCCGACCGCGTTAATCGCTAGTAGGTACATTACAACCTACTCGTATATATTTTTTCGAAAAATATTTTTATTAAGGAATTATATCAAAACAAGTAAAGTAATTGAATAAAAATCTTATAATTTTTATTCGTCTGTTTGATTGCGCTTTCTTTGAGAAAGGTTGAATTAATGTTAATTCTTAATTATATTATAAAATATAAATCTCATATTATTGTTTTAAATAATATAGTTGTTAAATTATTACATCTATACATAATATAAATTTTATATAATTAGAGAAAGTAGACACGACTAGCCTATCTCAGATTTAAATTTATAGATACGTATTTCGCGTCACAAAATCCATTCAACCATAATAGGTAGGTATATATTACACATGTCACCGTAAAATTGCAAATTCCGTTAGATCATAATATACCACGCAAAATTGTACTATCAGAAAGATTGTGAACTGCAACATACTGCTTACAATTTAACGCATTATTTTTCGGTAGATTATAATCTATCAAAGTAAAAGATTTAAATTGTTAAATAGCATGCGAAGGAACCGCCTTATTTGTTTCTTATTTCGTTTGTGGTCGAATGTAAATAAAGAGTATTTTAAAATATATTTTTTATACAACTTCTCAGTAGGTACTTTAAAAACGCTACTGATGTAAACAGATTTAGCATCCTGCATAACCAGCATAACCAGTTGTTTTATTTAAATTTTAAAGTGAAGTGATATATAACTGCCTCGGCGGTGTAGTGGATAGCATGTACGGCTACACATCCAGAGGTTCCGAGTTTGAGTCCCGAGTCGGGCCAATTGTAGTTATTGAGTCTTTTTATTTAGTAAGCCTCAGTAACAGTCTGGAATTGGAAGTTAGCAGTGTTTTACTCCTGTATATCAAAGAGCACGCCATCGCACTTGCGCCTTAACTCTATCTATCGAGTAGTCGTATAGGGATATAAAACGATATAAAATTTGATTGAACAACGTAGCTTTCTACCTTTATTTTTAAAAAAAATACCTATACATATAATGGGAAGTTGCTAATTTTTAGAACAATTTCAAGTAGCATGGGTTATCAAGGTTTTCTTCAATGGTAGAGTAAGTCGAGCAGTAAATTTAGCAATTGGTTCTTGCACGGGTGGCTTTACCGCGGCGGCCGGCACGGTCGCTGTCGCAAGACACAGCTGCAGTAGCGCGCCAACACCTTGTGAAATGGTCGTATCTAACACTATATTAATTCCCGACCCGCCTCGGTGGGTTTTGTTTAACAAAAACTTCGCAGTGTGCGACAAAAAAAATCTAAATTCGCAAGATTTCTTTCACTTCATCTAAAATTCTAAGCAATGTGGTTGAACCGTTAATGTGACATACTTTTGTACTAAGTGATCGAGTCAGCGCCTATGAGAGGACAATACTAATGTATTTATTTTCCAATTTCCCCTTTTAATATAAAGAATATATTTAACAATGAAGTGGGTTGTTGTTTTTAGTTTTTATTGTATGTGTGTTATCAAGTGTTTAGCGATGTCTCCAACTGAACTAGAAGATTTTAGTATTTTTTTACAAGAAACTTCGCAATTGGATCAGAATGTTAAAAGTAAGGATTTTTTTTAAATATGACATATGTGAATTCCTATTAGCTAGAATTAAGTTATTGAAAAAAATATTTAATACCTACCTATAAAATGTCTTTGTCACTGTGCACTACTATAATGACATACATTTAAAAGGTACTCGTACTTGCGGAGGCGAAACCGTAACCCCATTTAATATAAGGAATTAGGAGTCTCACTTCTATTGATTTTATCAGTAACATATTTATTGATTATTATTTTTTTTAACATTGTTGAGTCAAATGTAATTATATAACATTTACTTTTAAATATTATATATTTAGGTAATATTCCTAACGACTATGACGACGATGCCCCCGTATCCGATCACGCTTGGGAAGAAAGCGGCAAATTTGAGGGTGACTTGATTCTAAATGATCGACAAAGACGTATGATAGTAGCTAGTGTTGCGGAGGGACTCGCTCGCAATGGAATATCCGATACAACGAAACGTTGGCCGAATAACGAAGTGATTTACTACATTCAAACTGAACATTTCTGTGAGTAGTTTCTACTTTTGGTAAAAACTGAGTTTCACTTTTTTTATTCCTCGTTACTGTAATTTGTGAGTCTTAATTCGTAACAAGTTTTTATATAGATACTTTATACTTATGATCCTATAAACATATTATCATTTTATGCCTATGAATAACAAATATGTGAATAAAAATAATAAGTATGTAGAGATTGTGTCACGATGTCAGTTTTTCACAATAGTAACAGTTTGTCGCACAAGTGTCGTCAAAACAACTATGTTGTCAACTAGCGCTATTGTTGTATTGTTAAGTATAGGAAGTGATAGGAAAATAACTGTTTGTTCTATATTTCATTATTGCTAATGCCGATATATATTTTTTCAGCAAATGATCAAATCCAGTCAATCCAAAATGGCATAGATGATTTAGCTAGAGTTTCTTGCGTAAAGTTTACGCCATACAAAAAAGGGGATCGCGATGCAGTAGTAATACAGGTATGTATTATATTTAAATAATAAATACATTAAACAATATGAATACACTTACGTTTAATGCACACCACAGAACTTTAGCTAAGTATTTCTTAGAAACTGACTGGTAGGACTTGTCCTATTCCCGAAATGTGTGTATGTAAATGGCTGTAGACTTTGATTAGTGCGTTTTATTCTATTTAATTAGTTTTGATAAGTTATTAATTATTATAATTGATTTCAGGGCAGCAGAAAAGGATGTTTTTCACAAGTAGGTTATCAAGGAGGATATCAAATTTTGAATCTGTCTAGCCGCCATCCAGCGGGACGAGGATGTTTCCGCCATGGAACAGTTGTACATGAAATGTTACATACACTAGGGTTCTACCACATGCAAAGTAGTCCTGATCGTGATGATTACATTGATGTTTTTTGGCCTAATATTATCAAAAGTAAGTAAAATCTTCTTTGGTTTTTATACTTGAAGATGTTTACTTATCTTATTCGATTATTATTTATGTAAATACTTGATCAAGATATTAAAATTTGAATTTTGACAATATGAATATAAAAAAATAATTACTTTTATATTGATGTATAGTGACTGTAATAAACCTACGAGAACGTGAATGTGTAAAAATGTATACGCAGACCGCAGTAACACAAGCTTATAAAAACAAAACTATTTAATACAAACATTTGCACTTTACAGGTGCTAGACACAATTTTCGGAAATACAATTCATTCTCGGTTTCCGACTACGGTGTGGGCTACGACTATGACAGCGTCCTACATTATAGCCGTAAAGCTTTCTCCGTGAATGGGCAAGATACTTTAGTTCCGAAACAGGTAAAAATATTCATTTCTTATATTAATATTTTCTATAATATCCTGAAGTGTTTATTATACTTTTTTAATGTTTTTTTTATCTTTAGCTTGGTGCAACAATAGGTCAAAGAATAGGTTTATCAGAAAAAGATGTTGAAAAGCTTAACAAAATGTATTGTGATATAGATTCAGACCTACCTTCTGATAGTAATGATTCAATTCAAAAAGTACACAAGAAAAAACATAAAAATAAGCCCTTTGAAGGCCAAGGCTTGGGATACCAAAAAGGTAAAACTGTGATTATAAAATTACCAAAAGCATATCAATTTCAAGATTCACCTCAATACACTGCATTTGATTATTTTAGTAATCCAGAGGGACAGAATCCGCTTATTCAAGGAGCTAGAGCTAGAGAAGAAATGATAATAAATAATTTTAAAATACCAAATAGAATGATTATGAAAGATCATCCACCAATAGCAGCACTTAAACAATATCATACGCCAGCAGACGATGTTCTTATAAAAATATACAATGAGAATCAAAATACGGAAGGAACTTTGTCAGACCATTTTGGG
Source organism: Boloria euphrosyne (assembly GCA_951802675.2). Lineage (NCBI taxonomy): Eukaryota > Metazoa > Arthropoda > Insecta > Lepidoptera > Nymphalidae > Boloria > Boloria euphrosyne. Next base: position 9,476,144 of record OX637871.1, on the reverse strand, counting down.
GGTGATTTAACAGAGTTTTATAGATTGTCTTCAATAAAAGAACCTCAAACACAAGTGAAGCAACTACATGGAGACGATTATGATGGCAAATTACATAATTTTGAAGAATATTCAAGTAGAGACGAGGAAAATCCTTCAAAGTACAAAGTATTTTCTGATGCAAATTATTCGCCCAAGCAAAGTATCGCAAGATATTTACCACTAGCAAATCATGAAGCCAATAATTCGTTCAAGAATTCATTTTATGATGAACAGAATTCACCAGTAAGAGAAAAATGGTTTAATGCCGACGAATTTAAAAAGAATTACGAGGGTGAAACTCCTTCGCCATTTGATTACAGATAAAATGTAAAACTCACATTTTCCTACTTCAATCATAAATAAATTGTGATATAAAACAGGATGTACCGTGAACAATTTTGCAATTAGTACAATTTAATTATTTTAAGAGTCCTCGAAAGAATAAATATGTTTTACAAATGAGTTAGGTATTGTTATTTATTAGGTATAACTTGTTGTTCAATTCAATTTATTTGTTTAGAGCGCCGAACTGTTAAGACAAACAATTAATAGTAGAAATTAATCAATTTATGTGTTATTAGTTTTATTTATAGTTACCTACCAGCATGGGCGTAGCGAGGTACGGCCATCGTCTAGGGGGGGGCAGCTGCCCCCCCCTAGACGATGGCTCACAAACCATGTAATATCACGTAGGTAACAAAAACAAAGTTGATTCTATTACAGGCAAATAGGAATTTTATAAGATTGTAGTATGAATGGTTGAATCTAGATTTGGTTTTATACGCGCAAAGCGTTGTTACGTCGTTTTAAAACATGGCTGAGATGAACGATGACTCTCAACTAAGGGTCTAAGTTGTGCGAAGGTTGCTCGTGCTTTGGTGACTCTCGAAGTGATGCATAGTGACTGCATAGTCCAGTCTTCTAAGGAGTTGGTTTTGCCCCATTCAATGCCGCGGCGCTTGTTCTTCGCGGTATTATGCAGAATACCATCCAGAATGACTAGAAAGAGAATTACTGAAAGAAGACAGCTCTGTTTTCGCCTGCGTACCTTTATGTCCTCCGAAATGAGCCTTTTATGAGTCACTTTACAATAATAATTCTTGTGATATTAATTATTTCCTCTGGGAAGCCAATTTTGCAATCGAAGCCAGATGCTGGCCCACCTCAACGTATGTATCATAGACCTTTTCGAAATCAAAAAAGTGAGATCCTATCTTCTTTTGCCATTCTGTTTCCTGTTCTAGTATGATATGGAGAGTGTTGATCTGATTTGTACACGATCGATTGGGCTGAAATCCTGAAATCCTGCTTGCTCACTGCGTATGAGAGGGGCGACGGCCTTCGAAAGCCTATCCAAAATGACTTTTTAGAACACTTTGATCTTTGGACGTGACCGAAATCAAAGCCCGAAAAAAAAGTTTCCAGGTACAGCATTGACTAAGTTCCTCCTTTTTTGGTACAGTGATAAGAAGGCCTTTGTTCCAATCGCCTGGTAAATCTTCTTCCTGCCGATGCGCTGTTATGATTTGGTCTGAGATCGGTTTCCAGCCCAGAAGGCATCTTTTCTCCACATCCGATATGAGAACTCCCACGCCATGTTCTCTGGTGTCGTCTTCATCCTTCTTAGAGAATCTAATCTTGTAGGGAATATAACCGAGCGAAACCAGGGCAAGTCGCTAGTTTATAATAAATTCACTGATGGCACGCAAAAATGGCACCCCAACGCAAAAATGTCAGGTTGTATAGTACGACATGTCTGTGTTTGTGTCTGTCTGTGGCATCGTAGCTCCCGAACGGATGAACCGATTTGGATTTTGTTTTTTTCATTTGAAAAGTGAATTAGTCGAAAGTATTTTTAGCTATGTTTGATAAAAATTGGTCCAAGGTGGCCGCCGCCACAAAATGGCAAATAACGTATTTTTTTCATAACTCCCTAAATATGGGTATCATGAAGGGGCTTGGCTAGAAGAATAATGTACACTATATTAAAAGAGAATGAGGAATGTTAACCAAGAAATGAAAACTAAACTAAACTTGTAATATTTTTTTGTCTAATCAATGCCCTAGAATAGATTGATGAGAAAAGTGGAGTGATGACTGGTACATAGAACTAACGAATGATTTTTTATTTAGCTTTTCGTACATTATTATTATTTAGTGTCAGGGGTTTTTTATTTTTTTTATTTGATTTTATCTTATATATTACTAGCGGGGCCCGCGGTTCCGCTCGCGCTAAAAGTACAAAAAAATATTTTTGTCTACCCTCTTTTATGAAGACTATATGTATACAAACAGCTATTGTGTTTTCCTTTGAAGACATATTATAGGTACTATTATAAACTTTTCGGTAGGCCTTGTACGACCTACAATATTCTAAATTAATACATAATTTTAAGTTATAGTTAGCCATATTTTGTTGCCCTTATCCTTAGAAGAGGAGAGATATAGATAGATATTTGATATTTTAAACATTTCTGTCGGGATTTTTAATTTCCTACAATATAGTTTTGATATATCTATCAAGATTTAGTCAGCGCTTGGTTTCTTAAAACGACTCAATAAAACTAATTATTTTGTTTTCCAGTGGAAATGAAATATTATTCTGCAATAAAAAGTATTTTAAGTCACGACCCCAATAACAAGTAAACACGTCACAAAATTTGGTTAAAATCCGTGCAGTACTGTTTGAGTTAAACAATAACATTCAAACAGACAGACAAACCGGCAATCAGACATAAATTTTTTAAACTACTGTTTCTAGGTCTATACAAAATACATAAAATAAATAAATAAAAAATCAAAAAACTACAGTCCAATGAACCAAAAGCAGCTTGGTATTTTGGTTTTTTTTTTAATTATTATTTTCTCAATTTTATACTTTTTAGTTATGAGTACCTAGCTAGTTTCAAATAAAAACTTGACCACAGTTTTTTCTCCTTTTATTATTTTTTTACATATATCATAAACGAAAAATGTTAAGTCGAATCGAAAAATATTAAAAGAAAACTAAAAATGATTTTTATTAAATACCTATTTTAACAACGATACCCCACTTGACATAGTTTGTTAACTTTCACTTTTTTCATTTTCACAATATGGCGTCCAGTAGTCGCCATATTGAATTTTCACCAACGTCATATCTTTAGTGACACTCGCCGGACTAAGAGGAATCGATTGACGTGTGAATCATAAAAATCGGCCCAGGCGTTTGGTCTGTAATAGTGCTTTAAAGGAACATATAAACATACATACATACATAGACTGATAAACACGTGAGCACTACTTTGCGTCGCGCAGTCGGGTGAAAATAAGTTACAGTAATTGTTTTTAAAAAATATTTTATGTACAGATTCTCTTCTGAGATATTGTTTTATTATAAGCATTACCCTTAGATTATATTCTTGGTTTGTCTAGCCTGCCCCCCCTAAACAAAATCCTAGCTACGCCCTTGCCTACCAGGTGAGTTTGTATTAAAATTGTTAGTAGGCAATACCGTTAAAACGGTATATAGATTAAATTGTTATTACATATCTGTACTAAGTATAGGTATAAAAGCAAAAAGCAATTGAAAGTTGTAACCAGTAGTTAGGTATAATTACTATTTTAATATACATGTTACAAATGTTAATGATACTTTAATTGTTTTACCAGTATTATATTTTATTTGTTTGTAAATAATAAAGAATACCTTTGTGCTGAAATTAATGTTTTTCTTTATTATTAGTGTGTAATATTATCAATTTATACATTCATATTTCATCCTATTGAACTATCTTGTTCACTCGAATATGCACGCACCTACACACGTAATAGCAGCCACACACATTTTGTAGTTTTATCATAGATGAATTATAAACGTTTTTATTTTGCTGCGTGAGGTTTCGCTCCTAGCAGCATTTTCAGCTTTATTTCTTTTACTGTTCTTATGGCAATAAATATTATTTTATTTAGTAATTAAACAACTAAGGCAAGGTGCAGTTAGGACCTGAATGAATCGAGTACAAATACCTGGAGCAATCGCATTTCTCTAATTTCAAGCACGATAAACAAAACTTTATAAAAAAAGTCGTTCATTACGTTTTGTTACAGATGACATTTTAGTGATAATTCAGTGTGCTGCCATTTTTTATTATTCTGTGGTAAGAGTTAGACACATTTGACAATTGACAATTGACATTGATATATTGTCAATAGGAACATCATTGCTGTTTTGAAAATGAAATAAGCAATTATGTGACTAATACTCAAGTTTTATTATTTGATACGTTCGCACAAGATTATGATAAAAGTAACGATAAAAATTTCAGCAATGATTATTACAAGACGGTGACATTACTGAGCTTTAGATATTTTTAAAGTACTTGTTATTGTGCTTATTTTTTACTCAATATTTAATGGGTTGTGTTATATCAGGATTGGAACGCACAATGTCTCTATTTAGCAGACATTCTAGTAACTCTGAGGATATGCAAGGAAAATTAGAAAGAAAAATGTATCTTGCACGAGAATCGCCAGAGCCAGATTTCGATTTATCGGACTGCCAGCTTCGACGTTTGCCTCCTGGAATATTTTCTATATGTAAAGTGTTTAGAAAAGATAATTTATATCTACATAACAACCGCTTGCAATCATTAGAAGAAGGCGGGCACATGTCAGATTTGAAACTTATTAAAGTTTTGAATTTAAGCAGCAATCAATTTTATCAAATCCCTAATAAAATTAACAACTTAGTTAGTTTAACGGAACTCTATCTCCAAGATAATTACATTGAATTTATATCAGATGAAATAAAGTTCTTGGTATCATTACAAATATTAGATGTTTCAAAAAATAAAATAAGAACATTAAATCCAGTACTGAGTGAATTAAAATGCTTGAGATGTCTAAAAATATCTGATAATAAAGAATTAAATAAACTTTGCGTTGAGCTATGTTTGGTTAAAAACTTGATTTCACTCGAATTAGATGCCGAAAATTTTATTTTTCCACCTGCTGAAATAACTACCAAGGGTACTCAGGAAATAATGAAATTTTTATGTTCAAAAATGAATGTTGAATATAATCCACCGGAATCTGTTACATCTGATATGTCGCCATCTCAAGTACCGAGCACAAATTATAATGTATTTGGGAGACAAGTAAGTTTTACGTGGGAGGAGCAAGAAGCTGCTATGGTTGAACAGGAAAATAAAATACACAGAGCTAATCAAAAGCAAAGAGAAAAGTTTTTGTCTACATTTTTGCAAGAACAACAGACATTAGATACAGAGATAGCTAAGCTTCAAGAAAATAGAGAAATTGAAAGGCAAAAACTGATGAAAGTAATACAACAAGAAGAAGAAGAAATTGAGTGTTTAGTTAATAACTTTATTCAAACTGATAGATTGAAACCAGAAGTAATTCAGCAACAACTCGCTTATGAGGAAGCTGAACACAACCGCTTACTTGAAATTACCAGACAAAATTATGATAATGTTAAGAAGGCTGATATTTTATGTGCAATGCAAAAGCTTTTGGAGAATGATTATTCAATAATACAGTTACAAAAAAATTGTTATAAAGATGGTTTGAATAATATTAAGCAAAATTTGCTGTCACAAGAATTGGAAGGAGAAAAGAAATTAGTAAATCTTTTAAATGCTAAAGACCAATCTCATATAGCTTTGGTGCAACAATTACTAGAAGATCAAGATATTCAAAAAGCCATTGTTTCTTCGCTGCTTGATCGAGTTGATGCAAAAAGTTGGAGTCTTAACCAGGAAATTTCTTTAATTTCTACTCATTTAGCAAGGCTTAGTGTGATTGAACAAGAAAAGAAAAAGATGCAAATTGCATTTAATTACAATGAGCTCTTATGTCAAAGGTTAAAGCTAGTGGATCTATTAAATGATCTACTTGATCAACAAAGTAAGAGAAGGAAACAGTTAATTGAAACTATGAAAGAAGCTGAGAATGAAGTCAATAAACCTAATGACTTTTGGCTTAAGAGCTATCAGAAACTACTTGATTCTGCCCCTAAATCTTTATTTAATATAAAAAAACTAGATCCAGTCTTTGCAAATTACCTTTTGCAGGAAGGAGTAATTCATTGTTTGCCTTTTTTGGTAAAGTATTTATTCTCAGGTGAGTCCCTATTAGAGATTACTCAAGAAAATTTAAAGGAAGCTGGAGTCTCGTTAAGCTCAGATAGAGAGGGTATTTTAAAAGCTTTAAAATTGTATGTTCAAATAAAAAGTCAAAATACTTGTAACATATTTTCAGAAGAGACTGATGAACTTCAAAACGTAACATATTCTAGTCCTAGTATCCAACCCTTAGATTCAGATAAGCAAAATGTCTCTGGGGTTCTAAATATTAATGAAAACGAAGACATAAACGGCGAGGGTGAATGTGTAATTTGCATGGAAACCAAGTCGGAAGTAGTTTTTGTGCCATGTGGTCATATGTGTTGCTGCCAATCTTGTTCACAAAAGGATTTAGAAGCCTGTCCCATGTGTAGGACCGATATAGAAAGGACAATTAAAGTTATATTGTCATAAAGCCTATGACATAGTTTGCTGTATTTTAGAAACATCTAATCTCATATGCTTATTATATATTATTTTATTTCAAAATGTGTCATATTTATTAAAATTAATATTATAATTTTTAAGAACATGCTTTATTTATTATTTAGTTTGCATGTTTTATTAATAATAACGAAGTAATCTGTGCTCAACTGGCACGCTTGAAGCCATTAATAAGAGAATTGAATTGAATTATTAATAATAAGATTGTCAATCACTTTTTATGCACAATTTTCTCCATTTCACCTGTTGTTTCATAAATTTTATTTCAATTTCTATTAAGTACATAAGATGTTTAATCATTTTAATACTATATAGTACTACATAAGTCTGGAGTACACATATTTTTATTTAGTTTTAAGATATGCACCTAAGGTGTAAGACTGGTCATAAGTTAATTAAATCTACAAGGTAAAATAATATTTCAAACACATCATTGTAATATTAGTGGATAATTAATATTGTGCAATAAACAGTTATGCTATATGTATTTTTATTAGAAGCGTTCATGTTTTATTTTTTAAGATGTTTAAGTTTGTTTAGGATGTTTATTATTATGCAGTGAATTAATATATAAAATGCCATTACACGAATACCGCACACGTTATATATAAATATAATACATACATAATATTAACTGAACTTTATGCTAAATTTTCACATTTATAAATATTTTCGATTATAACTAAGGACCTTTGTAAATAATTTTTTAGGTCATGTAGAAATTGTATAATATATTATCTACATTTTAAAAATCATAATTTTAAGTGCCTTCTCTATATATTTTATTCTTATTAAACTAGTTAGCAAAACTAATTTTGAGTGATGTATAAATTCATTTAAATTAAATGATTGTGATAATAATATGAGTCATGAGATATATTATGTTCCCTCCTTAAGTTTAATTTACTTCGATTAGTTTAGTTAGTAGAAACACCTTTTAGTTAAAAGCAGACTTATTTATTTTGATGGGGCCATTAAGATTGTATATATTATGATGATAATAATAGATATTCTTGAATATTATGTTTGTTTGTAATAGTAATATAATAAGTTAAAGACGGTTTGATTTGATTGTTGTAAGATATTTTAATGAGCTAGATTAGTCACGTATTTATTCCTTCTTAATTGTCTTACCACCTGTTTAAAAAATACATGGCTTTAGCACATGTTGAGTTTTTTTAATAGATTATATTTACTTTATTTATTATTTACATGGCTGTTAAATTTATTTATATGTACTGATAAGTACATTTATCTTTTTACTCAACTGCGGCGAAGAAAAAAAGAAGGCTGTGTTTGACGTGTATGGACGTCTGATCATTAGTCTCGTAATAATTTCATAGTACCTATTCTATTATATTATTCATATTTCATATGAATAATATAATAGAATACTAGTTATATTTGTCTTAATAATACGAGTGTTATAAATTATTATAATTATAATGAAGACTAGGCGCCGGTTTAAAGTTTAAATTTAAATAATATGCTGGGACATTATTACATCAGCACCATCTAGTTCCGTGGTAAGCTACGAGGCTTGTGTAACGGATACCAGATAGTTGACAATTGACATATTAAACATATATAAATTTTAAATACATACATACTATAAATGAAGGGTACAGTGGTAAAACAAGGAAGTATGGGAACATTAAGCCACCACGTAGGTATTATAGGATGCAATATTAATTTAAAAAAATGATTTTGTGACATTCCTTGTTTTGCCCCTGTACCTTTCAAATATAAATACCCATGACTGGAGTACAAACATTCGTCCTCAACAAATGAATGCCCCCAGCGGGACTCGAACACGCGACCGCTGGCGCAGGATGTAGGGACTAGGGTCACTACTAACTGAAACGTGTCGTTGTGTAAATAGAAAAAAGGGGGAATGAAAACGAACGTTTTTAGAAGGCGATGAGAAGTACGACTCATAAAAATGTTAATAAAAAAGGTTAAATGTACAACTGGCAAAAACTAAAAAGCAAATAGTAAATAAAAGTAAATAAAGATTATAAAGTAATTAAATCTCCACTGTGAAGAGGAAAGAGAATAAAGCCGGTAATCTTCGATCATTAATATTATTAGTGATCGAAGCCGCTAATGAAGAAAAATAGTTTTACGCAGTAGGAGACATATTTATCCTCGCTTCGAGTATGTTTACGCAGTCGATATTATTTTTAACTTTAGTTTGTCCATTTGGTTTCATTTCCGTTTGCTCTATGATTAATTAACCCATTTTACTGGCTAGTGCCATCTAGTGATGTCGAATGAAATCTTTAAATCATAAAAGCTGTTTTACTTGCTTTCGAATAACTGATTACTTGCTTCTGTAAAGTATAGATAGATGTCGTCAGTTTAAAGCATATTTTAATTCAATCCATTATTATATTACTATTTACTAGTAGTATTATATTACTGCCTCGGTGGTGTAGTGGCTAGCATGTACGGTCATACCCCGAGAGGTCCTGGGTTCGAGTCCTAGGTCGGGCCAAGTTTAGTTCTTGAGTTTTTCTGTTTCGTAAGCCTCAGTAACAGCCCGGAGTTGGGAAGTTGGCGGTGGTTCACCCCCGTGCCTCGGAGAGCACGTAAAGCCGTCGGTCCTGCGCCTTAGCTCTCACTGGTCGTGTCGAGTAGTCGTCCCACCGGAGTATGAGAGTGATAGGAAGAGAGAGTGTACTTGTGTTTGCGCGTACACTTGTGCACTATAATATCTCCTGCGTACTTGGCCAGTCTCAATGAGAATGGCCGCCATGGCCGGAATCGGTCGGAGAACATTAAATTAATGTTTAATAGGTGTTTTTAACTAACCTTTTTAAAAAGGCAACTGTAAGAAAAATAAAAATAGAAATGTATTATACTTCAGTCTGTAAATATTTTTTATCTTGCACTGAAGAATAATATTCCTGTCAGATTTTTTTATATTTTACCTATAACGGCGATGCCCAGGCTATAGAGGGTAGCTACCCTCCATAGCCCAGGCGGAGTGAGGGTTGTGTGTTTGTATGATTTATACGTAGTGGTCTAAGATCCCACTTCTCGATTCTGCAGATATCTATTTTTTTGATAAAAATAATTTAACTTTAAAAAATAGCTGCAATTACCCGTACTTATTTTAATATGATAAATTTCCTATATAAATGGCCACTATATTGTTTTCTTTAGTCAAATTTAGATCATTTTAAAGGATGATGTCAGGGTTGTCAGGTGTATGCAAGTAAATTATTGTTATCTATTTGCAGTCAACTGTTTTTAAAAAATTATAATCCAAAAACGTTGCGGCATACTGAGAGCTAATAACCATTTTTTTTCAATTCTTTACATCATTTCCTTTGGGATTTTATCAAAAAAGAATTTTGAGAATTGCAGAATCGAGGAGTGGGATCCTGTAATAAGTATAATTAGTACATCTTGATAACAAGTTACGAGAGTGTTACGTATAATATCTAGTTAGTTAGTGTAAAGTATGCCCAAATGGCACACGTATGAGCCATAGCACAAATAATTTTAATTGAAAATGAGATACTCGTACGAATGATGTATTTGAAATAATATTATAAAAAAAGTCCTCCACCGCGTCTGTCTGTTCGCAATAAACTCAAAACTAATACACCGTAAAATAATAAATAAACAGCATGAAAATATTTTTACCATAAAATAGAGTGGTTTCCAAGGAAGGTTATATAACTAGCGCTAAATCTAGGGACGAATCAGAGCGAAGCGAGGATGAGTAGCTAGTTCAGTAAAGTAAGGCGTAGGGGTTTTCGCAAAATTGAGAAATTTAGATTAGTAGGTTTTACCTAAATAAATATATAACAAATATTACTTAACCAATGAATAAATATAAGAGTAACTTTTTACGTCAATAAGATTCTTAATCATAACAGTAATACCTGCATTAGGTTGTGATTTTATTACTTCAATATCCAACGATAATAGCTAGACGTGTCATACGTGACAAACAACATCGCTGTTAATAAACTGAGCATAATGGCCGTCCGGTATGAAGCATCATCAGGTAATTGCTGTCCTTAATCCTTAAAGTAGAGCAGACGCAATAATGTGTGCTTCAACGCTATTACAAACAGAGTAATCTTATATTTAGTGTTGATATTGTTAAATAAATAAATAATTTTTGTTATGATCAATTGACTTTATCATGAGACACTTTTCCTGGACTAATTTAATCTCTATATTTTTAAGTCGTTTTATTTATCCGTTCGGGGAAATTTATCCATCCCTAGATATACTTATTACAACAGTTAGTTGAGATTTCATATTGAGATATTTTTCATATAACAAATATCCTATATACTTGACCCGGATAACCAGTTGTCATCATATCAAATTTCTTCAAAATCTGTGTTTTTTTTAAAACATTTTAAGCTTATTGATAGAATAATCGAAAATTAGGAACAAACGAACGAACATCTCTACATAAAACTAGCTTTTGTCCATTATTCCGCTGTCGTTTTATATTTACGCCTATTCTGTCGCTCCTAATGGATATGCGTATAATGTGATATAAAATAACCTTTTTCTGTAACGTTAGTAAGACAAAAGAAGAATAAATAAAACTCTTTACCCATATATAACATGAATATAGATGTAAAAAACGTAGGTACTATATACACTACAATAATGTAATTTGCCACTCAGCAACTGACTCCTGTATTAGTGAATTCTTTGTGGTATACCGATACTTAAGCCCCACAAATGAGCAAATTCAACGAAGGAACGAACGCTTGTACCAGTACCTATACCGATTCGACACATTTCGTAATCCATAATTAACTCGTTTCAAGATTATTCGGATTAAATAGTTTAATGAGAGCTTAATCTTCAATTATATCAAATACTAACTAGAATCAAGTAAATTAAATATAGTAATTGAGAAACTCTATTCTAACAATTCTTCCACTGACACGACGCTAAATTATCACCAATGCTAAAGTAAGTGAATATAGTATATTTATTTAATAAATTAGCTACTCATTCTCGCTTCGCTCGGTTTCGTCCCTTAGCTTAGATTTAGCGCGAGCGAAGACGCGGATTTCGCTAGTAAATGTATACAAAAACTTGACAAATTATATACTAAAACCTTCTTAGAGAACTATTAATTGTTGAAAACAAGATGAAAATCGGTGCAGTAGTTTTTGAGTTTATCGCGAACAGATAGAAAGTCGCGGCGGAGGTCTTTGTTTTATAATATGTAGTGATCACTACAAGTATAACATTCATTTATTACAAATTTTCCCTTAAACCTTAATCTACATCATTAGTTTTAACAAAATAAATGCCATAAATCACTAAATACACATCTTCAATAAAGTCATGATAAAGCATAACAATTTAACGAGAATTTTGATTTATATTTGGAAATTAAACTTGTTTGAGAAACCGTTTGAAAAATTACAACTTCACTCCATAAAAGCTATTGTTTTACTAAAAGTACTCGACAAATTTCGTTCTTCCAAGGCTTTGAAGCTTGTGAGGGATTCTGGGAGTAATTGATATCAATTAGGGCAGCATCGCGGCTCTTTACAATGGAGCTCGTCTGAGAAAAAGTCCGCAAATCTCGTTCTCCGTCGTCAAGATTGTCACCTCGATAAATTGTCTTTGAGGAATTTTACTGTGAGTTATTGTCAGCCTTGGCCTGTCTAGTAGGAAACGCTTTATGTGTTGGGGCGATCATTTTACTAAATTACATTCTATTGTGCATCGATCAACTGATTAAATGAATTAAAATGGTTAGCGAAGATAAATTTTACATCCATATTAATTAATTTTCATTTTCCAAATTAGCATAAATCTTAATATAGGTACTTAAGTATAAAATTCCCATGTCACAATGTTGGTCCGCGATGAACTACGTATCTATTTACCCGATCTTAACGTATTTTTTAATGATGTGCACCAAATTTTAAGATATTATAGTATTTATCACGATTATTTCTCTTTAATATTGCAAAATTAGCGATTTTCATTTACTTGAGTCTGCTAGTACCTAATAGGTATATATTTCGCATTATTGCCTTGATTTTCGTCCTAGATCATTGGATGGGAAATGTGTAAGTAACTATTAACTATGTAGACATGCTGATTAAAAACGTGCGTAAATAATTTCTTCCAGCGGTAAAGACTGATTGACTTGACTGAGATTTTGTAGAATCTTATAACTGCATATATATACATTTTATTGATACTATAATAGTTTTACCTTAGTAGCCCGACGAAGGCCAATTAAGTGGAATCGCACGTGGCACGAGGGTATGTATGTATGTATGTATGTATGTATTTATGTATTATTATGTTATATACATATAAAGGTATAGGTTTCTCAAGGTTCATTTAGTTTTATAACGAGCGTTAGTACCTTTACTAGTAGACCTTTAATAATATTAACGGCTCCTTCACATAGAATCTGTTAAAATATGCGCCAAGCGAGCGTTTGATGGCACCTACTTACTACTTATTAAATAATGGTGATTTAGTGGGCACTTTTCGTCGCAGTAGAGAGGCAATTGAGAGTTTTAACGACAGGAAGTCTTAGTGTCGAAGCTTTTAAGAGCTTAGAATTATATTTTTTACCAGAAACTCTTGTTCATACAGTACTTAATTCTTACGAGGTCTGAATAATTTAGTAGATATTATGTGTTTAAGAATAAGATTTAAGAACCCTTTGGTTAATTATTGTGTAAGCTTATTTGGTAAGAGAGTTTTGTATCTATACATAAATAATTTTTGATTTGAATTTGTACTTTTGATTTGAGGTGACCTCATAAGAACACCTAGTTCTCGCCAAACTTTTTGGCCGCCATGAATTAGCGCTACATAAGTAGTACGAATCTTATCGCAGTTTATTACTAACATTTTTTTATACCATATCTACTCGTATATAGGTAATTCAAAAGGTTTGCCAATTAAAGTACCCACCCATTACGTCTGCTTTCAACTTAAAGTAAAACCTACGATCCCCTGAATTTAAGATTAGAAACCCAATTTCATCTTTTAACTAATTTAATTTTAGGAATAACTTTCACGACAGAATCTACATCGAACGGGAGAGAAACTTCTTAATTAGCGCAACCCCATAAGAATGGAGGGAAATGTGAGGACCAAGAGTGTGACGCTGACATTTTTATTTAAGTGTAAAAAGTCATTTCTGTTTCTTTAAAATTTTCTGTTTTAGTTTAAGTTTTAGTTTCCATTCCATTTTATATTTACAAAAAATTAATTAAGGTATAAGTCGATAAAATCTGATAGAAATATCTGATTCCAAGATATTTTATAATCTGAGTGGCTGAAAACTCGAAACGTTTAATTTGCACCATTCCCAATTCTTTCAATTTTCTTTGACATTTCATACTGCGCCATTCTATAACATTTCGCTACTTTTAAAAAATAATAAAGGCTAAACTAAACGTAAACTAAGTTGGTAAATAAATACAAAATATCAATGAATATGAAAACAATATATTCTGTCTTCAGCCCTTTTTAACGACCAACTGCTAGGCACGGGCGTCCCTCAGTACGAGGGGATCAGGCCATAGTCCACCGCGCTGGCCTAGTGCGTGTTGGGAACTACACATGTCTTTCGAAAACTTGCTACATGCAGGTTTCCTCACGATGTTTTCCTTCATCGTAAATATCTATATTCTATATTATTGCTGAAAATATTTTTTTTCGATCGATTATAAAGTCCTTATTCATTACGTGGGTGTGTTTATTCTGGAACTTTGCTACGGAAAGCACTCACTGTTGCTGTGAAATTTGACATTTAATTTATGCTTGAACGAAAAGTTTTGGTGAACCCACTCGAACATAGTAATGAGTATTGAGAAAACTTATCGTTGATGGGTTCTTATTATTATATCAAACTTATAACAATAGTAAATAAAAAATACGTAGGTCATTTTCACCATAAATTCTAAATGTCCAGCAATGTGGAGAATTGCACATGTTATAGTTTTTATTAATTTTGCGACGCGAATAAATTCATGAGTCTTTTGTAAACCGGCAGGCTTCCTAAAATGTTTTCTTAAACATGTTAAAAACGAAGACAGTGGTAGCCCAGTGGTAAGGCGCTAGCATGGACATCCGGGTGATGCAGGTTCAAATCCAGGTCTCGCAACTGTGATGCTTTCACGTATGAATCATTTCTAACATGATTACCACTTGTCTTATGTTAAATCAAAACATCGTGAAGGCAACCTACATGTCTGAGAGAACTTAGCAAATTTTCGAAAGACATATGAAGTTCGCCAAGCACTAAGTCAGCGCGGTGGACTATGGCCTTATCCTAGGAATAGTACGTTAATAAGTGCTGAATACAATGCAAAATATCTGTAACATTGTATTCGTCGTTCAAGACACAGCGACAAAACGGTACCTATAAACACAAGATATAAGGATAAACTTGTAATACTCAGTTTTCGCCTTTAAAAAGTAAATAGATCTTTTATGGGGCAAGGTGTACGCCTGTATAATAAAATTCCACAGTCCATATTGATGTTGCCTTTAAAACAATTCAGATCTAAAATTAAAAATACATTATTGAATAAGGCTTATTACGGATAATGTCTTGAATTAATGTCTTGTTGTGTCTCAAGTAGGATAAACAGATAAATATTGCAATGCAATATTGTAACCAAATATATTTTTTGAAAAGAGCAACTGTTGAGTTTCTCGCCGGCTCTTCTCAGCAGATCAGAATTCCGAGTCGGTGGTAGCTTACGTTACGTAGCACATGTTGAAATAACTCACCCATTATAATAATATAAGGGATGAATTCTATTTTAATTCCCTTTAACTTGAAATTTTAAAAAGAGCGCTTCGTCGTTTGGCTAAGCCTTTACCTTACCTTAGTCACTTAAAACATGATACTACATAGGAGTGACTAACCCTCGCTTCGCTTGGGCGCGTGCTAACGTCCTAACCCAAAGGCCATTTTTTCCGACTCCAGTACTTCTACGAGTAGTACGTACAGTACAGTAGATTTAGTATCGGAAATTATCTCTTACATACAAATTTACAAACTTACTCAATTCGCTATAAGTGAAGATTTAAAGATAAATAAATGTTTCACAATTATGTTATGGTACGGATGACATTTACTTAAGGTGTTGGTTGCCCGGACATCATTCTAACATAACTATGAAGTGTACCTTTGTCTTCCATGAAAGACGATGCGTACTAAACCTTCGTATCTATTCTGGATCGACTAATTAAGGTTTCTGTGTAAATACTAACTGTGCTGTCTTTTGTTGTAGGTTTAGTTAGGATTTATATCCCTTATACAATTATAATTTAAATATATACTTATTGACTCTATGTTACCGACCAATCTCCTTCTTGTCTTCTCCATTCGACGTGACACTGGCGAAGTAATCTGTGCTCAACTGGCACGCTTGAAGCCATCAATAAGAGAATTGAATTGAATTATTAAAAGCTCTTATTTCAATTAAATATTAAAATTTACTTAAGGAAATTAACAGGGATCTAACCAATTTCATCTAACGTTAAAAATCTTTGTTAAAATCTTTAGATTGGGAAGATGCAGATTGTAAGTAAGGATGAAAGTTTTCAAGCTGAAGGCGTTCTGCTTTGTCACTGAAGTAAGTATTCGTCGTGCTACATACGAGATCTACAAATGCGCTTATAAATGCGGAAATGTATGAGCGAGTGAGGCAGTTTTTTCACGCTGTTTTAGCATTCGAGTAAAAATGTAATAGAGAGAATTATATCTTGTATTAACATTAGAGTCCTGATTAAACTGTAGTATATTTAAACATTTCTCCTCAAATTATTTATATAATAGAAATTATAGTTTACTGAGATGGTTTTAATGTGATATACTTTTGAATTATGATAACCGAATACGCAGTCGAGAAGATTCGGTTTAAGCACTGGTTTACAGTCTATTTTTTTTTCACATAAAATATTTATAAAGATTATAATTTGGTCATTTTGTAATCTTTAGTTATTAATTATTATTATCAATGATAATTACATGGATAACAATTTTATAATTTAACAGTTTTTATTAAAAACCCCGCTAATTCTTGGAGGACTGAAAATATTATATGAAGAGACAAAAGTGTGAAATAAAATAAAATATTAAAATTAATCATTTCGGACGTATGTGTGTAACACTGTTTTAAAGTACTAAGAAGACAAGACTGCACTTGACGACTTTTTAACCGACTTCAAAAAAAAGAGGAGGTTCTCAATTCGTCGGGGACTTTTTTTTTTTTTTTTTTTTTTTTTTTCTATGTATGTTCCCCGATTACTCGACGATGGCTGGACCGATTTGGAAAATTCTTTTTTTGTTTGAAAGGGTATAGTTTCTAGTTGGTCCCATAGTCACCAAGTCACGATCTGATGATGGGATCCCAGGGAAATCGAAGACAACTCTCAAATTTTATAGGCACTTATTACGTGTTTCATATATTTTCTAAAGCTGTTCAAGTATTTGCGTCTGATAATCATCATCTCCTGTGGTTGAGCTAATGATGGAAGGTACAACTCCTCAACGGTTAGGAGTTAAAAGAAAATTCTTTCAAAATTATACGTAATTATAGACCGATAGGTAAATTCTTTCAGGCTCTTATTAACCGACTTCAAAAAAGGAGGAGGTTCTCAATTCGTTGAGGACATTTTTTATGTATGTTCCCCATTACTCGAAGATGGCTGGACCGATTTGGAAAATTCTTTTTTTTTACATAAACAAAATAAGTATCTACTTTCCGCTAAAAATTTGAAAATAAATTATTTTTAACAAAAAACAAAAACCGACTTCAAAACTAAACAAATCTAAACTAAAAAGTAGAAAATAATACTTTTAAGAACTTCGTTAATTCTGAAGTCGGTGCCAGCCAAAGCAAAATAACCTTAAATAGACACATATTCGATTAATCTATAAATTTGTAAACATAATCAAAATACCTTTCGAAAGTCCATTGCAAAGGCAAGATAAATGTGTCCGTCCTGGCTGGCACCGACTTCAAAATTAACGAAGTTCTTAAAAGTATTATTTTCTACTTTTTAGTTTAGATTTGTTTAGTTTTGAAGTCGGTTTTTGTTTTTTGTTAAAAATAATTTATGGCTAAAATGCCTGGCGGCGCTACGTAAGGGTGCATATAGCAAGTTAGTCGTAATGTAATACTGTTGACGTTTCCCTACTTCCGCTGTCTACGTGTGCTTCGATTTAATTAATTATTATTATAAACATCGTTAAATTATATTTATGTATCTATTTTTACCCGACTGCGGCGTAGCCTAAAAAAAAAAGAAGATGTATACTTGTGTAAAAACGAACTATGTAAATATCTATTTAGAAAGAAATTGATGTAGAAACGTATGTCGATAATGCTTTTTTTTGAATCGACTCAATAAATTTAGATAGGTATAGATATAAATGAAATGAAATGACTTTGTTTAATTTTCAGTACAATTAAAGAGCATTAAATTCTAATTAAGCCGTAGTAAATCCGGTCTCAAAGCTATTTCATAATATAGAAAATACGAAACAATTTGCAAACTTTTTGTATTACATATTTGTTACATACTCATTAAAACTTTGTTGATTATTTTGATGAAAATGTATTCAGAAATTCGAAGCCTCATATTTTTAAATAATCTCGCTCTCATCGTCTCTTTAAGGCAATGATATTAAGTTCTACCTTAGAGCTGACTCATAGTAGCAGGAAGAGAGGCAATTTCCTTAACGGAAGTGTTGCTGTGGCAGCGTACTAGGCTAGATGCTTTCTCCCAAACTTCCTGCACCTCAGTGCATACCACAATTTAGACATTATATGGAAACGGAACCGTTTTATGGAAGGGTTAAAGTTTAAACCATTAAAGTAAGCCATTTTCAGATTCTTGGTTTAAATAAATTATTATATAAGTAAATAACGTGTAACATTTAAGTTAATAACCACGCATACATTTCTAATAGATAAATATAAACGGCTCAAAACCATCGCTTACTAATAAATTTATTAAAAAATACTTAGATTTTTGTCATTTGTACTTAAATCGTATAATTTAAGTACAAAAAAACAATACATCTAGTTATGATGAGGTTGACGCTAAGCTTATCTTAATTTTTATTGCTGCAATGAGATTATATGTAACAGGTTGATACTTATGGATAGATCTAAGAAAAAAAAATTTTTTCTTTACAGTAATAAAATTGGTGTTAGTTCTTGGAGAACGAAAGATAATTAGAATTCACTGATAATACTCAATAAATTAATGTCAATCAATTAATTTTAATCAATGTTACCAATATCCTGGCAATACATTAATTATTGTATTATTAGGGCCTATCATACCTAATTACTACTGATTGCTTTTTGATGTTTAATCTTCATTAGCTAACGAAGCTGCTTCAATGAACTCAATATAATTAATCTGTGTAACAGGACATATTTGCTTATTCAGATACATCTTAATGTATTAATTCCAATACTACCTAATAATAGTCTAAAAGTGGCCATATCTTCTGATACTTGGACATTTTCTTTTTATTACAGCAAAGAGCAACCCTATGACAAGATATTAAATAAGTTTTTTGTCGTAAAACTTTAAACTTCCATTTTAAGAGACTCACAAATTGTAAAGCAGCCTAGTTTAAAAAAGTGATGAACATTCTTAGATATTATAACAGCAATTTCTATAGTCCAAGCAGCGCAGATACAGTCTGCAAAGGTAATTATGAGAGCGCATTTAAAAGTCGCAAGAAACCGCAGGAGGTCATGAAATTTTTAATTAAACCGCTCGAGCTTTTACTAAAATTACAACCAAAGCGAACAAAAGTATCGCCGTTTTGGAACGCTCTTTACATTTTAATTAATTTCTACTATATCTTAATTAAGTTGATTAATGATTTTTTTTCAATTAAATTATTATTGCATTTACGAGTAGAAAGAAATTAAGTAATATTTAATATTCTTTTTAATAGGAATAAATGTTATTGGAAAGAAATGATAGATGCTGGATCACTAACGTATTTGTCTTTTTTCAATTCAAAAACTTAAGGCTATGACGCACTGTCATAGCCTTAAGTTTTTGAATTTACACGACAAATATTTTTGAAATACATATTTGTATTCGTATAAATAAAAAAAGACGTGTTTTGGTTTTGGGAGTTCTTATTAAGATTTAGAGGTTTAAAAAATATAGCTAAATATATTTTAATAATAAAACTTAAGTCACAATACGAGTTAGTGTACACGATTTCTATAAGCTATCTTATATTTCAGAGCAAGTCTCTAAAAAAAGAAATTTAAAGAGATACGTATTTTTTTAAAATAATTATTAAGTTTGTCCTTTGCATTAAGTTTTTCCTCTATATCATATTTTATGATTCTCAACACATAAAACATTAATAAGAACACTTTAAAGAGTAGTTCTCGCGCTAGAAACCCGCAGTTTTGATAAATTGTTTCATTCCGAATAGGAACGGATGTCATTTATTACGTAAGTATTATCTTGTAAAAGAAAATTTCAAATGGTATTTTGAAGAAAAGAAACAACGATGCAATTACTTTAAAGTGATTTTTAAAAGAATTATATTGTTTTAAATTGAACACCTAACAAATATATGAAGTATACATAAGTGTTGTAAGTTTGTTATTGATTTGCTAAGTTTTGAGGATGTAACTGTACTTTATTTCCAAATAACTTATATACATTGTACATTGTACTTTTAGGTATAACATATTGGTATTATACTGTAATCAAATTGGCATTCTTGTGAAAATTATGACGCCATCTTTATTCTTATACTTTTCCGTAATCTCATTTATAATGTTAGAAAAAACGTGAAATATAAAAACGTTTATAATTCTCTTCCTTCTAAGTTACTGGCGTGGAATATCATATCGTGGCAATCCTAATCAATGCTGTTATACGGTCACTTGAGGACAAAGGAATAGTGTTTCCTATGGACGGATGCCTCGTTTTATTGAATTTTGGTTTAAGGGATTGGTTTAGAATATAAAATATACATGTATTTCTGTTGTTATTAGTACATATAAATTCAAGTGTCTGTTTTTAATTTCAAACTTATACAGAAACTTATATAGAAATTATATACGGTAGTTACAAAAAAAAGTTTTTGTCCGTCTGTCTATTTATTCCGGCTAATCTCTGAAACGATTGGACCGATTTTGACGGAACTTTCACTTGCAGATAGCTAATTTTATAAGGAGTAACTTACTCTACATTTATTTTATTATAGATATATAAAAACCGTTTAATTTATTTCAACTTACGCTTAGCGAAGCGGGCCGGGTTTGGTAGTCAAATCAAATCAAAATATTTTTTATTCAAATAGACTTTTACAAGTACTTTTGAATCGTTACTTTTACATTATAATATTATATAAGATAAGAGTGAATGGCTCCATAAATAAGTCCACCTTGTATTGTAGGGAGAATCGGTCCCAGCGCGCAGCGGTGGGACGTTGAAAAGCGCTGAGTAGATCTAGAATCTCACGACAAGCTCTTTATTATTTACAATTGTATAATGGAAAAATGGATGAGTACTTATGATTTAGTTTAAATTTAATTTTCTTCTACGAAAAAAAACTTTGTTTTTTTTTCTTCTATAAATATAATAAATTATAACTTAGTCCAATCTTGTACGTTTAATAGTTCTTGGAAAATCTTATTGTGACATTCATTAAGATGTCTCTGTCTCTCTGTGACTGCAAAACTACGAGAAAACCACTGCTAGTTAACCGGGTATCAAAATATAGGATACATATTATTAGGTGACGGGACGAACCTGAGCGGATCGAGATTGATTCTCTCGTTTAATTATATAGATAGGCTATGACAAAACCCTTCAACACCTTTTTTCTCTAAATTTTTCAACGGACCTTTTTTTGTTTAGTAGCTATTTATAAGATTAGATCTATTACTACATAATTCTTATAGTTGTATATAGAGCATGTGCGAATACTAGTCGGTGTTAACAGTAGAAGAATACTCAGAAAACGTCAGAAACATTTGTACCTACATACTCGTATTCACTTAAACTTATTACGACTTTAGAAACTTTATGTTCATGCTCTCGTTTCACAAAGAAGATGAGGGCGTTGTCTAAAAAGTAAATATAACAGTGAGTCACTTATTTTAATATTTCATTAATATTAGAATAATAATATTAGATTTTTAATCTATCCAAAATGATTGTTGGAGAAAAGGCCTTTCGAGGGCAAGTTATGTTCTCTCAGATATGCCGAGTTTCGCACAACATTGTCCTTTACATTATTAAAACAAATTTCAGTAATGCTGAAAATGAAATTTGTATAAAGAATAAGAGGTGTAAGATGATTTTTCAACATGCTTCATTTGGTTTTCTAGGCAAACGTTATACATCTACTACTCAGCAAAAATGACCTGCTGATGATTTTGGTCACGGGCCACAGTGACCAATCTTATTGAAACTAGCCAACAGCCGTATATATTCTTTTCTCTTTCTACTGCTGGTGGAACGACAATTCGACACGACTCCTATGAGATCAAGTACAGAATTGACTGTTTTACGTGCTTTCTGAGACTCAGACTATAAGTTTCCGACTAAACAGTCGGAATTCGAATCGGGAGCATATTTTTTGTTATCATTCATGATATTAGTAATCAAGAGTTTTATTTAGTATATTTGAGTATAAATTGCTTTTTAATGATTTTGACGCCTAAATATTCTAGTTCAAACTTAATTATTTTTTTAGCATTTCATTTATTTATCCTGTTGAGAGAAATGAGAGTTATAAATATTCTTAACAAAATGAAAGTTTTTAAAGTGCCTCCTAGCTAATTTTCATTAAAATTCCATAGCTACAAGGCACTAAGTAGTAAGTATAACGTTAGTCGTATGTATAACATGAATAAAAATTCCATGTCTATAGTGTATCGCTGCTTTATAGCATCACAGCATCGAAAAACCTGATCATATTCATCTACTAGCAATACCTGCGGCTCCGCCTGCGTTCTACAGACGTAAATACAAGCGTGGTTTGATTTCTCACCTTCTCTTTGTATTGTTCTCAGAGATTAGTTATTTTCCCGCAGTTAAAAGTACCCTATATGTTGACCCGGTTAACCAGTTAACATCATACCAAATTTCACCCAAATCTCAATCAGACAGACGGACAAAAATTCTAAAAATAATAGATTTGGCTTCTATATCGATATATATACAGAAATAACCAGAAGTCGCATTTAACTGACATTGCAAGCCGCACGCTGAGTCCAAATAGAAAACAAGCATGCCTTACTTCCCACCCGAGTAATGTGGTTAGCTTAGACATTATTTGCCCGTTTTTGGAGTAAACGTTGAGAGTATTGGAATTTGGAAGTGTGATATAATAATGTTAAAATCAAAATTATCCTTTTCTTTATTTATTTATAAGTTATGATTTTCGATCCACATTTAGTCTCATAAATACATATATTTCTCCGCAAAATGCATTGAGCAAACTACGCTTGGCTCTTTGTATTATTTTTGTCCACTCCGTTTTCCACATTTAATAACATAATTTCCCACACTCCTGTTCCTCTCTCGTACACATCACAAATATATAGACTAATACCTATGTACCTATGTAATTAATAAAAAAAAAGAATTTGTCTAATAATCAAACCGGTGAAATGTTTAAAAAAACATTTTTTTAATATTATTAATTAATCATATCCTGGACTGAAATTAGTAAGCCAACCCATATGCAATATATTTATTGACATATTAAATTGAATATAAAATACGTTTTATCAAATAAACATCTCGGTGAAGGTCGTTCAATATCGGGATCTTAGACTAGGAGTAGTTTTTGTCGCTTCAGTATTAGACGCCCTTTCGGATCCTGGGTCTTTCTGTATTCTGTCGATAAAAATGTCTATTTCAATTAGGTTTTCCAAAAATATTCAATGAACAGATTCGACTTATTTAGAATTTTATTATATGTATAGATATTATATATGTCTATTGTGCCCCGCGATTGTTTTAAAAATACTCGATATTTGGAACACCAATAAGATATGTTTGTTCGACGTCAAAGTTGACCTTGCCCTGATTTCGTATATTGTTTACTCCTTGAGGGTTGAGAGCTGAGGGCTTGACAGTCGACGGGCGACTGATGTATTATGACATCACAATGCGCAGTATTATACTAATTAACTCAGACGTACGGAGTCTCGCAATTTGTGTTGCGCGGCATAATTATATGTAAACTGTGCCATTTGTAAGGATTATTTACGCTTTTGTAGTCACATGGAGCTTTCTGTACAGTAAAATAATTGTATACAAACAAAATTTCGAAACATTCGTATATTGTGTTCAAAGTGGAAGTAATGGAAAATTTAAGTATAGAAGTACATACATTTGAAAGTACTACATTGATGTAGGTTATATAACTATTTCTGTTAATAATAGTGAATCTACAGCCTACCAGCCTTAGTCTTAATGTAGGTATATAAGCTTATAATATCAGTAACTGCGGCTTCGTCTGCGTTCATAATTTAGATCGCTACCAAACTTTACAAGATCACTTTCTGGGCTGATCCGAAAATTGTCTGAAAATGGGGTGGGAGAAACATATATCTATAGTCTATACCCAATAACAAATACTTACAACCATATACAGCTTGTAACTCTTTGATCGGTCATTTCATGTTGCAGGATCGTTCAAACACACATCTCTATGCATGCCGTGGCTAACTTATTCTGTAACATACGTCTGACCGACAACAGTGCCCCCGATCGGGTCCAATTACGAAATTATTTAAATTTCATGAACATCAGTCCACCCGTTTAAAGGGAGTTCAGCCACATACAATCGTATAGAAGAATTATATAATATATAAAGACATGAAAGTGAAGGGGTTTTCATGTACAATAAGGACGTTTTCGAGAAATGTTTTCTTTTTGCCTTTAATGAAGACGTTCTACCCTTTTAATTAAAAAGTAATTAGTTTACGTTTGTCCACTTTGTTGTCAGGGTTTATTTTATTTTTGAATAGGTCAAATAGGCAATGTTTGATTACTGTGCTTCGAGTATGCCATAGTTTATTGTATAATTATATCTGTCTCTCCCCACGCTCTACAGGAAATAATTAATGATGTTACTTAAATATTTACTTACAAGGACTTCACCTGACTTTCGAAAACTATTCAGGTTCAAACATACAGTACCCTAATGATGGTTTTCTTCACCTTGTAGTGGGTTCAAGTTTGATGAATGAAAAGTGGCGTGGTAGTTATGTGAAATAATTTTATTTTTGATAATTTCAGAGATGAGAGATCCAGTTTTAAACGAGTTTCAATAAAATACTAATAAATGCAATAACGGTTTGAAAATTTTGCCTTAACTATCGGAAATTCATCAAACAATTTCGTCTAAAAGCAATTGACAATAATTACCCTAACTGTCTGGAGCGTTAAAATATTTTATGAAGATCTCTAATTAAATTGTGTTTTATTTACATTTTATGAGAAAGCTCTGCCATTTTACTGTCGTATTTCTGAAGTTATATTATTAAATTATATTTATGAATTAATTTAAATTATTTTAAATATAATTGAAATATGTTTATTCACTTAATATAAGTGCAATTTCTTGAAAGATTAAGTAATAATTGGGTTGTGTTTAAATGTAAAAGTATATTTATAGCTGACTTTACGAATAAAAATACAAACAAAATACAGAACATTGCATATCTATTTTACCTTTGTGTTAAGTACAACAATTAAAAATATTTAACTTATTTAATTTCAAAGACTCAAAAAATTCCTTTAAAATCTTATAATTAAAATAATAAATTTGTACTTTAATGTAATGGATCAGATGGATGTCTACATTTCTCACATATGCAATTCGTAGATTAAAATAATGAGCAAAAAAAAAAAACAGACAGCAGGTATATTATGTAAAAGCCAAAGTGATTTCAAGGAGCCATTTTTTATACAGCCATGCCAGCCATGGTACTACACATATTATATAAATTTTAAATACATACATATTATAAATATTATAAATATAAACACCCATGACTGGAGTACAAATATTCGTGCTCAACAAATGAATGCCTCCAGGGGAACTCGAACCCGCGACCGCTGGCGCAGAAAGTAGGGTCATTACCAACTGAGCCAAACGTGTCGTCAAATATGAAACCATATAAAATAGTTCGTACAACTTATTTATTAAATATTCGAAATATTGCAAAATAGCTATAATAATACTTTTATTATGATAAGGGCGAAAATACATCCAGTCAATATGGGCTTCACGGTAACTGCCCGTAGCTATATTAAATTCTGTCGTATAATTGAATCATACTTCAATACATCACAAAAACGTTCATCCGATTAACTTTCAAAAATTAGTTTCTTACAAAATATATTATATATTGTATTTCTAAAATAGGAAAAAGGAATAAAATTCGTTTGTTTCTTTAAGGAACGTTATTGTACATACGTTTGTGTGATATTTGTAAAACAATGGTTCAACAACAAACAAGCTTTTTACAATGAGTTTTATAAAAAACTAATTGCGCCTGCTGGCTTAATTTTAAGAGATACACTTAAGCAATATCCATAAAAAAGCTCGCGATAGTGTGATATTATGTAGGTATACCTAGCGTATAGCAATAACTACTATTAGATAATAGTTATAATATTAGGTAATAATTTAAAAAGTACTTATTACGTAAGTCGTAAGAGAAAATGGTAAGGAAGATAGTTTAACAAAATACACTTTAATCTGGCAAACAAACTTATATCGCTGGCACGGATAGTGTTTCGTTTTAAATAAGCTTTAATTTTAAATATTTTTTTTAAATTCCTTTTCGGTTTTACAACAATATTTAGCAACAAAAATACTATGTTAGAATTTTGTTTAAAAAGCTAAAATGTAGTTTTTTTATGTTAAATACAAAGCGTGGACATTAAAATTATAATAAGGTGAATTAGGTAAATTAGGTGACTGAAAATATGTAATGTATTCATAACTAAATTTGCCTTCTGGTAGCAGACTTTAAGAATTTGTTGACTTAATTATTAATCAAGTTTGGTGAAAGCCTTGTTATTTCTTATTTTTATTGCTATACTGTTGGCTTAAGTTTATTTACACCATATATGAGCGGTATCTTAAAATATCCGACCGAATTTTTTTTATAGAACAAAAGTGGCTTACCTGATTAAAAGTGATCACCGCCGCTCATGGACATCTGTAACACTGCATGGTTTGCAAATACGTTGCCGGGTTGCCGGCCTTCAACTTATTATGAACTTATTATAAAATTATAATGGACTTATGTATTTGTGACGCGGTTGCTCGAAAATTTTTATTAAATATTTAAAGTTTTTGATATAAAAATAACCTTTTTAAAATATGGAAAAAGATAAGAAAGAACTTTCAAACACCTTTTCCCTGATGTAGACACAAAGCGCAATGTATTTTTAAACAACCTAATGCACTTAGCGTCCGAGGCTACTTAAGACACAAAAGCAAACTTTTATGTTAAATATAACAATGTGTTGTTGTCAGAGTAGAATAATAAATATTTTTGTAGGAATATGAAAAACAGAATAAGTGAATAAAAATAGAATAAAATTTTACTTCGTTTTTAAAAGAACACATTGTACGATAGTCACAATATTTAATTTCAAAGTTATAAAAATGTATGAGTAGCTCAAGAAGCATCGTTCCATATTAAAAGTGCCTACCATATTATCGTAAAGTACCATGTATTTTCCTTTACCATTTCAAAATGTTACAGCTTTGAAACGTTCCAAGCAAGCTTTTCATGCTTTCTAAGAATGTGAGGTAGAAAGTTGTTAGAGAGCTAAGTAGTTCAGTGAAACTTTACTGGTAACGAATCTAGAGTGCGAACTACAAAAACATCACTCAATGTTTTTAAAAGTTTAAATATTTTGTTAAAAGTTGTGCGAGGCAAAGCAAAATAGGTAACTACTAAGGTACTAGTGTCTCAC
The DNA here is from genome assembly GCA_951802675.2 of Boloria euphrosyne. Taxonomy (NCBI): domain Eukaryota; kingdom Metazoa; phylum Arthropoda; class Insecta; order Lepidoptera; family Nymphalidae; genus Boloria; species Boloria euphrosyne. The sequence continues at coordinate 9,448,548 of OX637871.1, read as the reverse complement.
CACACATCGATCCACTTGGTTTCGTTTTCTAAGTTTTAACAATTAGAATAAATTTCTCAGAGATGTAATATTTTATTCCAGTAAAAGTATCCTATGCTATGATACTACTACTACATTTTATGATATATCTTAAAGATATGCTTCAACGAACCTATTTTCTATAATTTATAACGTTACAAAATTTGCCCCCCGAAGGCAAGTAAGGTGGCATCGCTCACTTAATGTTTATGAAAAGAAAGAGAGAGAATTTTTTTTAAGTTATTTTTTTCTTAATTTGATGTATCCCGAAAATACTGAGCTGGTATTTTCGGGTTGAGGAGCCTATGTAATGATGTAGATGGCCTATATAATTTATAAAGAAATAGTGGGCGTATGAGTTGATAATACCGAATTTCGACTAAAATTATGCAAAAACGATTACATGTTTTTCTTTATAGACATTTAAGACTATAAACTAAAACTATAGATCACATAATACTATACTAATACTAAAAGTAAAATCTACGAGCTCAAGATTCTGCAAATCAGCAACCAAAGTGCTGTAATTAAATTCAAATTTAATCATGCAGCATATACAGTACGAGTTAGTTTGCTAATTTGGCTTAACCTATTTAGAGATCTAGCTGAAATATTAGTGTATAATAATATAATTGAAAGCAGCAATTAATAATATGAATAATTATAAGCTAGATGTAGGATTTCGTTGTATGACTCAAATATGTATGCAATTTAATTGCAAAAAATAACTAAAATTAAGTCAAATAAAGTTTAATCTCGGCAATTTTATTTTTTTCCAAATCTCACATCACATTCATATTAGTAGGTATTATTTATTACATTTACGTTACTGATATTTTAGTAAAAAATCAAAGAAATTAATCAGAAAAGTAAAAAAAATGGACCTCTTATTTTACTTATACAGACTAAAAATGTAAAAAAATGTTCAATGTGAGGTAAAACAAGCAATTAATCTTCACTGCAGCGTCCCCTCTCTAATGAAGTGGTTACATTGCACTACTGGCAGTTAGTCCTATAAAGCTCTAGTGCTCAGGCTTGCGGTTTTATTTATTAATGATATGTATTATTCTCTGTGCTTCCTCTAAATACTAACCTACTTTTAACCAACTTTAATAATGTAAGAGGTAATCAATATGTTTTTTTTTTCATATGCCTAAAAATTAAAAATTTAAGCGACATGTACGTTGCAGATTATGCTTGTAGGTTAAAAATTGAGTAAGATTAAGGCTATAGCGTATCGCCATATACAGTGGTGAGCTATCATTGTAGCGGTAGTGAAACGGATTTAAGTCCCGGATCTTGCAACTCTGAAATTCTAAATTTTAAAATGCTTACCACTACGCTGAATAAAAATATCACGAGGAAACTAGTATGACAGATTATCTTAAAGTTTTTCGAAAGATTTGTGAAGACTTGGCGGACTTTGACGTGTCCTCCTGAGAACAGCAGTCAATTCATATTATACAAGAAACGCCTTTTAGGAGTGCAGAAATTAATAAACTTGTACGTGAATGGAGCCGGGGGTAAAACAAATAGCACTCTATGAAAGAGGTTTATATTTTATAACCTACAGAGGTTTATATTTTATAACCTAAAAGCTTATAAAATGTTTATGGACCTATTACAACATTATCTAACCAAACTAAGGCGGAGTCCACGCCGCTTCATATCAAGGAAATTGCCAATCCTCGTAGTGTCATAAATATCAGCTTTGGAATGAAATTTAATACCATTGCCCTAAACGATACGATGTCGAAATTGCTTCTGAGTTCAGAATCGGGATATTAGTTTTTATATAAATCAATATAAGGGGTATTTTAAGTCACATATAAAAGTGAAAAAAATATTATAAAATTGTTTTCATAGACATTAACGGTATTTTTTTGTTTGATGAGACATTTTCTAGCAGTAGAAGGTATTCTAAATGTGACCCGGAAAACCAGCTACGATCATACTAAATTTAATTTAAATCTGTTTATAGGTTTTCTCGTGATGTGTTCCCAGACAGACATACGCCAATTTCTAAAAACTATCTATTCTGCCTCAGTATTAATAATTGAGAAGATAAAAAAAATGTATTATATAATGTATATGTAGATGATAATCATGTACGAAACTTGGAGAGCAGTAAGCGCTTTGTTAGTGGACAGTAGGTATATTAGTAACGGAGAATTTACTAATAATATATCAAGAGGAGCATTAAGGACTGTGTTATGTATTGTTATGTGTATAACTGTGAAACGACATTAAGCTTCGTATTAAATGAGCTGTAACCAAGTATTCTTTTGTTCTTGGAGTCTCTCTCAAGCATTTGCTACTACTAATGTGTTACTTGTTTAATTAAATAAACAATTATAAAAGGGGAAAAATATTTTTAATATTAAGATTGATTATATGAACAGGATATAATTAACTGATTATAAAAATTGCTTATTTTATTTGACTTATATTATTTTATTTCTTAGTAACTTTTTATTTTCGGTAAATGAAAACTAATTTATGTAAAATGTGGTGAATTTAAAATCTACATGTAGGTACGTGGGTCTTGCAACAAATGTAACCAGCCCTTTTCAGCTTACTCAAACTTTGTGTTATATTGATAACTTTAGTTTTATTTACTCTGTTAGATCACGTCGTTCGTTCGTTCGTAGTTCCTGTATGCCTACTCCACGGGTCTGCAGATGCATCTGCAGATATCATCTTCGGATGCGTCCGCTATGCTATGCGGTTTTGTGACACGGATCAAAGGGTTTTCATAACATAGACTGATCGACCTACAGTCGTGTGGACGGCTCGAGGCGATCCATCCACGGGTATATCTGTCAACAGCCGCGGACGCATTTGTAGACGTGTAGAGGAGGCTTCACAGAAACCAAGCATACGAGTATTACTTTCCATAGCTCGCTGAAACGCTTTAAGCTCGTGGACTAATAACAATGTCAATGTTAACATCTCGGCTCCGTATGTCATGACTGGTAGCCTTACGCACTAGCCTTGCGATATTGGCAATGAAATGAAGCAAAGCTTACCCTTTAGTTAAATAGAAGATAATAAGCATGTTTATCTGTTTAAATTGAAAAATAGTTTAGTTTTCTCATTAATTGATAAAACTCAAAAAATCTAAATATTTATTTCAACATAAAATTATTACAATTTTTTACTGAACGTCATGCGTCTAGTACCAGTTCAAAAAGAAGCCGAACAGAACGAAGAAGAAGAACTGGCGAAAGAAACTCAGCGGGACTAAAATAATTTTTTTTGCCTTTATTTTTTTTGTCAAATTAAATTGAAATAAAATTTTATGATATTCTATTCAGATTATTTTTCTAATTTTCCAGATTTAAGGCAAAATTCCAACGGCTTTGTTCTTAATAGGCCAATTTCGAATATTCATCCTGTGAACCGTCATCTGCATCGCGTTACTTGTACAATATGCATAGTAGTGTGACAAGCAAATACGTTTAGATATCAGGATTATAACTTAATTTAGTTGGTAATTACTATAAATGAAAATTCGTTAAGGCATAGTGTTTTAACTGTCATTAATATTGACTATAAATTTGAAATAATAAACATTTTTTTTTAATTTAAATTGGGCTTAACGCTTTGTTAATAGAAAAGTTGTTAAAAGAATAATTCTATCTCAATGTATAATAATAGAATACAAATTATTTAATTACGGAACGAAATATAATAATTTCAAATTTTGAAAAATCACGATGTTCCGCAAATTTCTATATATTTGGCAAGTATTGCTGGCAGTAGAGCAATGACGCTGATTGAAAATTCCTGCGCAACGTTATGTGCTTAAAACGTGCTTCCATCATCCCTCTTAAAATTCAATTCACATCTTTTCCGTTAAATTGTCCAATAGCTTTCATATATAATTTCGTATATAGATTCAGTTGGCTTTTTTTTCAGTGATTTTTAAGAAAAAATATTACTTCACCTGTCCAAATAATTTTAATTAATGTAATTTAAAGTAAAGGCTATTCATATTAAGGTCAAGCAAAATTATTCAACGATTAGACCGATTTTGGGCGGTCTAGTTAATATATTATAGGGTTTTTCTCTTCAACTTATAACTTTAATATGTTTTTACTCCTAATGAAGAAGATTGTTCCTTGATTAACGAAAATGTTTCTGGTACTTAAATCTGTATGAAGATTTTTAATATAAATGTATGTAGTATGACATACTACATCCACTGAGAATTTCTATAGTTGTAGATGACTGAAAATAAACTGTAGGTACACGATACGGAATATACGAAATGCGGCATTGTACACAAAACAATTAGTTAAGACCTAATTATTGTGACAACATGGCATACAAATTTATTTGTTATATATTATGATCATCCAACAAATTAACGATAAGTGGTTAATGGTTGCAGAGCCTATTAATATAATTAGAGGAATTACGTAATGAACTCGACAGTACGGCTTAACCGAAGGACTAACCGTATAATGTATATATACGTACCAACATAATATATTATGTATGTATTGTGTATTATGTTAATTACGTATATCACTCATGAAGCATTGGTTAAAGATATATTGAACCTTGAATCTTTAGTGTAGGTATATAAACTGTCTCTATTTCGATTATTACTTGGAAAATTGCCTCGTAAGGATAATACATTTTGTATCACAAAAGTAAGCCGTAACGAAATACCATGTTTTGTTTTATTATAATTAATATTTTTAATTTTAGACGTAAATAGTCATATTATAGTACCTACCTATATAGTTTCATTAGAATTAAATTTAATTGAAAAATTATTAAACATTTAGAAATCATTTCAATTCATTAGAATCATTGTCAATATTTAGTTGTAAATGGTGAAAAGCAAATTAAACACAACGTGGCTTATAAATTATATGAGCGGAATCAAACCCGTGACTATCAGACGTGTTCTACAACCATTGCTAGGTTACTTTAAGTAAGGAAAAATATGAACTAAATTCGGTTCATAAACATTCTACCTACTTTGGATACATGAATATTTATGCTGGAGGTACAAAAATGTTAATTAAGGAAAAATAGAAGCGAGTAGGGTCTCTTATTACATTAAAGCAATTAGGGATTTTATTAACAAGAAATTTTACCTTAACATAATATTCCATAAATTAAATGGTTTTCTTAGCGATTCAAGAATTAATTTTTAGTATGTAATCTTAAATATATAAATTTAATATTTTTTACTAAATTTGAAATTAGGTTAAGGGTGAGACGGTATCGGATTCGAGAAATAGAACAACACTATTAGTGTATCGCGAATTTATTATTAACCATCATAACCAGCCAGTGATCGCGGGTTCTAGTCCCGTTGGGGCGTTTATTTGTTAAGCACGAATGTTTGTACTCCAGTCATGGATGTTTATTTTTATGATATGTATGCATTTACAAGTTATATGTATATTTGTTACACAAGGCTCGTACCTTACCATGGATTATTATAATACTACTCCACTTATTGTAAGAGTATTTGTTGAAGTCCATTATATAACAATATCGATGCATATTTGGTTATTTTTTAGTACACGTAATATTTATTAGCACTAAAATCTCACAACTTTTTAATTACATTTGAATTACGCTTCACTAAGGATAAGAATTTAAATAAAATAGCTACTTTTTATAATAGAGAATCCTTCAATACCCAATTAATCCTGCACTGATTCCTTTATAAAATATACTTATAGTGTATTCAACCCTATTTTTCCTGCTGGGCACGGTCCTCTGTTCAATACGATGGGGATTGGAATTTATGCCATAGTCCACCATGCTCGTTAAGTGCGGCTTGCTAGGTTTCTCAGAGACATGCAAGTTTCTTCACGGTGACTTTGAAGTTTAAACAGACTTTATAACAGGTGCCTCGTTTAAAGCTTTCGAACACGAAACCCTTAAGACGGAAGTTATATAAATCATGTCATACTAAATGCAAACAATCACAAGATATTAATTTAGGGAATAATAATTTGTCATTAATTAATATTATTCATATTTACCATTTAAGATTGAAATTTCTCTTTGTTAAAGTTATTTCTATAACCTAAACAGTCTAATTTTTGAACAAAACCGTCCCTGGAGTGAGAAATGCTTATTTACCTTATTTATGTGTTTACGATACACCTACCAACTTTGATCTATACTAATATTATAAAGAAGTAAAGTTTGTGTGTTTGTTAAATTGTAAGGGGTAGTCTCGAGATCTACTGAACCGATTTTAAAAATTCTTTCACCAATAGAAAGCCACATTAGAAAAATAAAAAGGCTTTAACGTGGTAGTCCGTTTTGCAAAGTGAATCGGAGAAAAAACAGTCGAATGAAAGCGTTTCTTACGAACCCTGCCTGCCCTATGAAAGATATATTTTTGAGTTCTAGAGAAAAGATGTGGAGCTTGAAAATGCCTACAAAAAAGTCAACAACAGCATATGTCTAACTTTTATATTTAAGTAATTTTAATTTTTAATATTAATAAAATAATTTAAATCGTTAGGTCATATTATTAGTCATATTACCAAAAATTATGAATCTTTATGAAAATAAGTAAACTCATCGTCTTAAAAGGCGACATTAACTGCCCGCACCCTTGAGCATACAATGGCGCCCGTCGCCCGCTTCAACGCGCACCAAGATTATTCGAAAAACAACCCACCTTGATTTATCAAACACAATAAAAATAAAAACCGTATACTTAAATATGGGTCATTAAATTGTCTTTTATATGATTAAAGTTTCATGTAAATACGCCCCATAGTTTTTGCGTGATTGTCGTTTTTTTGTCCGCGTTAGACATTACTTTACAAATTAATTACACTATGTTATTAAAATATAATTTCACATTTTCACATATCAAATTATGAATAAAATTGTCTAGAATAACATATATTTTTTTTCAAAGAAATAAGACTAGAAGTTTAGACGTGATGTTCAATATAAAATCATTAAAAGTCGTTTATCTGCGCCTTAAGTGTGAAGGCCAAAGCAGCGGACGGCGCGCGATGGCTTCGGGTTTAATTCGGTTCGCGTTTAAAACATTATGCCCAACGAAGTGGGCACGGGTCAGCTAGTTGTCATATAAAGAGACACTTGCAAAATTTTAATTGTCTTTAACTGTCCAAGGAAAACATTTATATTCATAGAAAGGAAAAGCTTTTAAAAATATTGATGTACAAACATAGTATTATATTTTTTTTTTTTTTTTTTATGGGACAAAGGGGGCAAACGGGCAGGAGGCTCACCTGATGGTAAGTGATCACCTCCGCCCATGGACATCTGCAACACCACAGGGCTTGCAGATGCGTTGCCGGCCTTTCAGGAAAGGGAGGGAGGGAGGAGGGAGGAGGGAGAAGGACGGGAGTAGGGATGGGAAGTGGGCCTCCCGGACTCTCACTTACCAGACGAAACGCGACAGCATAGCTGCCACTGTCTTCTGTGAGAGAGTGGTACTATACGGGGCGTGCCGGCCCATTCGGCTGCTACCCGAAGGTAACAAGCATGGCACTACCACTTATAAAGTATATATATAGTAAGTATTAATATTGTACCTGTAAAGTTTCGATTTTATTTTTATTATATTATATACCAAAATATTATTTTAATTGCTTCTTTAATTAAAAATAAGATTAAATGAGTTTTTGCGTCTGCAACCGCTCAGCTTTAATTGTTTTCCACTAACGACTATTAGGGAGCCCTTCGCTTGAATTTTAAATTTGAAATCTAATTCGTCATTAAAAGTTTTCTCTTAAAATTGAATTACTTAAAATTTTAACGAAGAACAAGTGACAAGTTTGAAGTAAGAAAATTTACATGAAATTAGGGTGAAACTTCTTAATTTGCTTAGCCCATAAGAAAGGATCATACTTCTAGTGTTGTTATTCCAGTTTCTTAATACTCGTGTAATAACTTTTTAATTGAAAGGTGAATCGGTTTCAAAATTACTTTAAAAGCAATTATCTTGCCGAGATTCAATTTTATATGTGACCACCTTTAAGCATAATTGTAAAAAAAATTAAAGCAAACATTCAAATAAATTAGTATTAAGAGGTCAAAATTGAATCACCACTTTTAAATTTTTCGGATTGTTGTTTAGATTTAGTTGATTTTGTTTAACTACAATATAATTTTATAACTTATTTTGATTATTTATTGAAAGTAGCAAAAGCTACTTTTGCTTGTCGGTAGATATTCTCATTGATTTATTAATTATATTTTGTAATTAAACCTTTATTAATTGTAATCTATGTATATGTTATACTATTTTATATAAGTATAAAAACCTATATAGAAGTGAATGCATTTAGTATTGCCAAAGTAGTATACCTGCCTATATAAGTATAACTTGTGCGTATATAATACGAGTGAGTAGGTACAATAAGCTAGATAGATAAAATTGGGTCTTTTAATATATTAAAAATGTTGTTAAAAAATGAGTTTTAATAAAAAAAAACGAAACTCGAACGTAATTTATAACCATACTAATTGATTACGAACATTATATTTGCTACAAGAGTCTTTTAATTTAACAATAGACTTATGAGGTCGCTCAAGTTGCTCTAGATTAAAAACGCCTCGAGAAATGCTCGAAAATCCTGGATTATTACAAAAGGAAAAGATTATATTTTGGTGAGAATTGAAGATGAATTTTATTTTACTCATTCCCGACTTTTATTTTTTATAAATTATTTATATTAGTGCTTTAAAATATTTTATAATAAAAATGTATACTTATGTAACAAAAACTTTTCTTAAAATTGCAAATATTGTTTAAAAGTAATTTTGAAATAACCAGTAAAATACAAATAGCGTGGTCAATTGGCAGTGAATTTCATGTAAAAGGTTTTCAGGTCAGGCTATAAAGTTCCCGCCGGCCGACCACATAAAATTATTTAATTTTGTTACTTCATCGATATTGAGGTAAGGTATTGAATGTGAGTTATATTTTTAAAAGTTGTGAAACCATTTTTCGTTTATTTAATTTTGGTTATTATTTCATCGTGAAATGAGAACATGTTCAGTTAAACTCTGTTTATTTAATACTGCATAACCAAATAATATAAATGTATTGTATGTCCACTTTAACAATGATCTCATTTAAAGAAATTACTTAGCTATTTAAGAGAAAAATAAAATCAATCTATAAATAGTTTTTACATGAGTTTAATGTATAAATGAATCCCTTTAATCCCTTCCCTAATTCCCCTTCCGTAACCACAATTTTTGTTTGCAAATCAACTCCAACAAGTGTTTGTTAACTGGTGGAAATTAATGATTAATAATATTTTTTTTGGTACCACTACAGCTAGATAAACGAGACACAATAGATTTTCAATTGTTATAAATCTATATTGACCCCGCGCCCGTTGATAGGTTAATAAGTGGAAAAATCTCATAAGAGTTTCCCACTTAGCCTACGACTTAAGTTTATAATTAAAATGTCATTAAGAATAGGTTAGTTAAAATTTTCGTTAACATACAAGTTTATAATAGAGTTGTATAAAATATTGTATAAAATACGAAGTAGAATTTTTACGTTAGTTTTAAGTTTAACGGTCAATTAATTTAAATACTCTATATTTCTAACTATTTATATTAAAAACAATTTTTTTCAGCTTAGTTTATACCTAGTATGAATATACAACACGTTTGGCTCAGTTGATAGTGGCCCTACTTTCTGCGCCAGCGCTCGCGGGTTCGAGTCCCGCTGGGGGCATTCATTTGTTGAGCACGAATGTTTGTACTACAGTCATGGCGGTTAATATTCATTTATAATATGTATGTATTTAAAATTTATATGTGTAGTATATCAACTATGTGGTATCCGTAACACAAGCACGTAATGTAGCTTACCACGGAACTAGATGGCGCTGTTGTAATAATGTCCCAATATATATTCCAACATATATATAAGAATCGTATGTAAAATATGAAAAAATATAATGTACCTACGTTATAAAGAAATATTAAAAGTAAGTTATAAGAGAACTTTTAGAGTATTTTATGAGACGAGTTTTGCTAGTCCCGTCGTTAAAACTTGTAATGGCCGTACCACATTAATGACAGCTATTCAATAATTTCTTTATAACATGTTATAAAGTACATAACACTTATATTCTTTCATTCATGTGTGTGCGTGTGTGCACAAACACTCATATGAATGATAGTATTTAAGGACATATACACGTACGCAAACATTGATTATGTGTGCGTTCGTGTATGTGTTCTTGGGTGTTTGCACTTTGCATCTAATTAAATAATCTTATATAAGTATAAACATTATACATACTATGTATATATTATTTTTCCCTAAGATCTATGTATAGTGTACCTATAGTATACCTAGTAGTATTCAACCCTAATTCTACGTTCCATTGCTAGGAACAGGCCTTCCATAGATACGAGGGGAATCAGTCCATAGTCCACTTGGCTACCATTGTCTACCTTTACCTATGACATTTTATGACATACATATTTGATGAAGTTATTACTTATTACATTTTTTTATTCCTAATAACCTCCACCTCTTGAGCAATGCAAATTTGTTTCAATTTTCAAAGAGATATGAGGCTCGTAGCTTGCTTTATTATCACATAAACATGCCTAGAAAACAATAAACAACTTACAGAGCCGATCATTCCCATAAAGGATAATTTGAACTTATGCATACGGCCTGAGTACGACAGTAGTGGTATTATGTTTTAGGAAGGCAACAGGAGGAGGTTTGTTGGAGAGATCATTTATATATCAATACATTATTATGTAATAGTAATAATAGTTACATAATGTGTGTAATTACTAACTATATAATATTATTAAATGATGTATAAAGAACTAAATTACGAGTAGGTATATGTTTGATAAGATTTTGCTAAAAATGCTTCATCTTCAGCCCTTTCTGCCCACTGCTGGGCACGGCCCTCTACGAGGGGGATCAGGACATAGTCTACCGCGCTAGCCTAGTGCGTGTTGGCAGACTTTACATGTCTTCCGAAACCTTGCTAGGTGTTTCTCAGACCTGCAGGATTCCTCACGATGTTTACCTTCACCGTAAGACAAGAGGTAATCATGATAGGAAATGATTCGCACATGAAAGTTTCAGAGGTGCGAGACCCGGATTTAAACCCGCATCACTCGGATATCCAAGTGAGCGCGTTACCTAAGCGGTACTAACTTACTATAAAACTATTGTTAACACTCGGCTTTCTGGCTTGGCGATTTACAATAAAAAACACTTTTTACTTGCACTGGTATATTATTTATTAACACAACAACACTTTTACACAGTATTTTACTTTCTTAATCTTAACTCTCCAAAATTTGAACTGCACTGCCTTAGTACAATGTCACCTATTTTATGATCGACTCGAGACAATCAATTGACTAAGATCATATACATATTCAGCCAACGAAACTCTTAATTTAATTAATTAAATATTCTTAAAAGCAAGCTTACAATAATTATTTACTTACACAAAATAATTACACCATAGTATTTTATATTATTTTAATATATTATTTTAATTTATATTTATAATTTTAACTGACACAATTGACTAAGATCATTTACAAACAGCCGACGAAACGTTTAACATAAGTTTGCAATAATTATTATTTACTTATACAAAATAAGTGTTATATAATAGTATATAATTAAGTGTACATCTTATATTCATATTTTATAAGCTAACACTATATTTATTATATGTATAGCAATGTGTTTCACTTTTTTTTAAATAAAGGCTGAAATAGTCAGGTAAAGGTTGTGATAACTTCCTTCTTCTAAAATTTATAATTCTCTGTACTTTGTGACTAAGTAGATGAGATTCATAGTGGTGGAAAAGCGCATATTTATTATAAAATAATAATGTTTAAGAAATCTATTAGTTTCTTACAAGTTAGGAGGCCTACGTCTCAGCATGACACAATATGACATAATAAATCGATATATACGACGTGATCTATTGAGATCCATTTGAACTATTTTTCTTTCTTCGTGACAACATGATTTGACTTGTTTATCAGCGCGTAGTACGTGACCTTGTTTGTCCATATTTATGAGCTATTCCTCTATTCAGGGACATTTACTGAGTAAAATTGGCCACAAACTGAATAAGCGTGCATATGGAAATACCTTGCATGTATTTTATTATATCCTATACTAGTAAATCACCCTCGCTCCTCTCGCGTTCTTCCCTAATTTGGTGCCGTACTTGGTACCGACATATTAAATTTCATCACACAGGTCACAGACATACAGAGTAGAATTCTAAAAACTATAGATTCGGCCTATGTATCGATATAATAAATGTGAAGTTTGTTTGTCTGTAAATGAGTGTTATTTATACTAACTGTATCGAGGATTTATCGATTTGCATGAAATTAGGTTATTTCTAGTTGCTGTTAAGGAAATTTTTTAAAATATGACACTACCATTTTAACAAATAATAATGCCAGAACGGAGCGAGGGTAAATTACTTGTAGTCTGTAAAATGCAAAAAAAGTTTTGTAGACCTACTAAAGATTAACGTGTAGAAATAAGAAAAATAATACCTTTAGGATAAAATTTTTAAAAACTTTGAAAGTATTATCCACGTAAACTTCCATAATTTCCATACCAACTTTCATCCCCTATTTCAACCACTTCAGCCCTTTTTTCGCATTGAAAAGTAGCCTATGTCCTTTCTGTGTACCGAATTTATTTAAATCGGTTCAGTAGATTTGGCGTGAAAGCGCGACAGGCAGACAGAGTTACTTTCGCATTTATAATATTAGTAGGGATTAGATTAGTAGTATATGACATTTCAAATCAATATATCATTTTTATCAAACGTACGCATTCATGGAGAAAAACGAAATATTGGGATTTCGTAAAATACGAAAACATTGATACGCTCCTCAATTCAATTTCCTTTCGTATTTGTTAGCATATGAGACATCGTGATTGTTATTGACACTGGAATTAAACAGAAGTGATGTAGAAAATAACCTATAACTCATCGGCTAAAGTAAGCCTACTTGTGTAAATATAATCCCGTGTTGTAGAACGTATTTAAGCTGTATCTGTATAAAAGGTAGACTTATTCAAAAAATATCATAATTACCAGTTAACATTGACAGGAATAAGCTGACGATTGCGATAAATAAAAATAAAGAAATAGACTAGAAGGTAACGTAAACGTTTTATAAATCATCTTTCAGATTTCTTTAAATGAATCAATACAAATCTAAATGTTATAAATATGAAATTGTTTTCCAGTTTTGAACTTGTCTCGAATGACTGTCCGATTAAGGCGAATAAATTTCAAAGAAAATGCCCTTCGTTATATGTCAAACTTGTCACTTTCTTGGTACAACAAATTAGGAGTTACAAAGCTTATTTGAATTTAAAATCGAAATGAAATTGTGATACAATTATAATATTTAAATTTATGTAAGACGTTTGTAATAAGTAAAGTATAAAATTTCATAATAATATCGCTCGTATTTAGACGTATAGACGCCCGTTTATATAAATTATAACTTAGTTAGAACGTAATTAACTTATTTTAAAAGATACCAGTATTTTAGTACAGATTGATTATTAGCTTTACGTATATACTTAGAGAGAGAGCAAGCATAGCAGCACCTAACTTTGTTTTCCGCCATACAAGTTATTATGCTGCGTAGCGGCACTCAGCGAGACGCTACGACGCTACGCAAAAGTTAACCTAACTTCTTTAAAGCACACCAATACTGCTATTTAATAAAACACTTTTTTATACCTCGACAGCTGATACCCAGAGTAACTATTGATTACCTTTTTTAAATGTTTCAAATGTTTCCGGGATTAGTTTTCAACGTAAAAGTTTATACAGTATATTAGATATTTATTCATTTTTAAGGCCTTACTAATCAAAATCTGTTCAGAGTATAAGGTATGAAATTGTAACAAAAAGATATAGTTATTTTCATATTATTAATATTAGTTATATTAGTGTTATTACATCTAAGAAATGAATCCATTATAAATTTTTGTCAAGTTCAAGTTATGTACTTCCATGCAAAACACTCTAAGAACTTACCGGAGTAAAGCGATAGGAAACCACCTGTAGGTTAATTAAAATCAATCAAAATTAGAACTCAATTGTAGCAAATAATCAAAAATTAATGTTAATTTTGTCCTATTATAGGGGCTTAAACACACATGTAAGGTATTTTGATGTTTAAATTGTGTTAACCTTAACACAATATGTTCCTACAAATATGTGTACTCTATCAATTTATAATAATTACATATCTTTACATATTGAGTTAAAGCTCTCCAAATAGAGCTTTTGAGATTATTTGCATTATATACCTAGATTTTATGTATGACTAGCTTTTTATTCAGGGCTCTTCGTACTTTGATGAAAGATCTTTATTAATAAATCCATACTTAATATAGCTAATGTGAAAAGTAACTCCATGTGAAAACTTTTCACAATTGAACATCGAAACTTATTTCGAAAAATTTTTCAAGGATGTAAATTACATTCTGGGGTTGGAATATTTTTAAATAATCATTACAAAGCTTATTTCAAAACAACGTCTTTTGAAATAAACATTTTAGGTTTATATTTTAGTACATACACAAGATTTTTAACTTATTAATATTTATATTATATCAATATTTTCAACGTATATTTTATATTTAATACATTTTTAAAAGTATTTGTTTTTCAAAGAAAAAACCAAAAGCTCAAAAATCACCCCTTATAATTCCTAACCCTTATAATTCCTTATTATAAAGATGTTGGGACATTAACATACATCACTATTTAGTTCCATGTTAAGCTACGAGGCTTATATAGGCTTATACTGTTCATATATAACTTTAAATACTTACACATTATAAATAAAAATAGGTGTGTATACTACTTTAAAATAATGGCTCTAGAAAATTTTAAATGTTAATTTCAATTGAATTTTACTTCAGATATCTGTATAATAGTCATGTTTTTAATTATATTTGTCAGCTTTATTGAAGTAATTGCGAACTTGACCTTTACATCAGGGTAATATCACAGGTATTATTGTCAAATTAATCACTTTATATCCCAATATTTGTGTTGGTATTTCAAATAACATATGTCATGGTTTGAATATGAATTTCCATACGAATAATAGCAATAGCAGTAACTTCAGAAATCGCGTAAAGTTTATTCGAATACATCTAAAAGTCAAAATTAATTGTACGTAGAGTGACGGCACTCTAGAGTTAAATATCTCGTTCTTGTAAAATACGAAACACAAAGCAATATTATTATTTCATAACAAAATATAGCTTTTGTTAAGAAATATCGTCAAAATACAATTATCTACTGTCTCTTGAGTGTTGAGCTTCTAATGTCCTCAGTTTCAGCGACTTGTGAGCAGTTTATTGATCTGGAAACGGTACAAGGTTGACGGATTGTTAATATTGAGCAAACAACTTTTTATATTAATATTGGTAAGATGAAATTTTCCTATTGTTAAAATATAACATATTCTATTTATATTCTATTTATGATCTTATACAGTACAGCAGTGGTGGTAACGCGCTCGCTTGAATAACCGAGAGATGCGGGTTCAAATCCGTGTCTCGCACCTCTGATATTTTCATGTGCAAATTATTTTCTATCATGATTACCACTTGTCTTACGGTGAAGGAAAACATCGTGAGGAAACCTGCATGTCTGAAAGAACTTTGCAAGTTTTTGAAAGACGTGTGAAGTCCGCCAACCCGCACTAGGCCAGCGCGGTGGACTATGACCTAATCCCCCTTGTATTGAAGGGAGGCCCGTGCCCAGTAATGGGACGTTAAAAAGGGCTGATTACGATACAGTATCTTATCAGATCTTATATATCACCTCACGCTCGGATGCTGTAAGGATAGTTTACTTATAATATAATTATGCTATACATTCTGATTAAAAAGATGATTTTGTTTTGTTGCCTTTAGACGAATACAGCTTGTCAAGTAGAATGGATGGAACACACGATGCAGAATGCAGATTGACCAGTAAAAAATATAGGTCATCTATCTCTTCCATCTAACCATACTATAGTCATTAGGCTAATTTGCATTCCAGTCAAATTGAAGCCCCTTTACAAGAGCACTTCAATCGATTAGGAAGGCAATTTGTCCGCGGCAGGTCACTGAGCACATATCAGTAAATGCTAAAACGTACTATAATCTGTAATAAGCGTCCATTCAGATTGAAATACACTATTCAAATATATTGGTGCGGAATCATCTTTTAATGAACTACTAGCTTTTTTTGTATTCATACATAATATAATAATATTTAAATTGACTAACAGATTAACCTCGCTTTGTTCAGGTGCAACGCAAGTGTCATATTGTAGCCTATCTAATGATACGTTAATCCGGTCTTAGCCTATCGTTTTTTCTAAATTGCATCCAAATTTGTTCAGTAGTTTGTGCACACACAAACACATGCACGCATACGATTACGCGTCCACATAGTTAATTTGCCAGTTACATTATCTGGCGGAAAGAAGATTGGGGCATGAGTGACGTTTGTTATTTCCTGGCGTCATTGTTCATATACGGAACGTATAACTACTTACGTTCCTAGTAATGTACAAGTACGTACAGGTGTCACGTACAAAATATGTAAAATAATATTTTTGAACAAAGTATTCAAGCTATTACTTGAAAAGTTTCTCCATTTTCAGTGCCAGTAGAACACTGTTAAGTCGTGAAATATGCAAAATGTTTATAACAGCGAATATTGATGCTCCAATTACACGAAGAGCGAAATATTCCAACGGTTTTGCAGGCCGTGAGGCTTAAAGCCGAATTTCCATCGAGCGAGCATTGCAACGCGGTACCTACTAATACTTAAAGTGCTTTGAGAAATGCCATTTTAAGTTAAATTTCCTCTTTACCTATTAATTTTATGTTCTCAACATCGAACTAATACTGGTCCGTCTTAATATTATTTTCTTTTATAAAATATTAAACATTATTTTAATCATGATAATAATATAAACAACAGTATCTAGTACAATTAATTATTTATTTAAAATAGGTGATGGTAGTTGTGGTTAGTGTGACATAACCTTAATAGTGGAAACAGGAAAACGAAAAATAATTGACGTATTCGTAAAAGTGTACTATGGAGTATGTATGTCTTATTATATGAGCTGCAGGCTTTCAGGTTGCGTGATCGATAAAGACTGTCTGTACTCTGTAGTTAAAAAGTCTACAGCTTTTCATTCAAACAATTTAAACTGAAGAGGTTACAATTTTAATTTTTTTAGTATATGATTATGATTATGAATTATAATATTTATATTTTGTTAATAGACAATTATTTTTCTTTAGAAATGCAGCAAAAGTATTAGGCTTTCAGTCCACTAAAAAGGATCGTAATGTACCTTCTTATAATTTTCCCCAATAAATTATAAAATACATAAAAATCTCAAACCTAAATCTATACTTACAGAGATAATTACGTTCTAAAAAAAAGAGAAAACGAAATATATAAATTATTTCACTTTATAACATTAAAATAGATTTTATGCAGAAGGTAAGCAATGTAGATTAAATATTACTGCAAATTGCAGAGATTTAGTGCTGTTCCGCTCAGACAGATCTATGAACATTTTACGTCGTTGTAAATAAGGCTAACAATGTAAATGTAGAAATAACTCACGCTTGAGGCTACTATAACGACCCATTACATTTAACATGTAGGTCTAAGCCCAGGGTAAAGCGTTTATGTTTGCATTTGTATTTATTTTCTATATAACGTGGAAAATATTTGAGCACTATAAGCCAGACGAAGTAGGCTGACGGCATGCGATAGCCTTTATCAAATATACCCAGGCTTTGACCAAGTTCTTGTTTCAGAATTACTATTTAGTTGTAGTTTTGCGCAGGTATCGCGAAAAACTAATATTTTATAAATATTGTTTTTTTACAATTTTCATCCTTTTAAGATTATATTACAATATACATAATACATGATATTTACATAAGAATTTGCTATTGCAATTATATTTAAGTATTTAAAAATTATATTTATGTAATAAGGCTTGCTCTAGATGCCAAAAATGTATTGATGCTTACGTTGTGTATCATCCAAATTCTAAACATTAAGCTCTTGTCATACTTAACTACGTGTGTTAAAATAAAATGAAATCAGTCGAACTTGAATATCCTCTCTCTGTTTCTCTCTTTATATTAAATGATGTTTTCGGATTTTTCGCGGATTTATTAAGATTTTTGATTCCCGAAGTAGCATCAAGTGTCAGTAAAGTCTCGATTTTATGTCGTGTTTTTGTAAAACTATTGATCTAACATATTGTAACTGCTTAATAAATATTAACTGTAAATAAATTAGTTGGAATTTAGTTTCATTGTATTTATTATATTCTCCGACCGATTTCGGCCATGGTGTGATATACCGCCAACTTCCCAACTCCGGGCTGTTACTGAGGCTTACTAAACAGAAAAATTGAATAACTAAACTTGACCCGACCCGGGACTCGAACCCAAGACCCCTCGATGTACGGCCACATGGCCGTGCATGCTAGCTACTAAACCACCGAGGCAGTTTTATTGTACAGTATCTACAGTAATATTTAGTTGTAGATATATAAATAGGCAAAGGAAATATTTTTTATTCAAGTTATCGTAGATATCCCTTAAAACTTAAACTTACAGTGGCAGTAGTATAGGTAGGTACCAAAATACCTCCGCATTGATAGGGAAATAAAAGACATCCACTTCAGTCTACGACTATCTTATCTAATTTAAACTATTATACTGATCTTGTGGGGCGTACTAATGTAACGCTCCTTTGTGCCTTTGTGATCGCTTAAACACACCTTAGGCTAGTGAAGGCTCAGTATGGACCCGCTTAATTTAACTGATAATGGAAATGAAAGCCTTACGGGCTTGTATTTGTTGTGCTTTGACCCTTTTTTATTCATCAGTTCCCTTTTAAATGAAATTTACTTTTAAATTTCAGCAGAGGTTTGAATCAACGTTTTCAATTATTTTTGCAGTACGGTATTATTTATTCAAATTGATGTTTGACGAACCATATTTTTATGTTGTTGCGTAAATTTTAAATTTGCTATACGTAAACTTAAATGCTACGGATTATGTTTTTTTATGGGACAAAGGGGGCAAACGGGCAGGAGGTATTACCTGATGGTAAGTGATCACCGCCGTCCATGGACATCTGCAAAACCACAGGGCTTGCAGATGCGTTGCCGGCCTTTCAGGAAAGGGAGGGAGGGAGGAGGGAGAAGGACGGGAGTAGGGATGGGGAGTGGGCCGCCCGGACTCGCACTTACCGGAAGAAACGCGACAGCATAGCTGCTATCGCCAGTCTTTTGTGAGAGAGTGGTACTATACGGGGCGTGCCGGCCCATTCGGCTGCTAACCGAAGGTAACAAGCATGGCACAACCATTAAAAGCATGGCACAACCACTAAACAAGCATGGCACTACCACTAAACAAGCATGGCACTACCACTAACAAGCATGGCACTAACACTTAACAAGCATGGCACTACCACTAAACAAGCTTGGCACTACCACTAAACAAGCATGGCACTACCACTAACAAGCATGGCACTACCACTTAACAAGCATGGCACTACCACTAAACAAGCTTGGCACTACCACTAAACAAGCATGGCACTACCACTAAAAAGAGCTAAATAATATTATTGAATCATCTATGAGAATTTTAAAACTGAACGTTTTAAAACGTGCAAGAAACGTAAGTTTAATTTAGTGTAATTCGAGTTTAAAATATAAATTATAATTGTCGGTGTTATAAAAGAAAGTTCGTCTTTATTTTATAAAACAAAAATCTTTCTTTTATACAAATGAACTGCGGAGCATTTTTTCTCATGTACCTTACGTTATGGTTATAGTAATGAATACATACATACATATACTACGTTATCAAACACTGCCTCGGTGGTGTAGTGGCTAGCATGTATGGTCTTACATCGAGAGAACATTATTATTATCAAACACTAAGGTTGTACCGAAAACATTGTACCGAAAACAATGTTTCGATGCCTAGTAAACTACAAATAACTTTAAACTATCGTTACATTACTTATTAATATTAACTGTTCTTAACTCACCCCAGTAAAGAAAAACGTAAGTACATTCAACAGAGTTTAAAAGTTTAAATATACAAACATAAATATTTATTAGGACGTTCAATATTTGTTTATGAGAATTTCGCGTTTTACCTCATTGTGTATACAACCCTTACTCCGCCTGCCCAATGTACACATCACAGACCTGTACTACAATAACTGGAATATTAATCACGCTGTTAGTCGGGGCTTGCTTTGCTACGCTGCTTGCATACATTCGTCGTGCAAATTCAAGGTATAACTTAGTAACTGTATATATCGTTACATATATCTATTAAACTAGTGAACTTACCTTACTTGCGTCTCTAGGGATTTCTGCCACATATTTTTGCTTTATATAAAAGCGTGTTTATGTAGCGTACCAAGCTACTCAACGGCATTTTTTATACCTACTAATAGAAAGCAAGCGAATTTTTTTATCAGAATATTTTTATTCTTATACAATATACAATTAATTATGATAATAAATTAGCTTCTTATTAGTAAAAGAATCTACAGAATGGGATCAGTACTTTTAAAGAAAAAAAAGTGTACCTTTTCTTAATATTGTATATTGCAGTAATTTTCAATATTGAATCATTTTAGGGTTAAGGGGAGATGTAAGCTTGTAGTACTAATAATAATAAATTAAACTTATTTACTTCATTTTTTAATACAACAAGCAGTAAATTGAGCCCATTCTCCTATGATGTAATAATATTATGTAAAAAATATGCATAGAAAATTAAGGTAGGTACTATATTTTTTTCCCTCTGGACCTCTGATCTTTTAACATAACGCGTTGAGTAGCTATTACAGTGAGAAGCCTGGGGAAATTTTTAAAAATTACATATTCGAGTATATATAAATTAAGAGTACGGTTATTTATGAATTAAGAGGGATGTTGTAAAATGATGACAGGTTCGGTTTTGGACACTTCTTAAAATTATTTATTTAAATCTCTGTTAGCTAATTTCAACTACATATAAATACTGTACATAAATAGAATTATAATTTAAATGTACACTTCAATAATTATTTTTTTAATATCCATAGATACCAAACTTTGAATAGGCCAACACAACAATTACTTAATTAATTACTTTATTAATTTCTTGTGACATTCTAATAAGGAGCCACAGAATATTTTCTAAAATCACTCTTTAGCATTTCTGACATTGGCGACAATTTCCAGTCATAGCATCTGCATCTTCAATCCTGAATAATTGAAATGAACTGGCTTTACTACATGGAAAGGAATACTGAAGCGAGCTTAAAATGTAACTTTGAATCCACTTAAACGATTTAAATGAAACTTGTTTAATCTTTGAGTAACACTTTCAGATAAGTAACTGAAATCCATTTAAATGCTCCTTTGATATCTTCTCATTCTTCATTTAACTTTAATTTGCTTCTTAATAGAAGAATTCTCTTGTAATATATTGAATTAACAACATTTTAATTTGTTCTACTGAAGTATAAATATATAAGATATATAAAAGGGTCATCGTATCGAGAGAACAGTAATGTTAATCTGAAACCATTTCGTTCACCTGTCTCCTCCATTTCTAATGTTAATGGGTAGACGCTTTAAAGTTACAAAAGTATTTAACAATCTTAAATGTTATTGTAATTTCGTTAGGTTTAGTGCCTATTATTATTTATTAATCTAAACCTTTTTATTTCTCGACACTACATAAAATTTTATAAAATAGGTGCCATATTATATTACATAACAAGACTTTTATTTTAACTTTACACAACAGAGTAATTTAAAAGAAATCCTTATTAATCTATTAGTTTTTTATCCATCGCACAATGCTATACTCGTAATTGACGTATATTTATTTAAACAACTTAATGTAATATAATATTTTTAAACACGGTGGACTATTTCCCATTTAGAGCACGATTAAATTATACGAGTATGCATATAGATAACTGTTAAACACGTCAAACTTGTAAGAGTTCTTTGACACTTTTGCACGACGAACGTGATATCTTTTTCAAGGAATATAATGTATGGAAAAATAATGGCAATTTTCCTGTGATTACCCCGAAGGTAAGGTAACCGAACCTCCAAATTTTTCAATATCCGAGTTGTAACACTTTTCCAATATTATACTTTCAAAATTTGGCAGGAATATAAACTTTTCCTTTTTTAATAAACGCTTACGTTCGATTTTCAAATATTTCCTCACAGGTGCTGGTGTTTCTCTCAAACTTTACATACGAGGATGCGAAAAGTTGTACAGTGTACACTCGGACCGTTCGTAACTGATAATGTAACATGATTTAAAATATGATATTCATATGGTATTTCAATGTTTTATGAATGTTATAACGCGGGAATGTACGAAATACATAGTTTTCTGTAAAACAAGCAATTGGTCAAAGTCAAAGTCAAAGTCAAAATATACTTTATTCAAATAGACTTTTACAAGCACTTATGAATCGTCACTTTTACATTATTATACGAATTTAAATCAAGTGTCAGTCTGTAAGTCTGGGACTTGGGAGTAAACTACCACCGACTCGGAATGCTGTTCTGCCGAGAAGAGTCGGCGAGAAACTCAGCAGTTGCTCTTTTCAAAAAAATATTTGATTACAATATTTATTGCATAACAATATTTATCTATTTATCCTACGTGAGACACAACAAGACATTAATCCCACACATTTACATCTTCTAAGTATTCCGTGATGGTGTAATAAGCTTTATTCAATAATGTATTTTTAATTTTAGATTTAAATTGTTTTAAAGGCAAGCTCAATATGGACTGTGGAATTTTATTAAACATGCGTACATCTTGCCTCATAAACGATCTATTTACTTTTTGAAGGCGAATACTGGGTGTTATAAGTTTATCCTTATTTCTCGTATTTATACCGTGTTTGTCGCTGTGTTTTGAGTAAACTTTCTATATTACATTAAATTTGGTAAACTTTCTATATTACATTTATCCATACAACTAAACAGCTTGCAAACACAAAAGAAACAGTGCAAGCGTTGTAGTGAGCAATAAAATATTGTTTATAGAAACAAAGAAATGTACAATTTATGTGGTGCTTCTTAACACGTTTCACCCGAGCTTTGAGCAAAGCGACTGTTGTTTAATACAATTGTAAAAATCGCTGCTGAGAAAAGTTTATATCCTTCCTCCATTTTATTGCACAATTATTTTAAATATTAAAATACACCTAATTGAAATTACTTGATGTGATTTTTTTTCTTTATCTTAGGATCATGTTCGTTATGAATTGATCATAAATTTTATCGAGTTATAAAATTTACTTCTAGGTCTCTAAAATTTACACCTTAAAATATTACCAAACTGAAAAACTGGAGCTTATCTTTCGCATAGTTATGTAAATGTGCGAGGAGTAAATTAGATTACTTATTTTACAAATATCCTTAGATTTTGCAAAATCTGTAATATAAATGAAAGCCTTAAATCATCCTTGATAATTCCTCTTCCATGATTAAAACTCTGAATTCTAAGTGAAATATCTGACCAAAAATCGATTTTTAGAAATGTTTCAAATTGTGTTTTCTCATAGAAATTACATCAAATATATTTTTACGAAAATGTTAGTTAACCTTCCTAAGAAGAAAACAAACCCGTTTATTTTTCTTACAAGTACGTATAAAACTTCAATCATCTCGTGCAGAACATCTGTTATTCGAACTAAACTGTACCCAATTAGAGAAACCTGGTGCTTCAACACACTCTCACACATCCAATTGAAATTCCTTTTAACTTAAATCGATAGATGTAACTGTCCCTTCTTCTCAAGTGACCGTGAAAGAGTATTGAATAGGATTTGCGCAACTGAATATTCCGATTTAGTTATTCAGAAGAGTAAATTTCTATATCTGAAGCTGAATTCGTGACCATCTGGCGCAGTGTCGAGATAATTATACGATCGGGTTTCTCCCTTTACGATACCATTACGTTATTATGATAATATAATAATATATTGGATTAATATCGATTATATATTATATGTATATGTTTTGTTAGAGGCACCAGATTTTGCTTGGATAAGCTTAGAAACAGACCGCCATCAGCAGTTTGAGGAACTCTGGGCTGTTTTACGACCCAAAAGTATAGGTCCAAATAGTCCAGAGTAATCGTTTTAGTGGAGTTTTCTTACCAGACTTTCTCTAGTTGAAGTCGGTAATAGAAATGAAGAGTATATGAGAATGATGTATGGTGAAAATGTGACATAATACATAGGTACATTGACACAGCGTTTCCAAGTAATGTTTCATTTTCTATTAAATAGAATCTCGTCTTATGTAAGCTCTCAAGTTTTTCTTTGTATTACAGCTCTATTATAGTGCAAAGTAATGCGATATTAAGTCTGGTGCAGCGTTTAATCAAGTTATACGTGTTGTTTCAGATGTTTCTACTATGTGACTTTTATAACAAATTAGAATCCATGTAATATTTAAAATTACATTACTAAGGTTTATTATTAAGAAAAGTACAATGACAAAATTCAAATAGAAATTATAGACAAAATTGAATGGAACAGTTGAGTTTAAATGGTTTTATATAAGACATCCTAAGGTTTACTCAACTGAAGATACAAGTATCTGGAAATGGTCCAACAAACACAATATCCTCCTTGAAATAGCGAGTTCCGCAAGAATACTTTCTGTAAAGTAGAAACGTTGTATCATTCTTTAAAATAGAATAATAAAAATAAAGGGAGTTTATTTATAATATCAAATATTCGTGTAAAACTACGAAAGTATCAATAATATTTATTTGTTAGATTTTTTTCATAATAAAAATAGAATAAAACCAGTAGTAACGCGCTTGTTTGGAAAATCGAGTGATAGCGATAAAAAATCAGACGCTAAAATTGGTAAACACTGGAGTATTTTCTTTCTTTTTGTTTAAGGCTTCAAAACGTGCCAGTTGGACATTTGCATTAACAATGTCTCGTAAAATGAGGAAGATACGAGGGAGAAAGGTTAAAATTATACTCAATAATATTATAATAAATATGTAAAAAGGTAGTAGTTTTGTGTAAATTTTGGATTTACAACGGAAGAAAACGAAATTTACATACACAAAAACACTAAACTTTAATTGAAAATAATTTGTAAATCCCGCTTCTTTTACAAATAAGTTTAATATAATTCTTTCGTTCGTTCGTTTCAGCCCAAATACGTCCACTGCTGGACATAGGAGTTGAGCAAGACCGGTTGTTGTTTTCAACAACAACCGGTCTTGCGCCATCCGCATCCAGTGGGCTCCCGCGACTTTGACCAGGTTGTCGGTCCACCTTGTGGGAGGCCTGCCCACACTTCGCCTTCCGGTTCGTGGCCGCCACTCCAGAACTTTGCGACCCCATCGACCGTCTGTTCTGCGAGCGATGTGCCCCGCCCACTATCACTTGAGTTTAGCTATTCGAAAGGCTATGTCGGTGACCTTGGTCCTTCCGCGGATCTCCTCATTCCTGATTCGATCTCGCAGGGAAACCCCGAGCATAGCCCTCTCCATTGCTCTCTGTGTGGCCTTGAGCTTTCTTATGAGGCCCATCGTGAGTGGCCACGTCTCTGCTCCGTGTGTCATCACTGGCAACACACACTGGCCAAAGACTTCAATTTCGAATATAATTGTTTACACTACACTTAACATATTATATATAAACGTAATTCATCTCGATGCAAAATTTCATTCAAATATGTACAGCCATACAAGGCTGTGGTAGATCAGCGGTAACGCGCTTGCTTGGATAACCGAGAGATGCGGGTTCGAATCCGGGTCTCGCACCTCTGATAACTTCATGTGCGAATCGTTTTCTATCGATTACCGCTTGTCTTACGATGAAGGAAAACATCATGAGGAAACCTGCATGTCTTAGAAAAACCAAGCAAGTTTTTGAAAGACATGTGTAGTCCGCCAACACGCACTAGGCCAGCGCGGTGGACTAAGGCCTGATTCCCCTCGTACTGAGGGAGGCCCGTGCCCAGCAGTAGGACGTTAAAAAGGGCTGAAGAAGAAGAAGAAGAAAAAGAAGAAGAAGAATGTATAGCCGTTGTGCTTTGTTTGAGTAATATCTATCTAATAGTATAAGATAAAAATAAGTACTTATTAAAGCAACGAAACGACTAATAAATTGTATTTTTTAGACATTAATTCATATTTTTACATACACTTTTAACATATGAACGACATGAGAGAGTTCTAGGGCATGCAGACTCTTGAAACCCACTTAAGTAGCGAGCAAGTTAAGGCTTGCGCAAACGTAAGAGACATTTGTTTACGGCTCTTTTGTTGAAATGTCTTAAAATATGTTTTATTTTCGTGGCATATTTTGGCAATAATAGTTATTTTTAAATATTTTATAACTGTTTTTTAATTTTCTTACGAAAAAAAACAGGGATAACTCGTCACTACACAGTATAAAACAAAGTCGCTTACCGATGTCTGTCTGTCCATATGAATGCTTAGGTTTTTAAAACTACCCTACTCGATGCGGTTTATATGAATAACTGGCGGAATGCGTATATTAAATAAATAAAATATTTATAAGATTTTAGGTAATTTTTTAAAATAAAGTTAATATGCGAATTATATTTTATTTGAAAACATACTAGGCAACGGCGTTTCGAGGGTAGAGCAAAACCGCAAGCTACATGGGTGGCACGTCTCTTAGCTTGCTTTGAACTTAGCGTTACTGAATTTTAAGCCAAACTTTAAGTTATATATTACACGCATAAAATTAAATGATGCACATTTAAATCTATTTATATTCAAAAAAAAAAAAACTAGAAGGAATATTAGAAATAACTTTATTTTTATGAAATGTTATTGATATTTTAAATCCTTTAAATAATGTCACAGATATGCTATAAATTACACAGATATTGTACGAATTACGATACAACGAAAATGCCAATCAATTTTACCTGTAAATTTAAATTATTTACCTGTAACTTTTTATTATAAATATTTCCCTGGGGATAGCAAAATTCGCAATAATTCAAACAAAATCCAGTTAACAAAGGTAAATATGACTCAATCAGCAACATTCCGCACATCTGTGTACTGCGTGGGCAACAAGGGCCTATCGAATCGAATCCAATAATTTAATTACTGGGCGATCGACGCAATTTCCAACCAATATTGATTTACAGGAGAGGGACTTTATTCAATTTTGTATAACTTTTATTTGTGACAAAGGCTCTTAGATGGAAGAAACGCACGTTCATCAAGATTTTGTCACAATTTCATGAATGTTTTAGAATTTTTTTAGAAAAAATATTAATCTGACATTAGTTTCGATGTATATTTATTACTACTAGTTGTCTGCCGTGACGCCGCTCGATGTACATGTCTGTAAAACCCATATATTGGTAAATCTTATTATTTTTAATTAGGATTTTACTTAGGATTGATAGATTCCAATTTCCAGGTTGAAATAAAAAAAAAACTCAACAAGAAGGAGAAGAATCTCATTCTAAAACCTACGTTATCATAATATATACATTTGCCAACCATCGTTTGTTAAACCTCGTATGCTCTAAAATTAAAAGCCCTGAAGATCATGTTGTTTTATAATATGCTTGCATTATCAACTCATCAAGGTACATCTTACAATATACTATTGAAATCTAAGATTTAATGATATACAGCTTTAACGGTAACATATTAATACATTGAAAATCTTAGGTTAGATCGTGAAGCTTATTCGTTATATTTAATATTAGCTCATTTTTTTTAAATATCTCCCGTAAAAAAACCAGCAAATTTGTTTTATAGCATCTTTACAATAATGTGAAATTTTAATAATCTTAATATCGTACTAATATTATAAATGTTAAACTTTAGGTATTTGGATGTTTAGTTAGATGTTTGTTATTCAATTACGCCAGGAACAGCTAACGGATATGGAAGTTTGTTACAGAGTTAGATTATAGTATGGAATATTAAATAGGCTAAGGATTTTTATTTTGGAAAAGTGTACAGATCCCGTGGGATAGATTTGATTTATTTTCCATTACGGATAAACGCGAGCGTAATTAGTGTAAGTAAATGAAACTATCTTTTCTGAATTTTGTCGCGGATTTATTTAAATTTACTAGCTTACAAAAATTTACAAATTTTTGTAAATTGTGGGTAGGCACTGTGTGTAACAAGTATAAATTTCTGAGACGATAAATGCCTTGTCTCTCCCGTGACCGTAATTGCTGTAAAGCATTCGAAACGTCGGGAACCAAAAATCAAAATAAGTTCGGGACAAAACCCAAAAAGATAGTTTCATTTATAACGTCCAATATTCGCGTAAACCTAAGAAAGTATTGAGTGTTAGTAACTAGATTTAGTAAAGGCATTTATAAAAATAAACAGTAATAGTGGTAAATCGTCTAAAATTTAAACGTATAGTGAGCGATAGTGGTAAATTATGTATAGCGTTTAGGCGGTTGAATATTGATGCACCAATTATACTAACTTACTAAGTGGAATAACCCAATCGATATGATGTGAGAGCAGGGTGAACTAGAATTGGTTCATAAATTGTAGCAACTTGGAGCAGTGGTAAAGCACTCCCATAAAAAACCGAGTGAAGCCATTTGAACCCCATCAAATCTCGACTCTTGCAACTTTGATGCAAGTTAATCAACATGTTGGTAAACCGTGAAGGAAAACATTATGAGTGAACTGCACGTCTGAGAGGACCTAGTGAGCCAAACCACATCTGGCCTGTGTGAGAATAGTCTCGTAGTTATTAATTCGAGTAGAAACTTCACTGTTTTGTGATTGCTAAAGCAATACTTTCTTAGGTTTACGCGAATATTCGACATTATAAATGAAACTACCTTTTTTTAAATAAATTAAAATGTTTAGAATTAAAATTTTATAAGATACTTTGATTTTTTCGTAAATTGTGGGTAGGCACTGTCTGTTACAAGTATATAAAGCTCTGAGACGTCACCGTGACTATGATTGCTGTAAAGCATTCGAAGCGTAAGGAACTAAAAATCAAAATAAATCCGCGACAAAATTCGAAAAGGTAGTTTCAATTGCTAAATAATTAATATTATATTAGGAAAATGTCAAGGCGTAGTAAGTTTATTGTACTAGACGTCGCAGCTTGACCACGTCGCGAATGTTGGCACGTACACACATTTATTCACTAGTTTATTAACTTGATAGTTATATGACGGTAAGGACTGATGTTTGCGTGGAGAGAAAATTTATAAAGTTCAACAAACCGTATTTATTATATTGGAGGTTTTTGATTATTTGTAAAAGCTGTCTGGATCGAGTTAAGCGAGATTATATTTCTAACTAAGTATATTTGCTTATAATATAATTTATTCAATAAACATTGGCTTTTATATGTTCTAAACTAGCATTATTGTATTTTAATTTATTTTTTTAATTAAAAGTAAGTGTTATATTTTGTATCAAACATTTGTATGAAACATCATAAAATTTTTACCCTGAGCCGAGTATCTAGGATGGACTGTTAACAATATGTCTATTGCATTAATATTCTGTTGCTATACAGTACGAAAAGTAAGGTATTATTTAGAGTTATATATTCTCTTTTATAGAAAATTCAATTTCTTTGAGCATACCACTTTATACAATGTCTTATATTTAAACGGCTACAGTAATGCGGGAGGCAGGTACGCATATACTATTATGGGTTCCTTTGTGATCGCTTAAACTAGTTGAGTAAGGTTGTTGACTCTTTCAATAACGTTGATAATGGAAATGAAAGCTTTAAGGATATTTGCGTAGCTCTTATTCAATTCAGAACAATGTTATACGATCAAATACTGGTAAAAAGCATTTGTGACTTACCCCCGCCAAGCTTGGGTAAAGCACTAGATCTAAATTTCGTATAATTATTTCTAACTTTTATAGTATATATATTTTAAGGTTTATGCAAGTTTCATCCAAACACGGCGGAATGGCTGTATCATTCAGCACCTTTATTTTTCACTAGCCAGATAAAACTTATTAATCAAATGACAACACGTTTTGCTCAGTTGGTAGTGACCCTACTTTCTGCGCCAGCGGTCGCAGGTTCGAGTTCGGCTGTGGGCATTTGTTGAGCACGAATGTTTGTACTCCAGTTATGGGTGTTTATATTTATAATAATATGTATGTATTTAAAAATTTATATGTGTAGTATATCAACTATCTGGTATCCGTAATACAAGCCTCGTAGCTTACCACGGAACTAGATGGCGCCGTTGTAAAAATGTCCCAACATATTTATTATTATTATTAATATTTAAGTAAATTCTCATAAGTTTCTAATCGAAAAATTCATTGTATATGATAAAAAAATGAAAATGATGACAGCAGAAAATATGAAGTGGCTTAGCAGGGATCATCCGCTAGTGTAGGTACCAAGTATCAAACAAGGCGCCCGTTAAGCACGTACTGACAAGATAAGTCGGTTAAAAATGTTTTATGTAAATACTACAATCAAAGTACTTGATATTTAATACCTATGAACATATATGATACTATTATTTGCCCGTATCTTCACTCGCGTGGTTAGTAGAGTGGGGATCAAAAAGAGCATATTTCTGATCTCAGAATTCTATTCGTGTAGGTGCTTGCCTTATAAAAAATGTTGAGCCGATTCAGCTTTAAAAGGCAACCGACAACGTTACTTTATCATCATCAGTATATTATATAAATAAAATTGAAGTGTCTGTTTCACATTAACATCTTTTAACTAAATGCATATGAAAGTATATATGGTACTAACAGCGAAGGATCAATTTTTAATATTTTTGTTGGTCTGTAACGGCTAGACCGATTTTGATGGGACTTTCACTCGCAGATAGCTAATGTTATAAGCAGTAACTAAGGCTACTTTTATTTTATAAGAAGACTATAAAAACCGCTTAATTTATTTTTACTTACGCCCAGCGTAGCAGGCTGTTTTTCCTAGTTTATAATATTAGTATGGATTACCTTTTGCAACATATTTAAACTTTTACTGAAGTTTTAAGAAGTTTCCCACTTAAAAATCAAATAAGTATTAGAGGTACAAAGTACAGGACGCGCGTAAAGTTAAAGTATGAAAACCTTTTTAAATTTCACAGAGGCACTAAACATAGAGGATATTACCAGAAGCCTTTTTCTTTCTAAACTTTCCAACGCATAACGAACGAGTTTTTGAATTAACTTTTACCTAGTTCGTACTCGTTAATTCTTTTTTTTCCTATTAACGTTTTAAAGCATTACATTGTAACTTTTTAGTAGGTATATATCTTTAGTGCAAAAGAAACATATTTGGTTTCTTTTTTATGTAATACAAATATGTATTTGTTATCTATAGAAAGTCTTACAATTTTAAGTTAGGCGTGTATTTTTTAGTGAGATTGACCGTTGCAACCAAAGTTAGCGTACATAACTTTTGTAATTTTTTCTATTTATAATAGAGTGACTAATAACAAAAGATAATAATGAAATATAAAAAATAATAAAAAATGAAGAAAGCTTTAACGAATTAAGGATATATAGTAATAGAAATTAATATTTTAAATTTTAATCAATCACATAACTATCTATTTTTATAGTTGATTAGTAGTGAGCTTAGGTATAGTTAAAAAATATTATATTGTATATAAATTAAAAATTTCATTTAATACTCCTATATTTTATGCTTACATGTAAGTAAATCCTACTATAAAGTAAGATTATATGATTGATGAGTGGCTGAGGTGAATATCCACATATAAACGCCCGTAGCACGTGCCACAATGCGCTATCGTAGCACTAACAACGCATACCAAGTTTGCTTGTGAAGACCAAAGCACTATAACTTTACTTTTGTGTTAAATATATTATGTATTTTCGATTAAATTTTGATATATTTGCTGCCTAGGTCTTTATGAAGACAAACATTGGGCATATTTGCAATTAATATGCTAAGGTTCCTGTCTCATTATAATCGTTTCCAGATGTTTAAAATTACTACTACGGTTTATACGGCTATAAAGTTTTTACTATGCAAGCGTTTAAGTTATCTTATCTTTGTTATGAGTTGATCTGTCTGTAAAATAAAACTAATATGCTTGTGTATAAAAAAGTAGCATTAAAATGTAATTTTTATGGTCGAGAGGACATACGTCCCGTCGTCCTTCCATCTTTGGTCCATTACTTTTTAAAGCATACAGATTGAGCGACATTTTGTTTTTATGTTGGTTGTTTTATGTAATATGTAGGTACAATTTTATTAAAATACATTGTCATAATCGATATTGATTTACATATTATATTTTATATTCCAAGATGTACCTATACGAGCTTTTTCCAAATTAGTTCCACTCATATCCCTTAGACTTATTTATAATCGATTTTTCAATTAGTTGATGTAAGTTATTTTAATTATTTTGTTTTTAAATGAGCATAACGTAATTTTGTAACCAATTAGAAGTGTTATTATTTATTAAGATATAATGAATGAGCCCGCTAACTAAAAAGTTCTTTTACTTGACTAATAATTATAAGTAAACGATATTTTAAAAAACTTTATCAATTTATTTTATAAATAAACGAATATCAAAAGGTAAACGCGAACTTTGATTCGATGTACAAAAGCGCATGATTGATGCGTGGTTAAGTTGAATGCCCACACATTCCTCTAAACGTTCCAAGCACGTCACAAAGAGCTTTTGTTGCACCAACAATACATGCAAAGTTTGCTGCTACAGAACGAATTGCCATAACTCATGTTGTGCGTAAACTTTTTATAATTTAATTCATTTTATGATTCAAATAGATATATATTTATGTTTTTTTATTTAAAAATCAAAAATTCAAATTACTTTTTTAGAGTCTACACAAGCCTTGTGCAAGAATCGAACCCGTGACCCTAAAGATATTGCAAGACACTGTTAGTCCAAAATTATAAAAAAAGTAAAAAAAAATACCCTTTATAAAATCAAGGATTAATTCAAGAGCAATTATATTTACTTTAAGATTAAGCAACCCTCGATAAAACCGTGAATAATCTTACAGTGGGAATATTTGAATTGATTAAAATTTCCTCCGTTACGTTGTCTTATCTTTTTCATCCAAAAGAAAAAAATATTCTGCTGTTAAATTATATTTTGCTTTGTCGATTTGAGGAAATTAAATTTACTTATTTCTTATCAACCCATATTTTTATTTCGGCAACCACCTTTCTATATTTAGTTTCATTGTTTCAACAGATCTTTTTTTGCTAGACATAAATTCTTTATTTGTCAGCCAATTTTATTTATTAAGTAAAGCTTATCACAATACATTTGTGACAATCAAACTGCTGAAGTCGGTTATGAGATTATCGCGTACCAATGCACGTATAAACGCACGCACAGACAAACCCATCATTAGACAAACAGAAAAAAAAACAAAAATCTTTTTCTTAAATATCTTATACGAGTATATACAGACAACGAATATTTACTGTATGTATGTATTGTAACAAAACTTATAGTAGGATGTATTCGAGTATACAATCTGGAATTGCGGACTAAATACTTTGGTGAATTAAATTTATGGGTGGTCAATATTTTAATAAAAGTGGAATGATTATAAAGTAAATCGGCACAGAAAATATTTTGCTAAATGATTTACCAGGTTATTAAATGTTTTATGATGATACCATAAATATTGATCAATGTGCTTACTTTGTATAAAAGAGTACACACCCTTTGACTGAATAGCAATAGATTTTCTTTCCAATCTGTTAGCTTTCTAATAAGCTGATAATCATGTAAAAACCATAATTAAAAGAAGTCAGAAATGTTCGTTGATCATTTTTACATCAAATACACGAAAAACATTCATGGCCAGTGAAAGCCTCAGTATCATGATGTAATTTGCTCTATGGAAATGGAAGTTTTGACGGAAATACTTCGTAGGATTTTTTTACAGAATTTGTCATAAGCCGAAATGTCAGTAATTAAAATTATTTTCATACACTGAAAAAATATATTATAAAGGGCGTTAAGGTTAAGTTATTAATATTTAAAACTGAGATAAACTAATCTGATTTTGAGAATAACGTTTCTGGAACAAAATTGTATTTACGTGAACTTGCAAATTTTGTCTTTCGGTGTATTCAAGTTCGTAACTCCCTTAGGCTTAGAATATTCAAATTGCACACTAGGCAATTAGTTCTGGCTTAATACAATAAAGTGAGCTGAAGTTTAACAATGGACTATAAATTTAAGGTCATAATAATGGAAGTTCTGCACATAAATTTTTAATGGCGACACATTATAACACTTATAACTTATAAGTGTATAGTTATAATATAAGTTATTTATTAGGTATTAGGAAAAACTATAGAATAAAGTATTTGGAGTGTTTTTTATTCAATATATTGTCAAAATATAATTTCTTAATTTCGTACCAGCCCCTTACTCTTGTTTCGATGCAGTGGTACTCGTAACTATTGAATATTTTTTATTTGCTAACATTAGTGTATGTGTACCTAATACCAGTTCAAATTCTATCTATGCACTAAGCTTAATTAAAATCCGACCAGCTTTTTCAGCGAGAAAGAATAATGAACGAACTGAAGGTTTATATTTAAACGCCTACACGATTTTAAGATTTATAACCCAGCAAAATGCTGAAAATAAGAAAAGAAGAAGAAAAAATAAGAAAAAATGACATCATTTAGAAACTTTTTCCCTATATCTCGTATTTAAGAAGTAAATGAAGCAAAACTTACCACCGCACTAATGTATTGGAGTTCCTGTGGGATTTTCCGTTGTGTCCGTGTGGGATATTCCAATGGAATGTAGTCACATCTCATTTAAACTTTGAAGGATGAAGCGTGAGTGCGTTCTATATATTTTCGACGTTGTAACAGCACTATTCCTAAATATATCAATACAAAAGCACTGCCCGAAAACGATAAAAAAAGAAACATTTCAATCAAACAATATAATTAATATAATAAATAGAACTAAAAAACCTAGAGGTGAATTATGAGAGAGAAAATGAAACATACATGCATATATTCAATAACCCTCCTTAGTTTATAATTTAATTTTTTTTACTACTTTAGTCGTAGTTAGTTACCTAAAAATTAGAAAGTCGTGAGCAGAGCCACCCTCACTTCCTTTGGGTTGGTTCGTCAGTAGGTAATTTTTTTTTGGGTGGAATTCTTTTTTTAAATTATATTAGCCTAGGTTAGGCTTTATGACCAGTGAAAGTCCCGTCAAAATCTGTGCACAACAAAAATGTCAAAAGTTTTATAATTCTTATACATTTTTAGTGAAAAGCTGTTATGTTAATGTTACAAACAGACACTTTAATTTTACTTATCTGTATAAAGGAATTTATTTCAGCATTAGGGAGAATATGTTGACGGGGCACAAAAGTAATAAAGTAAAAATTCGAATATTAAGTCGTTTCAAATAAAAAACGATGCGAAATATTATGAATTTTAATCAAGCCTACTGAATAAGTAAGTATATATAAACATAGGAAGTAATGAATTTACGAAGTTAAATAAAAAACCCTTTTGCAATTTACTTTCTTTTATACAGTTTAAATTAAAAAGTACAACTTAATTAAGCTATATAGGACAAGAATATCATCAGAAGCTTCTTGTTGTGAAAAAATATGTTTTCCAGTACCAACAAACAAAGAAGTTATCTAAGTTGTTATTGTGAACACGATCAAAGCGTAATTTTTATTAGGAAACCGAAATGCTTGACGCCGTGACCCGGAATCCATAAAAGATTTTATAGGTTACAGAGGTTAACTATTTCCGCAGGTACTTGAAGTTTTATAAATATTTTTCAATACCTGACATCGGATCGCATAGAGTGCCTTATTTTATAAATAAATATACAAATTAAATAGTTTATAAATATTATGTAGTAGGTTAAAAATAGTAACAAATCGAAGTTTGGGCATGAAATATACATATATTATTTACCTACTTAAAAAAAACCCAAGACAAAAGTTATTACAATTTTTGTCTGTTTGTTTAGCAATTACCGCGGCTCCGCCCACGTTATAATCACTTTTAAAAATAGGTTTGTTTGTAGAAGGATGAAAATTTAGTGTTATAAGTATTTTTGATGCCAAATCAAAATTAACAATAAAAATTTGGTCTACAATAAAAAATCCTAGAAAGGGCCACCCTTGTCACCTAGGGCAATAAAAAATAGCCTACGACTCATTCTCAGACTTACCAAATGTGTATATTCAAAAATTTCATAAAAATTCCCTAAAAAACTAAATTTTGAGTCTTAGTAATGTTACTTGGGTTAAAATATAGGATACGTTAACGTTAACTTTAATTCTTACTTATTACGTCGAGTCGTCGTAAAAATTTACATTGGTCAACCAATATTTAACCGATTATGCTAAAGTTTTTCCTATACGAGCAAAGAATAGAGCATTGGAATTGGTTCGGATTATTTGAGTTTTATTTTCCTCTTCTTACGCAAATTAATATAATTGCTGCAATCAAGTTTTTAGAAACATTTATGGAAATTCCTCACGAGGAAACTGCTGGACAGAGTTTGATAAAATTTATACAGATTACAGCTTGTTATTCGGATTAACATACGGGATACTTTCTACTGCAGAAAAATATATAGTTTTTGAGGAATCTATACTAATTAATAGTTAAAGAGTATCTAGGGACGAAGTCGAGCGGCAAGGAGAGTCTCTATTTTTCAAATAAATTATATTCTAAATAACCCAAGCTCATGTTAAGAAAAAAAATGTCAAACTGCAAAACTAGAGTAAGTTCCATCATTAAGTTTTACAACTGTCGACACCTTGGTTAAGTATTCGCATTCCGTTTCTCGCGGAGACCTTTTCATAATGTATGTACATGAAACAATGGGAAAGCTTAAAACATCATTCCATTGGGCTAAAATAAGAAAGTTGGCTGTGAAAAACAAAATCTACTTAAATTCAGGAACAATTTTGGAACGCTATTTGCCTTTTGAACTTTACACTTCCACTTTGCTTTTATCCTTTGTTATGCGATTTTGGTAACTTTTCGACAATTTGCATAATTATATAAAAAATACATATTTCAAATATTCTTAACGACGACGTCTAGAAATAATTTCTTATGCTACATATTGATTGAAACAAAAAATATGGCTATCGTTTATTTTATGATCTTAAGAAGGTGACTTAAACAGATACTATTATAATAAATGCAAAATAAAATGCATGAACTAGATTAATATTGACTGTGAAACAAGTGATTATATTAAAAACGTAAAATAGTTTGCTAGCTAGTTTATAGCATACTTTATTTTCACTATTCTAGTATAAATAGTTTACAGTATTGTGTTATCCGTGAACACAAAAAAAAAATACTTTAAGTACTTTGAGATTGACATATTTTATGTTAAATCTATATATAATATTATATAAATGCGAAAAACACTCACTGACTCATCACGGAATCTCAAAAGCCGCTAGACGTGTAAAGAAGAAAATTGGCAGGAAGGTAGTTTATAAATAGATGTCCGCTAAGAACGAATTTTGTGACAGGGTCGGATTAAGGAAGTCTAATAGTTCTCGCAACACATATTATAAATAAATACATACATACATATTATAAATATAAACACCCATGACTGGAGTACATACATTATGTTACTCAGAGACTTTTATATTAAAATAAAATACTTAAGGAAGAACAATTTTCATTACAACAAACAGATCAGCTATCGATCAGCTTTTTTATATGACAGCTATATATTCTTTCTTCCTAAAAATAATGACTCATTAAAATTATTTTGTAGTTAAACTAATAAGAACTCGATACTGATTAAACAGAACGAATAAATGTCAAGTATTAACGAGATGACTCAATTAAGAACTTTTGCACTAAGTATATCTCTGTAATTAATACGAGTAGCATTAATTAATTAATGACTCTTATAAGGGCTTCGTTTTTTCATACCATAGACTTATACTTTGACTTTGAAATACATAATTGATAATTGAATAGATTATAGTATAAACATGAAATGAGAAAATTGTCATGCATTGTAAGTGTATAATTCAAACTAAAAAAAGGTTAAAGTTGATTAAAAAGTTTTTTCGCTTATTTTTATTTATTTTATTCTTTTTATTTACATAAAAATGTTTATTACATAAAAGAAATATATACAAAAAGTGATTAGAAAAATAGTTATAAAGACATTTTCCTGCATAGACTATTCGAGTTAGACGGCTAATGATAAGTAATAGTAAAGTAAGTAAAAGTTTATATGGATAAATGTGTCGAGTGCCTTAGGAAAGAACTTTAAAATTCGGGTAACCGTAGATGTTTGAGAAGATGACAAGTTAAAGTTTAGGAAACTTATTATTTTTTTGATCATATTGATTATATTAGAATCGATAAAAGCCGGTTTCACTATAGCTGAGATTATGCACAGTCATGCGCATTTATGCTTGAGTGAAATTGCCTACGGGTCGTTCTAGGCGTTATGGGTGTTAGACGACGGAACATTGTGTAAAATAAAAAAAGCATATGCGAATTTTTATTGCTTAAACATTCTTCCAGCGTATATCCGGACATGACGAAAAATTAAAATTACTTAATAAAACTCTAAATGTACCTATGAATACTTAATTCTGACGGAAAAAATGTTTTACAATTATAGCCACAGTTAAATCGGTCATACAGCTCAGTTTTGTGAAGCCATGTTTTAATATAATTTGTATTTTTGAAAAAACAAAAATTCTGATTCACTAAAAAGTTACATCAAAAAGTTCTTATCAACTGTATGGTAAAGGGTAAGTAGTTAGCCATCATGATTAAGCGGTTTTAAACTTAAATGATGGCAACATTTATTAAATGGTAAAATGTCTTCTAATACATAGTTAACGAAAACGTCAAACGTGATGTAAACATCGGCTCCGTATTACAATTTAAAATTAATCCAAAATAATTTGTATTTAAACTCAAGGAGTGACTAAAGTCGCTTAATAACATTCAATGTGCTCGTGAAATTGTTGTGTCGGTTTAAAATAAAGTGTAACAATAATAAGAAGTAATTTGAAGCGATAACTTACAAATATAAGTGATACGTCATAAACTTATAAAAAAAACCTATTTGCTCAGTCCAGCTTATAAAAAAGGGGAAAAGGTTTTCAAGATATTTTTCATATGTGTGCGCATGGGAGTTTTATTTTTGGTAACAACAGCGTGGCTGTTCAGCCTTTTAAAATTTTAGTATCGGCGTGTGTTATTTTCAAGACGCGGTTGCTAAGGCCGCCATCGGTTGCCCTAGCGACGCATGTCTCTTCAACTGCAGCGGCCAATTACAAGACAATATTGACACATCTACGTAACGACCCTTTCGCCTTGTTTCCAAAACAAGCAGCCGTCATATTTTGACTTCGCCTTTTTTTATTTTTTTAGTGTACATTTTAAGTTAATTTATTGTGTTTTTTTTTAATTTGTTAAGTTATTCTTTTTTGTGTATGAATTTAACTTTTATGAATGCATTTAACTTTTTCGAATGCAGTCCGTGACCCAATCTTGTGATGGCACGTCGAACGCAACCCATATATGTACTCAGTGCAACAAGTCTTTCAAATCTTTGAAAGGCCTCAACATACACTCTACAAAAACACACAGGAAATGTTTTAGCCAAAACAGTTCACCTGTAGACACCCATCCCACTATTCCGAGTACGCCTACTCATGTAGCCAACGATTCAACTCCTTTCCACACATATCTTAACCATTTGAAAAATAGTATACCCATAGTTAAAAGAATCCCTCGAGGAGCTCGAATAACCGTTGCTACACATTTATCACAATTAATCCAGAAATGTTACATAAGCAATTGTACTCAAGACTGGCAGAACCTATTTTTATTTTCATACAGCACTTTACATATAATTAAAACTGATGAACCGAATTTATCCTTGACGCAAAAGATTAAGAATAACTGTGCTGTAAGCTCCTCGCCTTCTCCCGCACCTCTATTCAAACATGATGCCCCTCGTAATCGCAACAAACTCATCATAAACAAAATCTGTGACGGAGATCTCAAAGGTGCCGCTCGCCTTTTGTTCTCCAACGACGTGCTATCACCAGATACCCCTGACACCCTTCAGGCCTTACTGACAAAACATCCTCCAGCTCCAGTAAACCCATATTTTCTAGACCCACCAACAGCAGGGCAAGCATGCCTTCAAATTCAAAACAAAGATGTTACGAATGCCATTTCATCTTTTAAACCAGGTTCGGTTGCAGGTTTGGATGGAATCTCACCCCAACATTTGAAAGACTTAACATCGTATTCTGTGGGCGATGCAGGCAAGCAACTTGTAAATTCAATCACTAAATTAATCAACTTTATGTATTCCGGTAATGT
Organism: Boloria euphrosyne; assembly: GCA_951802675.2. NCBI lineage: Eukaryota > Metazoa > Arthropoda > Insecta > Lepidoptera > Nymphalidae > Boloria > Boloria euphrosyne. The sequence continues at coordinate 9,408,010 of OX637871.1, read as the reverse complement.
CAATCCAGAAATTGTTCCTATTCTTTTCGGCGCGAACCTCATTGCTCTCACCAAAAAGGACGGAGGGGTGAGACCAATTGCTGTTGGATCAACACTACGACGTCTGGCCTCCAAAATTGCTGTTCGCCATATTTTACCAAAATTGAATTCGGAATTTGAACCCGTACAGTTAGGCTTCGGTGTAAAAGGAGGGTGTGAGGCAGCCGTCCATGCCCTACGCTCTTTCCTAACTTACGGACAGCCTGACGTGTTGCTCAAAATTGATGTCAAAAATGCTTTCAATTCGGTAAATAGGGATACCCTGTTGACGGAAATAAAACAACATATACCGGAATTATACAATTATCTTCTTCTTAGTTACGCTGACCCAACAAAATTGTTATATCGCTCTAATGAACTGTCCTCGGAAGTAGGTTGTCAACAGGGTGATCCCCTTGGGCCTGCAATTTTTAGTTTGGCTATAAATCCGATAATAAAAAATTTAAATTCTAAATTCAACGTTTGGTATTTGGACGACGGAACTATAGGAGGTGATATGGATACTGTGTTTTCGGACCTTTTTTTAATCAAAAACAAATTTGAAGCCATTGGTTTGGAGCTTAATTTTAGCAAATGCGAACTTTTTATAAATAACCGCGTCTTAAATTTAAATGACATTAAACAAAAATTTAATATTTTGGCTCCAAATATTAAAATAGTTAACAGTAATTCCCTTTACCTTTTAGGTTCTCCAATTTTTGATGAAGCTATTCCTGAATATATTAATAATTCAATAAGTAAATTTCAAAATTCTGTTGACCGTCTCTTTGAAATTAGTTCACATTATGCACTTTGCATCTTAAAATTCTGTCTTTTCGTCCCAAAATTTACATATGTGCTCCGTTGCTGCTCCTTTTGGAAACACCCAGATCTTTTGTCACAAGTAGACGATTTAATCAAAATTAGTATAGAATCGATACTTAATATGCAGCTGAACGAGCAATCTTGGACCCAAGCATCCTTACCCATCCGTTATGGTGGCTTAGGGATTCGCAAAATTTCCAGTGTCGCTTTACCAGCCTTCCTATCTTCTGTCCACAGCTCAGCAAATCTCATAAGTAAAATTTTAAGGGCATCCCCTTCAAACTTTGAGATTGCTGGCTTGGAAGAAGCTAGAAACGCTTTCTTAATTGCATGCCCAGGTCAAAATTTTCCAGTTTCTACAAATTCACAGAGGAGCTGGGACGACATAATTTCTAAATTTACTTTTGACAATCTTTTAAGCTGTAGTAAAGGTTCGGCGCGTGCCAGGCTTTTGGCCGTGGGTACGCATGAGGCCGGCTACTGGCTTCACGCGTATCCTTCGTCAAATACAGGAACATTTCTTGAGCCTGACACGCTCCGAATCGCAATCTGTCTACGGCTTGGGGTCCCGGTCTGCGCTCCACATAAATGTCCCTGTGGCAGCGATGTCGACAAGCTAGGACATCACGGACTGTCTTGCCAAAAAAGTGCAGGCCGCTTCTCGAGACATGCCGCACTTAACGATATCTTACGCCGGTCCCTTGCCACCATAAATGTGCCAAGTCTACTTGAGCCGACTGGTATAGCAAGAGACGATGGCAAGAGACCGGACGGTATGAGTTTGATTCCATGGAAGATGGGTCGGGTGCTGGTATGGGATGCAACCTGTTCAGACACGCTGGCCCCTTCCCATCTACATGGAACCAACAATAGAGCTGGTGCGGCATGTGAAGCGGCTGAAAAAGCTAAAGCAGGCAAATACAGGGGTCTAGGCTCCGAATATGATTTTGTTCCATTCGGTGTCGAGACCCTTGGTCCGTGGGGTCCTAGTGCCATGAGGCTTTTTAAGGAAATATCTAAAAGGTTAGTCGACATCACAGGAGACCGAAGAGCTGGCAGCTACCTCGGACAAAGAATTAGTCTAGCAATCCAAAGGGGGAACGCTGCCAGCATCTTCGGAACCTTGCCTAAAGGGACTCCTTTTAATAATATATTTTAGTTATTATAGTATATTTTTTTAAGGTTTTTAGTTTTAGGTTCATTCTTTTAGTATATATTTTTATATTTAGTTGTATTTAGAATTCATAGAAGCAATTTGTATAATGACATGTCGTAACAGTATCTTTAAATCTGTATGAAAGAATAAAATAAACGTTAACGAGTAAATAATTGTTTTCAAAGTAATTTATTGTTAGAAAGACTATCTTTATCCTATACAAATAACTGGATCAAATAACCAAAGTGATCAGTTGAAAATAAATTTTCTCTTTATTTTTTCTTCGAATCAAAGGTAGTTTAGTAACGCTTCGTTTTATTTAGTCGCACAGAATGTTTTTACAGTAACGTCAAAGAATAAATTTGGTTTATTTTGTATATACTTAATGTACTACACAAAATATTTGACAATTTGTGAAATTATGTGATTTTCATTAGTCTTATTTAAAGAATTAGTTATTACGAGCTCTTATATAAAATGCTTTTTATTCTACTTTTTTATACAAACACGTTTATTGAAAGTACTATGTCTTTAGTGACGTCATTCTAAACCTATTATGGCGGACACCCAAAGTCGGCGAACTATGTTTTTATTTATGCAAATGAAAGGGTTTGCTGAGAAGAATACGAAAAGCTACGAGATTGAAATTTTTTTTAAAGCAAGATTTTACTTTTGAAGCCCTTACTTAGACCTTAGTGGACGTCCCCTGTCCCTCATAGTCAGTTATCTTTTTCTAACCACAATTATTGTAGGACTAATTTATATTTTATATAAATATATATATCAGATTTAATCGTCTTATAATCAATGTCAAGTTAAATACTCCTACAATTAAAAAAGTAATTGATTTGGCAAAGTAATTTATAGCTAAGCTTAGTTTCTCCAAATAAATACGCTTGGATTTGTTTTTAATAAACCCTTTTCCAAGGCTTCTACAATGCCGTTCCCTCCATTAGAATTTCCAAGCAGTCTACGAAGCACTTTAGAAAACACTAATGAGGCGGCACAAAATAATAAGATTGACATTTTACGTAGAAGTCGATACAAACTGGATAATTAAAGCGGGCTCGTCTTCGCATCCCACTAATTGAGTAGTCGTTGGTATTAGTAAACTCATTGTATACTGGAATAAACTTATGACGCAAATTCTGTTTCTTTAATTACTTGAAAATATATTTTTTTAAATATATTTTCTTAAAAGGAAAAACGTTACTTCTTAATATTTTCAAAGCTTTCATCGTAATAAAGTTCTTCGAATTCTAGCAATTCTTCGTGCAAAAATTATGGCGGACTAAACAGGCCAATTTTATACCCTCTTTGTTGAAGACACGGTTGATATAATTAATAAAAATAAAGAAAAAACAGATGGACATTTTTGATCAAAAGTCGTAGTCTGTGTGAGTATAGCCTTTGAAACTAAACTAAAGGTCCTTTATATCAAATCACGAGCTAAGCCGCAAACTGAACTTGTTTAATATAATTTATAATATGTTTGCCGCACTTCGTACTTTAAAGTCTTAGAGTTTCGAAATTTGAACTGAGTCTTAAACTAAAACTATCAAAAAATCTTGTTGATTCCAAAAAGATTTAAAAAAGCAATTCCTTGAATATATAGATTAAATAAACAGCAAAAGTCACTTGAAAACTGAATATTTTAACGAACTTTTGATACAGAAATGTAGAGAAGTCGCAATAGATTAATAAATACTAATATGCTTAAAACAAACTCAAACCGCTGGAACGATTTCGATGAAATTTTCAGGAACTCTTGGAGGAAGATTGGCCTAGCGAGTGATCGTGTCGAGTTTAGTAGCGATTGCAAATCTGAATGCGGGCGAAGCCGCGGGTACTCCGAGTACATAAATAAATTAAAGAGAATTGTGATGTAGAACGTGTGAAATTTAAAGTTTTAATTTTATTTCGATAATGACTTTGAAGCATTTGAAGTATTTTAAAATTTATATAAAGCAAAAAAATTCACAGCATTATAAGTATTTATATTTAAGTTGCTTTCGGTTCAAAGTGTTTCTTGAAACGTTAAAAAGGCGAAGCTTTTATTAGCCATTTTCTTTTTAATTAATTAACAAAAATATAGAATCTGTTGTAGTAAAATATTATGAGGTTGTTGCTCTATCGAATTATTCGTGCCAATGCTTGGCCCGAACTAAAGTGGGTTAAGCCAATTTTCTTGTTCTTATATCGTTTGTTTACTATCTAAATCCATCGCAAACAATAAACAGAAATTGATAAAGCTTTGTGAATATTAATTACTTATTAGTTTATTGAAATATTAACCCAATTGTTCAAAATCAGAATAGAATTATGTCAACTATATATTTTTATTGTATAACGTTGTTCTACACAATATTTAAGAATATGCATTATTTTTCTTATAATTCATCATCATCATCATCATCAGCCCTTTTGAACGTCCCACTGCTGGGCACGGGCCTCCCTCAGTACGAGGGGGATCAGGCCATTGTCCACTGCGCTGGCCCAGTGCGTGTTGGCGGACTTCACATGTCTTACGAAAACTTGCTAGGTTTTCTCAGACATGCAGGTTTCCTCACGATGTTTTCCTTCACCGTAAGACAAGTGGTAATCATGATAGAAATGATTCACACATGAAAATATCAGAGGTGCGAGACCCGGATTTGAACCCGCATCACTCGGTTATACAAGCAACGCGTTACCGCTGGGCTACCACTGCCTCTATTCTTATAATTAACCCTTATCAAAAAAAAACTTAATCTCATTCTCAACATCGTCGATATACTATTATATTTTCACCAGTTAGGAGGGTTATGTACTTGACCGGTATGTATGTATAAGTATGTCGGACACTTTTTACGTTCCCTTGTAATTATTAAACGGATAAACCGATTTTAAAAAGTGATTTTAAAGATCTTGGAATATCATTAAAAATAAAAATTATAATTTGTGTGCCTTGAAAATATTTTTTCGTCCGAATCAATCGATTCTAGATATAAAAATAATTTTTTTTAGAGACTATTACAAAAATATATTAATTTATGCAATTATTTAGCTATGTATTATGTAATTAGGTACTAATTGGTATTAGGTATTACAATGTTATCATTGTAAATAATTTAGGATAAAAAGATGTTGAGTAAAAGTAATAATGTCTAACTAATCACGACTAAAAATTGGCAAATAAATAAATATATATATATATATATATATATATATATATATATATATATATATATATATATATATATATATATATATATATATATATATATATATATATATATATATATATATATATATATATATATATATATATATATATATATATATATATATATATATATATATATATATATATATATATATATATATATATATACATCAGGCAGTAAATAATAAAGCTAGAAATGTGTACGAAAGTCATTTAATTATAATACTGAACATAAATGGCTCCTTACTCATTAAAGATAATGTCTGCATTGGGTTCTATAGAAGTATAATGGATCACGTATTTATTAATTTAATTAAATTACCAATTTATATTAAATACAAGTATTCGATTGTAATTAGTAAAGCTATAATGTATAGTAATTATTAGTTTTTGTCTACGGATTCGTGCATGTAGGTTTAATGACAAAAAAGAAGCGTTTGCGTTAAACAAACATCTCTTAAAGTCCTTAATTTTGCATTTACTGTTCTATTAGTATACCTTATAGATGATTAACATCTGTGACTAAGCGACTTGACAAAATAATCTCCTAACAAATATTGTTTTTGAGTTTATAGAAAATCCTATAGAAAAGCCACTTATTTTTCTTTCACGTTTTTCGAACTTTTAGCAACATCACATGATTTTGTACATCATTGCATTTTTATTTATTATATTATACAGCAGGATAGTTTAGCAAATTGAAGTCGTTAAGGTCTTAGTATACGTCAAATTTGTCGTTAATTAATGTTAGTAGTGTTGTCCTTTGCACTTTATTTTAAATGTATTCACTATAGTCAGAAATGTTCTTTCGAGTGTAGAGGCAACATAAGCATAAAAGCCACTTAAATATCATGTATCAAGTAAAACACCAAACGAGGGCTTTGTTTACTTTATTTAAGAGAAAAAGCTTCGTGAGAGCTCTACAATCATTGTCACTTTTTCACTATTGTTAGAGACAACTGACAATATCTTTACAACATACCTGTTTATTCACATATTTGTGCAATTACAAATATCTTTAGAATAATGCACAAAGGCAAAGCGTGGTCTTAACTTGAAACTATCAAGACTCAAATTCGGGTTTTCTACGAAGCTATACTATATCTGTCTCTGTTTATCAAATGGGAAAGTGCGTTGATCGGTCGTTTGTCTCTTTTCAACTTGGAGAGGCTTGCGCGGAAAGAGAATGTGGGTAACGAACGACCTTTTGCGTTACGGGCAGCAGTGCGGAGCGTCCATTCACCAAGAGTGGTACACTCGGTCGTCGTCACACTACATCGTCCCGAACATCTGACAGCCTGAAAAAAAATTACGTAAATATTACCACAGCGAATAAAGATTATGAAACGCTGGTAGCTCGTTGCGTTAGATCCTTTAAAGCCACGCGAATCCTTAAACTTGCTTTCAAGTGTCGTCATCATATTGTTTTAGTGTTACTTGTTTGACCCTGGTGATTTTATTTTATATAATTTCTTAACCCTGTTTTTTAGTGGACTGTCTGTGCTTGTGTGTTATATCGCCCGATTTGGATTGTCATTCGCTCTATTGGTAAGTTCAATACTAACGTATGAAATGATATGTTAATTTTTATTCAAAGTTGTTTTATTTTGCGCTTTTAAAAGTTTTAGTTTGCATTTTGGTGAAAGTTTATTTTTTAGACATTTTTAAGCACTAAAATTATTCAAAAAATATCACTTTTATATAATAAATAATTTGTATAATATATGCAGATGCAGATTTTAATGAATGTAAACTTGCTTTAGTTACTATTATACTATATGAGTAACACAAAATGTAAATATAGTCGTATAATATATAATAATATAAATGGTGAAATAAAACTGCCATTATTTTCTGTCTGTAATAAGATACTTGAGAGGCGCTAAAAGTATAGGCCCTGGACATAAAAGCAAAGGGCAATTGCGAATACGACGCTTCAAACCCTTAACGAACTTAATTACTTAAGGGAAGCTTTTCTTTTTCGATAGGAAATTCGTCAGAGATCAAATAAGAAAAATAGGCACAAAGGCTAAATTAAAGGTAAGTCATTTTCGACGTGACACGAAAAATTCAGGAGAAGAAATTGTGTAGGGGATTTACTTAATACTGTTTACTTCACAAAGAATTCCAATAAAGTAGCTTGAATTATAAAAAACGCTTTTATTAAGGATGTAATAAATTAAACTAAAATTGCTATAGAAGCAATTTTATATTATACATTAGGTATAAAGTTTCAAAGCTCTTTATTCTACGACAGCTAATATTTATTATTATATGCTTTTTTTGCATCTTTGAATAAATTACAAACAACTTTAATGGCAATATCTATGTACAACATTCATTTCACGATTTTTTTTAACGTTGTAAATATTTTGTAACGACTTGCACTTAAACCAGTTTTGATAGATTTATAATTAGCGCTTTAATAACTTGTTTTACACTAAATAATTGTTAATTAAGTTTTGCTTATAATTTAAACATTAATTGTTATTTAATAGAAATACATAAAATGAATAAACAAGTTGGAGATGATAATGTATATAAAAAAAACAAAATACAATTACAATCAGTATTACCACGCCATATATTTTGTAAAATTAATCTCAAAATTCGTGTATAGACACAAACTAAATATACATAAATAAAGCCTTGTGCAAAAGTAAACAATATTATTGTATTTCTTACGTAATGCCATGTATTTCATGAATGATATTATTTTGTTGGCTATCTTGCAATTTTTTATAATAAATAATAATAATAAATATTTTGGGACATTATTACACACAGCGCTATCTAGTTCCGTGGTAAGCTACGAGGCTTGTGTTACGGATACCAGATAGTTGATATAATACACATATAAATTTTAAATACATACATATTATAAATATAAACACCCATGACTGGAGTACAAACATTCGTGATTAGCAAATGAATGCCCCCAGCGGGACTCGAACCCGCGACTGCTGGCGCAGAAAGTAGGGTCACTACCAACTGCAGAGTCAAACGTGTCGTTTGGCTTTTGCGTAGATAATTTAATGAAATGTCTCAATCCATTTCGATGTGTTGCATATTATAAAATATTTCTCAATCCATCCCTGTTAAAAAACGTACATACTGAATATAAAAACCTGATGCGTAAAAAGAACGCTCCAAATTTCTGATGTAGTGCTAATCGTATTACATTATTTTTGCAGTCATGAAAATTTAAAATGTATTAGACTTTATATCAGTAATCTTATGCTTTAAATTGTTTATGTTATTAGATATCTTTATGTAATAAATAATAAAAAATCATATTTTAGTATTTCAAATTTGATAAATAAAATTAATCAAATCAAGAAACTAATTCTTATAATTTTTATTAAAAATATGTAGACAACAACACAGCCGCAAGTTAGATCCGGCTTGGTTGAAACAATTTGCATTTCGTAGTCACTGTGGAATTCTTTGCGACAGCGCGCGTCGCTAAGAATTATAAAATATTGTTGAGAAAAACGAATCGTGTGGGTAAAATGTTTTGCTGTTTTAACATAAACATGCTAATAAAAATCGTAAAAAAATCAAGAATTAGGAGTAGTGTAGTGTATGCCCTATAAGAACTTTCATCCCCTTAATTTTTAAAAATCTTTTCTCAAAGTTCGATCTTTGAGTACCTTCTTATATAGATTTAAAACAAAAAAACATTGAATAATAATAAAAATAATAATATTATAGGTTGTCCTTTTTCGTTAAATTAACGCGAATGAAATACAAAATAATTCTCAATATTCACTCTTATTTAAGTTCGTAAATACGACACCCAATTCTATTGTTAAGATGAGTATAAGATGAGTCAGAGGTCCCTCTCGAGGTCATCTCGGTATCCGTCTCCACGCGCTTTTCGATTCTTACGCAAGCCTCACGGAACATTAACAACCTGCCGAGAACGTGAAGTCCATATTAATGCACGTGAAATTTCAAATTCTGTGCCAACATCTGATATCTCAAGTCACTTATTCTACCGGGAAAATTGTCACCGTACTTAAAAGTAAAGCAAAACTTTGTGGAATTGATGTTTATAAGACAAATATTATTGAAGCGAAACTTTTCGAATTTTGTCACGGGTTTATTTTATATTTTTGTTCCCGTCGTTTCGAATGGGCTACAGTAAACATGATCACGGGAGAGACCGAGATTACTTCTTCGCACTGTAACGAAGCTATTTCTATTTTTACACGACTGTCCAAAAAATGGAGTGTTATGTTCAAGGTTCATGTATGTATGTGTGCTTGTGAGTTTCTTTACTCCACCATAACTTCTAAACGCCTAAACTGATTTCGATGTACATGGTATCGTTAGAATCCTTGTATTACCCCGGGTAACAAAGACTTGTGAAAAATTAAAAAAATAAAATCGGGTAGATTTTTAAAGAACCATGATTTATAAAGAAACACCAACTTGTTAACAAAAGTATATGTTATTTGAAATTTAAATTATGTTATAACTTGAATTATTACATGAATTACTTTCTATCGATGCACAATCATAGATTTCTAACATTAGCTACAATTCTAATAGAGTAATAATTATATTCTTAATAGACTCCGTAGAAAGAGTCGTGGGCTCAAGCTATTTTACTAATATTAGGACAAGAAATTGCTTTAGTCATTGAGATTAGTTAATTTACAATATAAATATGAAGTTACTACTATAATGGAATAGAAAATTACTATTTAGAGGATAGTAAAATAAAATCTAGAATGTCTAGAGGTTTAAAGGACGCTTGCAAGTGAGGTCAAAGACTTAGTACGTGCATTACATTGGCCTTAAGTATTAAGTATTGTGGTACAGAAAACCACAGGAGTAGATATTATAGAGACGTGTAAAATAGATATAAATTCTAACTAAGTTTTTATATAAATTGTAAGTAATTTCACTGTTTTTGACATGTTATTTTTTACTTTAAAACCTTCAAAAAAATAAGAATAAATGTAGAATGCACGCAATTTTAAAATATTTTGTTTTATGGGGGCTTTGGGTTGCAATTATGAATCGATTAATTTTTTTGTAATAAATATACCTAAAGGATATACGGACGTCTTAATAAATAAATATCAACCCATAAATTATAATAAGCTCGCAAATTTCTTGTAAATCTTTACGAGAAACTTTATCTTTACTCTATCTAGAGTGGAAAAAATGTACATATTGTTATAATTGAAACAATTATGACTTAATTTGTTACTTGGAGCCTTAAGAACAGAAGTAGTATATCAGCTATTGAATATTAAAATATAGTTATAAAAAAAATAACAAACAAATTTGAAAGTCTTAAGTTGTATTGTTAATATTATTCATATTTGATGAAAGATAAATCACATCAGAAAATCTCATATCTAGTAAGGCGTGATATCCAGTAACTTGATGGATTGCGTGTTACACTAAGCTAAAAACATGCTACTTCAACTAAAACAACTCGGATGGATGATCATGATGAATAACACACTTTCGAATAAAATTTTACTTCGGGTTTCATGTTGGACGATAAACCAGTCACGAATTGGGAACCATCGGGACCAATTAATCGGTAAATGGGTCTAAAAATCTACATTTAAAATTTTAACAACGTCCGTTTGTTTGACATTGAATATTTTTATCATCAATTGCATTGGCGTTCTATAAAAATTGGTAGTAGCTTACATTAAACTCTCACAATCACTTCAATTCAATTTTTAAAAGTCTGTTTTTCAAATGTATATAATGTATACATCTTGTGCAAGCCTATATGTATGATGGTTATACAGCAAAGTAGAATATCATGCAGACAGAGCTACGGGCAGTGACTAGTGGAATTATAAAGAGTATAATACATCATCTTTCTGGTCACGTATTAGGTTACCGTTCTTTGTTACGTGAGCCACTTTCAGTGAGTGAATAGGACCGAAGGACTGCGTGTGTGCATTGAATATGATTAATTATTTGTTATTCATATATAAGGTCACTGATTGTAGCCTTGCTCTGTCATCCGTTTCTCAACGATCGTATAAGGTTGAAGGAACTTTCTAAGCCTCCTAGGTTGTAAGGCATCCATGCCAATCTAATTCGTCATTGTGAAATGAGACACGCGAATATTCCAGCACGATTTATTTCTACATATTTTTAATATTCAATTTTTTTAATTACAATCAATGAAACTAGTATGTGTCAAAGTGCGATGAGAATATACCTATTCCAAACTCATTACCTTAAAGTCATGGAATTCCCTATTGTAAAAGCTTTGTTCTCAATATAATCTAACCGTAAAAATTATAAAGGAAACGCGGGTAAAATCAATAAAATGTAATGATTACAATCTTAAACAGTCTCATTTCAGGCATAATGACATTATTCGATCTGAAGTTCCCAAAACACATTCAACTTTTGCCTACGATGCAGCAAAATTGGCTTGGTTTCAAGGCTGCTTGCCAAGGTTCAAAGACTTAGTAACAGTTTTTGTCCCGCCTATAATGCTATCATTCTTAAGATAAGGCAATAAACGCCACTTGAAGGAAAAGCTCATTTATTTAGGAAAACACTGCAGTGGACTTTTTAATTCCTTAGGAGATTCTTTCGCATTTCATTATGTAAAGTCGTTGAGGAGTGATCTCTTCAATAAGTCTTTTTACTTAAGCGCCAATTCAAATAGGGTATTTGATTTTGACGGTAATTAGAAATACTTTGAATACACTTTGGCTCAGTTTGTGTGACTCTACTGTGCCAGTGGTCGCGGGTTCGATTCCCACTAAAGGCACTCATTTGGGTGATGAGTATGATAATTTGTACTCCAGTCATATTTATCATATGAACAGTGTATTTAAAGTTAAACTATATGGTATCCATAACACAAGCCTCGTAGCTTAACATGGAACTAGATAGTTAGGAGTGTTATTATTCCAACATCATATACATATAATACTTAGTATTATACTTAGTATACTAGTTAAGCTATGCTATAACATTCATTATTTTACCGTTGATTTGTATTCTTTTAATGGCCATTTACGTTTAATAACCAAATGATTACTTTGGAAACCAAATATAAACAGCATAGAGTTTAGATATTTTAAGTATTAACATATATTTACATTTATAAACCACAGAATCGCTAACAAGTGAAACAAAGATGTCAGAAAATTCTCATACAGTTAGTAAGCTTTCCCTTGAAGAGTATCTGTTCTTTTTGTTTTGTTCTTGACACACCCTAAACATGATCTGGGGTAGTATCGAAATAGAATTTGCGTAAATTCACCCTCGCAACTTCGTCTTCAAAAATTTTCTAACAAGTGTTTATTGTTTTGTATACTTCTTTGTTTAGTTGAAGTATTGAATATTATCGTAGTGGATTTTATAAGCTTATTTATAAATTTAAAGGTTGCGGTAGGAATATTAATTCTACGCATACGTCAATCTGAAGTACCGCAAAAATTCAGTATTCCGATTCATATTTTTTGACTTTATTTCATTGAATGACAGAAATAGATGTTTAAAAGGCGTGACGAAAATGTTAAATGATTTTATAGGCTACGCAACGCTAGACCGACTTGAAATCGCCCGAGGTGAACCTCTTGGGGAATAGTTTAATATTTACAGTTGACCTTTTTAGGAAACCGAAAACCCATTAGAGTGATTTATGCCTTTGAAATAATCATTTCAGATTAAACTGAATTTATGCAAATATAATATTATCTCACTGCTTTTAGTTTTACTATAATTTAATTATTATTTCGTAAAATTTGTACATTTTTTTTAATTTGTATAATCAAAAATGTTGCGGCTCAGAATATAGTCCTATGTAAATATGAATATATAATATATGACTTAAATTATATGCTAAGTCATTTTCACTTTTAAAGAAAAAACCTACGTATCTTAAATAATAGAAAGAAAAATCTCCACAATGCGTTGTATGTGAGAAAGTAACAGTTGTGTTCAGCAGATTTCTAATGCAAATATCAATAGATGCTAATAAATGCTTTCTAACCTGTCCGTTTACTTTCTCCCAAATATTTATAATCATATCCATTTATGGATTTAATTTAAACCTATAATTATGACGGTTTTCTTTGAGGTGCGTAAATGTGATGGAAAATTGTCTAACGAAGCGTTATATCTTCGGCTGTAAACATATAAGTAGATTTTATTTATTGTATGTATTTATTGAACCCTTTTTCAGATAGTTAGTAGTTAGTTTCTAATATACTGCCAAACTATCCCTGGAACCTAAAGGGTTTAGAATTTAGAATGTTAATACCTAACTGTGGAATTCTGTAATTGTATAAAGTTTTAAATAAAAATATGTTTTTTAGAACTATTCATTCACGGTCATTGGTTTTGAAGTAAATGGTAACATATGTGCGTGCAAGGCTGCCAGTAGAAGTGGGTAGATAGATGGAAATACTGGTCTACAAATTTTGGCCTCTACCACTGATTATGATATGTAAAATAAAAACAAACCTTGGCCTTTAAAAATAGAAAATAATAGTTTGTAAGTAATGATTCTATTGTTCTAATTATTCTAATTTAAATCATTATAATGTTTCAAAAACTTAACAAGGTTATTATATTTAAAAGAAAAGACTATTTAATTTTATTAAGTTTTAAAGTAACGTGTAGTTTCTTTATTGTTAGCAAAGAACTACACTGAAAATTTAAATTTATAGGAGTAATAAAATAAAAAAATTTGGCCCAATTCTGCTCATTCAGAAGGAAAACCTCAAATTTTCAATAATGATTATGGTTGAATTTCTACACTTAGGTAGTTACAATAATGGTAGATCGTAAAATTACAGTAAATATTTTAAAGCCAATTCCAATAACAAAAGGAATTTTCATTTATCTTGTCCGTCTATTAAAGGAGGAAAGGAAAAACTGTTTTATCCGAAATACGAATCAAAGAAAAACAACAGCGATACATTAGATTAATTAACTCTTAAGATGAAGTAAGATTGATCGTAGAATTAGAAAAATAGTTACGTAAGTTCGAATCTCCAGTAAATATCATTAGAATCTATACGATTTTTTTGGAATATTAGATACCGAGATGTAATTAAATAAAAAAGTTTTTTTTAAACATCAAAAGTTAATTAAAGTAAATTTAACATTGAAAAATTGGAGCACAATGTAATTTCACGGCACGCGTGAAGTTTTTATAAAATAGCGGCCATAAGGCGGGATGGCACGACGGGAATGCGACAGCTCGACCGCTCAGGAATGTAGCAGAACCATAGTGCGGACTTATGCAGCTTCTGCTTACTTTTATTATTTTCTTTGTGGTATGTACATACTTATTTGAGTAAGGAACTTAAAAAATATAAATTCCTTGTACACGTAGTAATATATATCTTTCTATAAGAAATATGTAGAGTATAAAATTTAAAATAAAAAATATTTAGTAGATTTTTAATTCCCCAAAAGAAAAAGATATCACGTCAATAACATTCCCCGTCAATTTTTTTTAATTTTTACATAATATACTAAAGTTTTTTTTTATTTTTATTAATATAATTGAATTTAATAATAGTTTTTTATATAAAAGAGCATATTTTGTATTTACTAGTAGTATTACTTTTCATGTCAAAATTATCAGAAAACGAATACAATTCGTGTATACAAATTAGAAATGAGTAAACAATGTGAACTATGCCGCAGATTTACCGCTTGAAACAATAGCGGGAAACGTGTTGAAACGGCAGATCGCAACAAATTGCATAATTATTGCAATTTTTGGTACAATATAATACAAAATGTGGCAATGTTATATTTCGAGATTAATTACGTAGGTATGAGTTTAAAATTTAAACACAACGAAACTATTTATTTTTTGCTCTCGATTTGGTAACACTGAATAATTAAATGGTCGGTTATATTATTTTATTTTATATAACAAGATCTAGCGAAGTTACGAGACATTCACTTGCTGTTATAAGGAATATCTACCTGTCTCATTCAAATCTGTCCAGCCATTGAACAAAAAGACAGGCAATAGTTTAAAAAAATTGTGTTTTTCTATGCATATTTTTAAAAGTTGTTAATTTGATATTATAATCAGACACTTTATTTTTTACTGTACAAGTATGTTTAAAATAGAGATGTATGGATAAATTATGTTATAATATAATGTTTTTAAATTAAGCGTTCTAAAATTATAAAAAAAAACTAATTTCCAATATTTCTAAGAGCTACATCGCGTTCTCTGCCAGCGTAACTCCTTGCCCACAAACTTAAATGCTTCGAAACCGAAATATAATCCTGACTTGCTTAAAAACGTCATAAAATACATCTTATCTTATAGAATAGCCTCTTATATATCAAAAGCTTTCGATTTTATGTCACAAACATGATCTACACGGAGTGAAATTCACAAACGGAATTCTTTACAATACCTTTGCATTTGAATTGTTGTGCATGCATATCGAGTTTACGATGGTGCTTCGAATTCAAGATGAACGGAGATGTACAACGCTATTCTATATGAAAATTGATAACCCTTTAATCATGTATGAATAATAAAATGATATACGTTTTTGTCACTTAGTTTTCTTGTGTATTTTTGTAAATAATGCGACTCCTGAACATAGCTCTTATAGAAGTAATGGTTGGACTCGATATGAATGCAACTATGTTTATATGATGAAATAAGCTTAAGTTTAGAACGAATCTGTAGTTTAGGCGAATAATGCGATAGTAAGTTTTTTATATGTTCCTTATATGTGACGACACGTTTGGCTCAGTTGGTAGTGACCTAACTTTCTGCGTTCGAGTCCCGCTGGGGGCATTCATTTGTTGAGCACGAATGTTTGTACTCCAGTCATGGGTGTTAATATTTATAATATGTATGTATTTAAAATTTATATGTATATTATATCAACTATCTGGTATCCGTAACATAAGCACGTAAAGTAGCTAACCACGGAACTAGATGGCGCTGTTGTAATAATGTCCCAACATAATATGTATCCCAATATATTATTATATTTAGGTACATCTCTCTATAATATGTACAATAACTTTATTCTGGCCACATGACAATACTTCTTTTATCGACGTCTAACATAGGTGAAAATAATATTACTTGTATATAGCGATATAGAGAGATGGATATACATACCTATATACATAGTACGTGCACTATATATGAGCAAGCTCGTAAAACTACTTTCACATTTATGTATTTAAATTTAAACGCTCTGTACGTACGTGCATCATGCAGGAAAAACAAGAAAAAAATCAAGTTGCAGCGACCAGAATATTCTATTACAAATTCTAAAAATACTAATTTTACAAGTAGCCTACGGTTTTAATACTTACAAGAGAGATAAGACTTATTTCGCTACTAACATGTCTTTTAATAACTTTATGATAATATAATAACTCTATGGACCAAAACAAAAATATTTATAAATATCCAAATTAATAAATTAATCAACGTGGCAATTAAATGTCATAGGTTATATTATACGTGTGCAAATACATGCAAATGTGAACGATTAACAAACAGATTAAACTTTTTAATAGAAAGTTAAGCAAAGAAGTAAAAGGATTTTAATTTATTCTAGTGTCATCTAGATAATTATAAGATAAATAATCTTATTTCATCCAGATTATTATATAGAAAAATACGACAAAGTCACGGTTAGAGTACAAGCTAAATAATGAACTGTAGGTTCTGCGCCATAGCTAATTTCCTTACAAAAATACAGATCCGAAAAGTTGAAGTACTTACACAACCTTTGTGAGCGAATGTTATATAATATGTCCTCATCGTACGTGACAAGGCTTCCGTCGTCGGCACAAAATATCTTATTTTGTACTTTTTGCGTCAATCCCGGGAAAGGACGCCAGATATTGAAATTCTTCCGTTATATCATCGATACAAGTGTTTAAAGGTCACGTTTTTATTTAGGATGTTTGAAATTACATTTATGTAATATTTGTATTCTGAATATCGTAATGTATAATACACAAATTCTTCTTCTTTCTTCTCTTCATATTGTATAATACACAAAGTATTATTTTTATTTACAGTTATCTTTTCTAGGTTAGTATAGATATAGAATATAGAGGCTACTTTTAGTCTAAAAACTTTGCATTAATATTATATGGCTTCTTTAAATGTTTTTCAAAGTGACAAATAAAATCAAATGTGAAGAAAGTCACGAACTTCTAACTTATATCGTTGTTTAAAATGTTTTTTGTTGTTATTTTCAGCTTACAAGATGTTCATGTTACATATACGAGTACCACTTAAGGGCTTGTAAAGCCCTTTTTATATTTATTATTATAAATAATGATAAAAGAACATTGTTTTAATATTAAATACTTTGTCATTTTTTTGATGAGGTTAGAGTTAGTGTTAAAGTTCAATCAGATATTTTTTTTATCATTGATATCTAAATGATTATGGCCGACTTTTGACCGCTGGACCAATAGTTATAATTGGTATTCATCGAATCATTTTCGGCAAATGTCGGAGACACGAACAAATAAATAAAGTTATGTGTAACCAATAAAAAAACTAAATGTATACGAAAATGACAATACAGTTATTAAAAATTAACGTCGGCCATTTGATTTTAATACGGCAATAAATTGTATGATTCAGTAAAATTTTAAAATACATTTAGAGTTCCTTATCTGAAGGCTGTCTCTAAAAAATATAAATGACTCAAACTAGCTTTTTTCGATTTAAGCCGCGTAATAAGTTCTTCCAACAGCGTGACTCATGGGTTCAGCCATGCCAAAAAAGTTATCGTGGTCGTAACCTTTTCATATCTTATTTAAAGGGAATCCCAATATCAAGATGATGTTTAGTTTATAGGAAATTTTTCTTTATGGCTATATAAGATTGTTCGATAAGAATTGCTCAGCAAAATATAATAGGTACATAGTTATTTACAATATTTATTTATACAACAGAATGAAATGAGTCTACAACAAAATTAAGGGCTTTTAAATTTTTAAAGTACTCAAGTAATCTAAAATTGTACATTACATTTATACTATTAACTACCCATTACAGTTCCAAATTAAAAGGCAAATGGATAGATGGACAGACAACATAGGCTTAACAATAGGGTATCGTTTCGACCCTCCGGCCTTCGGCTACTTAACTCAACAAATCCGACTAAAGTTTGTTAACTAACCTATCGATATCTTAAGCACGTTCCGTCTCTACATATATCCAATTACAATTTCAAACAAAAGCTTTAAGTATCTGACAATAGTACTTCACTACAGAGATACAATTTAAAACTTATGACCGTTGATCACGTTTCCTCGCTTCAGACTCAAGCACGTTATTGGTGTCCCTCAAATAAGAGACTGACCCAATTCTTTTTTAGTACAAGTTTGTTCTGACACTCGATCATTAATGTGTGTAGAATTTTAGTTTTCAAGATTAATTCTTTTGTAATATATTTAACTTACATATGTTTCACTTTCGAGTAAAAATCAAAACAAACATAACTACTTAGTTGAGGTTATCTGTCTCAAATATTCACAGAACCGATAAGTCTGAGCTATTATAATGTATTTACTTTGGTTAGCAGTTAGCGCAGTTCTCAAAATTGGAGATAGCGGGATCAATCCATATGTAGGGCACACATCTTTTGTATAATGAGATATGTGTCGTGTATGTGAGGTTACTACTTTCATTCTATTGGTTTTCGAGCTAATACTGGACAATCTAAATATTCCTAATATTGGTTAATCTAGTAAGAAGGGAATAAATGTGTGCCGTAATCTTTTAAAATAGGATAACTGGAAGTACCTTATAAAACAATGTCAATGTTATATTGCTAAAGAAGCTCCTCTCCCTATATTATGCTGCAGAACTTATTGTGACTAAATGTGACAAAAACTTTAAGTGTACATTCTGTACAAGGAAGCGGTCAATGACTTTCTTGCCCACAATTTATGTTCGCCTCGCTTATTATGCGAGCTAGAAATATAAACTAATAATTTTTAATTAGGAGGATAATTACGGCAACTTAATTTTATGTTTGTCGATTCGCTAATTAACAATCACTTATTTGTTTGAGCGTAACCTAAAATATTCCAGTTCTAAAAAGTACATTGAAGCAATATAATATATAATGAGGTTACAAATAAAGTACATTTTGCGCATAGCAGTTGGCAAACCTGTTTGTGATCACGACCATGTTTGGTATGTGAGTGGCGAGGCAAGGCGTGGTGCGAGGCCGACTTGTGCTAAGAAATTGAAAGTATTGACATAATAGTTTTTGCTATGATTTTACTTATGTTCATAATCAATAGACATAACTCTCCCTTTTCCCATTGAATAGTTAAATTGATAATGCAATGAATAAGACGATTGCTCTTGATCTTGATCACACAATTATAATAAGTAATAATGTCTGAATAATATAAAAATACATATTTAGCTTCGTTTTCGGTTAGGTCTAACACTTAGTTTCTACCTCCTACGCTTAAAAATAATATGACTATGATATTGATTACTAACAAATTCTATTAAAATAAATAATTTGCAGGAATAAATAAGAAATCCTTACAAAATTCTTAAAAAATGTATTAATCATAGAGCACGTTAATAGAGCAGGCAGTGTCGCAAGGAGGTGAACTAGTTGTCATTAATACTGGCATGACGGTTGCAATACAGCAAAACAGAATGAAACGTTTCGCGCTTAATAATATTACGTTCGCAGAGTACATTCGTATATACTAGATTACGTTCGTGAATTAATTATCATTCACTGTCATAAAGTATCTTTATGTTGTTTTGTTTGAGATTAGTAACTGTTATGTTTAAGATTCAAACATCATTTTAAGTATAATGGCTCTTTACCCATAATGGTAGAATGTTCATAACATAAAATAAAATAAATCACCAAATTGAACACCTCATTCATTTCACTGTCCATTTTCAATAAAATGAATAAATGGACGACTGCAAAATTTTTACAAAATGAATGTAATGAATGAATAGAGTAATAATTTTGATATGTTATAGCTGTTTAAGATAATTTAAAAGCTTAATTTGTTAAGTTTAATATAATTTTAATTAAAATTTTCAAATTTTTAAGACTTTTAACTGGATTACCTGTTGTTTTATGATACTATAATATCTTTAATATCTCATGATAAACCTTTACTTGGATATCTTCCAGGAAATCGGTATAGAAGTAATAAAATTTATCTGGTAATGCTAATGAACCAAAGTTAAGTTAAAACTTATACTCCAGTGTGGGCAAATAACGATAAAAACTTTTAAGTGGTCTAAAATATAAGGGGAGTCTGAACCAGTTTTGATCAGTATAAGTTGTTTTGTATCTTAAAACATAATTTTATACATATTATATATCATAAATATACCTTTATATATCATAGCTAAAAGGGTTCTTTATATAAGTTCATTCCATGAAATTGTAAGTATGCCCTGTTTAACTTGTATGAAGGAAGTTAAATTCCAACTAAGTATGGCTATTCTGTAAGACACACAACTGATCAAAAGTCTTATCATAACAACCTCGGTTTATTTCCTGAGATACGTTTCACTTAGAACAAAGGGGATACCACATGTCAGCACTTTACAAAGGTTTCTCAAACTGTTTTGTTATTCAGCTTTCATATCTTCTTCGTTGTTATTTAGGAAGCTAAAAATAATACTTCATTTGATTAATATATATTTAATTTTTTTTTGGTAAATCTTATTGAAGTTATAATTGTCATCAAGGCAGTGGTAGCCCAGCGGTAACGCGCTCGCTTGTATAACCGAGTGATGCGGGTTCAAATCGGGGTCTCGCACCTCTGATATTTTGCATGTGCGAATAATTTCTATCATGTTTACCACTTGTCTTACGGTAAATAAAACCATCGTGAGGAAACCTGCATGCCTGAGAAAACTTAGCAAGTTTTCGAAAGACATATGAAGTCCGCCAATACGCACTAGGCCAGCTCGGTGGACTGTGGCCTGATCCCCCTCGTACTGAGGAGACCCGTGCCCAGAAGTGGGTCGTTAAAAGGGCTGAAGACAGTTATTATCTATATAGGGCTGAATCTATAGGTTTTAGAATTGTTGTTTGCCTGTGAATGCATGACGAGAAAACTGCTGAACCGATTTTTAAGAAAGTTGGTATGATGATATCCGGGTCAAAATGTAGAACACAACCTTTTTGCGGGAAAATATCTAATTTCTGAGAAATCTATACTAACTGTTAAAACATATCTAGGGACGAACCCAAGCCGAGCGAGGGTAAGTCGCCAGTTCTTATATCAATCTGATATATATTTATTCCAAAAAAAACTAACTGCCTCGTTGGTATAGTGGCTAGCAAGTACGGCCACTCATCGAGAGTCCTGGGTTCGAGTCCCGGGTCGGGCTAGGTTTAGTTATTGAATCTTGCTGTTTAGTGAGCCTCAGTAACAGCCCGGAGTTGGAAAGTTGGCGGTGTGTCACCCCCGTGCCTCGGAGAGCACGTAAAGAAGTCGGTCCGGCGCCTTAACTCTCATTGATCGTGTCGAGTACTCGTCCCACCGGAGTATAAGAGTGATAGAAATAGAGAGTGCACTTGTGTCTGCGCATACACTCGTGCACTATATCTCCTGCGCAGTTGGCTTGTCTCATTGAGATTGGCCGCCATAGCTGAAGTCGGTTGATAGCATTATGATTATTATATATTTATTTCAAAAACTGTAGTTATGATCTAGTTTAAGTAATTTATTTTTATTTATGTTTTCATATAATATAACAGAAAACAGCCTATTTACTTTTGTACTGATGATAAAGCTTTTGTACTCGTATTTCTACTATTCAATTCAATTCCGCAGTCACAGTTGCTCGAAACAATAATTCGTCTGACTTTAAACAAGGGGTTCGTTATCCGAATGAGAGACATTAGCATTTAGCAAATTGGTGTGGGAGCGGTGACGTCACAGCTCACAATGTTCCTATTAAGAATGACCGCAATTATGCAAACTGACGTTTATCAAATTAACGCTGCGGACTTGTCTAATTAACAAAAAGCGTTTACGAATAAAAATATCATTGAATTATTGATGGATTGTTCGTTTCGAATGAATATTAAATTACCCAATAATTAACCATTAATTATACAAATAATGATAATAATCGACAAATGAAATCATTAAATGTACAAGATTTTGTTAAAATTACGATATTATGTATAAACTATTAAAGTATTGCCTTTATTTGGGTGTATATATTATTACCTTGTTATTGTTGTGTTTTTACGATAACTTAATAATTAATATTATAATTTCATCCAAATTAGCACACTAAGGTAATTTATATATGAACATATGGCAGAACTTAATATGAATGAACATACTACATTAAAATTACATTATGCAAAGTATCGTCAAAACAGGTAACTTTAAAGTAGATATACCTCCGTATGAGGTGGATCCTACTTGGGAAGGTGATCAAGTGATATTTAACTCGAACTCTTCCGTCTGACTGCAAATTTAAACCGGTTTATGGAATTTAGACCTGGACACAGGTTTTGTGTAAACACATCCATCTGATGGCACCTTAAATTGCGCATAGCATTGTATACGTAAATACATGTACATGTATGTATCTAGCAAAAACTTCAACATTTTTGTTAATATATAATAGGTGAGTTACGGTTACCAGAACGGTACCAGTTGAAACTCAGTGAGATACAGACATGTTAATTTAGTTCTAGATTAACACTTACCGTTTTAGTTTTAATGAGGGAAATTACCTTCTGTCTTATATACTGACTAGCGGACCCGAAAGACGTTTTCCTGTACGCATGATCAAAACAACGTTGCTAACAACGACTTAATTATAATTGAATATGTCATTTATTGTCTAAATGTATAAATAACTAATTAATTCAAGAAATACATTTTGTAGTGAATCGATTTGTGAAGCTATACTATTCTCGAATACACTCGAACACACTCAAAACATTTCATCAAAATCGGTCAAGCCTTTTAGGAGGAGTTCAATTACATACACACGCACAGAAGTGCTTTATATATAAAGATGTACGAGTATTATACAACATGTGTACAAATATACGAAAGAAAAAATATGTTTACTCATTGAGCATTAATTATTAAAATATATTTAAAGTCCAAAATACTCAAGGCAGGCCAAGAGTGAAAGTGTCGGGGAGGTATTGGAGGAGGGCGGAGCAAGGTGGGGAAGTAAGGTTGTGAATTGCACCGACCTCAACGTGCCCGATACTAGTTGAGTAATCGTATTATCCATTGCGTTAGTCAGCTTAATAGATGTTTTTGTAACTTAGAGTAATCACATGTTTGTTAAGTAGGATGGAATGAAGAATTTATGTATTTGCAAGATTTTTTGTTTAACTATACTTGTTTTGAAACGTTAGGTATAATTTTGGTAAAGTTACTACATTTAAATTATAATAAAAATATTAACTTTATAATTGATGAATATCATAATACTCTGTAAGTAATTTAACAATGTTTTTACGATTGGAATTTGGACAGGTTTGTTTGTCAGAATTTAGATCATGAGACCGATGATATTATAAAATTTAAATTTTACCTGAAACAAAAAAAAACTACTTATAATAAAATAAGTAAGCAATAGACATTACTGGCTTAATTCGGAAGCGGAAGTAGAACCGGAAGTTTCGCCATACGTATGTATAAAGTAAACAGCCAAGGTGAATCTAGTATAAACTATCTTTATCGTATATCTCGAACAAGTTTTCCTAACTTGTATGAGGTCACAGCTGTTCCGTATATCAGAATAACTTACTTATACATTAAAATCCAGTTCGATGCTGTAATAAACTATTACCTTAGTTTGTTACATCCCAGGACAGAATGTAATGGAGTTATGTATTTGTTAGGTACAATACATCCATACGATACGTTATGGTTATATATATTTTTTTATTCATCATCATCACCAGCCCTTTTTAACGTCCCACTGCTGGGCACAGGCCTCCTTCAGTACGAGGGGGATCAGGCCACAGTCCAACGCGCTGGCCCAGTACATGTTGGCGGACTTCACATGTCTTACGAAAACTAGCTAGGTTTTCTCAGACATGCAGGTTTCCTCACGATGTTTTCCTTCACCGTAAGACAAGTGGTAATCATGATAGAAATGATTCACACATGAAAATATCAGAGGTGCGAGACCCGGATTTGAACCCGCATCACTCGGTTATACAAGCGACGCGTTACCGCTGGGCTACCACTGCTTTTTTTGTTAATGTTACCATAATATTATGTAAAATAGCCATAAGCATAGAGCAATTACTTGTATTCTCTCTCTTTATATATTCGTTTATTTCACAAACAAGTATAGCAATACATAAACGTCTCAAATACAAAGATTATATTATGTTACGTATTTCATTTGTATAATATCTAATATTCCTTATTATAGAATCAATTTTCCATCAAGCTTGCACATCCCTCGGCGTACAGTAAGGGGCTTTTCTTTCAAAATCTATTGTTTAAAATGGCATGTGGACTTGTGTTGTTTGCCAATATATTGCACTTAGTGTGTTCTATATAATTAATTATACATAATATATTATCTAGTTAGTTAGTCTATGGAAAATGGATTATATTGAATTGAGTCTATATTATTATTATCTATGATATAGAGACAAGTTAACACTTGTGTTATCGCTAAATTTCGCTGTTTGCATGAAAATGAGATATTTTAAACCTTAAGTTTGTTGTTTTATAATTATTTTGTGAGAAAAATCATAGAATTATTCGTACGAACGAAAACTAGACGAAACAGTTATTGTATTGTGGTACTAGTGAATGAAGTCGCTTCCCGCTATCTGCGTGACACTATGTATGCTTAAATCTTAAAAACGACGCAACGGACTTAAATGCGGTGTTTTTTAATAGATAGAATGATTCAAGAGGAAAGTTAAAGTATATAATATAATTTGTCAAGTTATTGTATACATTTATTAGCGGAATTCGCGGCTTCGCTCTAAATGAAGGGACAAGCCCGAACGACGCGGGGGCAAGTCGCTAGTTTACAATAAAAATCACTGTTAAGCTTATACCCAATTAGAAGTGTAAAAGTGAAATTTTATGTCATTCTATTGATTTACCATCGCTTCGCTCGAGTGCGTCCCTAGGTGCGTCCCTTCATTTTAAATTTAAATATGTAATTATACATAGTTATTAGGTATCACAAACGATGTAATTTCTTTTCTTCGTGAAATTTAACGTTTTATTAGTTCTACTACTCGGCTATTCAGGGCAAAGAAATCTACAAATCAAACATCAAAAAGCCGTTCTTGAGCTATAGTGTAACTAACCCGAGTTCTTTGTTTTATAAATATATTTTGATTATATTACATTTGGATACTATTAGTTTACAGTACGAGGATGATGTAATAATAAACAAATTTTAAAGTAATTTTATTATATAATATTAATTATTTTTGTAAATGTAACATCGCGCCGTTAATTTTCATACTAACATTAAACTTTTAAGGCAAACATCATTATACCAAAAAAACCTTGATCAAAATATTAAGAAGTATCTAACAAGTAACTATTTATATAGCTTTATAGCAATATTGACGTTATTTTAGGTCATGGGTAATTATACGTGCTGTTTGTAAGGACAATAACATCAAAATTAAGACCTGATCGGTATAAAGATTTAACCATCGTAATTTTATACGAGTACATGTGAAAATAATACTGCCTACTGAACTCCTCCGAAACGGCTAAACCGATTTTCATGATTTTTTTTATATATTTGTTTGGTCTGATAATAGGTCGTCGGCTATTTTTTATTCCCATAGGTGATACACGTCTGGCGCTCTCCAGATATTTTTTATCTTTATTTTTAGACCAAATTTTTATTTTTCACTTTTTTATGATTTGGCTTTAAAAAAAATGTATAACCGCTAAATGTATAACCGGAGCCGCGAGAATTGCTAGTATTAGTATAAGTACATATTTAGTGACTAGTACATGGGTTTCATTGAGCACAAGCATGTGATAAAGGTATTCTATTTATTTGTGTCGCTTTTTAACTTCCCAAGGGGGGATTAGGCCAGAGACCCACCATTTGAACCAGTTTCACCTACTCGCGAGCCTGTTACTACTGGGCTACACTGCCTTTTCTAATTTAAATATGACCACTTGTAAGCCTCCTTACTTTTTGGACTCTACATTTTAGCCTAATGACTTTACACCGCAGTCTAGAGACAAAGACATCTTTTTTTATTTATTAGGAAGCCTACGTTATATACTAAGAATACTTTTTTTAAAATATTTATTTCCTAATATACCTATATAAAATTTATTACAAAGTATCACAACGTATGATATACTTGTGATCAATTATAGGCTGACCCAGCATTCATTGAATGAAAGTTGAATTAAAAAAAGGTTGTTAAGACATAGAGAATAGTATTGTGCTAAAGTATATGCGTTATTCAGTATTTATATACGTGTTTAAACCATGACAAGCTCTATAATTATTTAATAGGGTTATAGATAGTAAATGTAAGTATAAGTTATACATAGGTTATTTGCCTTGTTTGCCCTGTGTAAACCTATTACTAATAGCAACGTGGAATGCGGTAAACATACCACACTCTCGTGTCATAACCTGAGCTGATCGACCTTCATACTCTATATACAAATAAAGTTTATAACTTAATTAAAATATATTACTAAGATATTATTTTATTTTCATTCGTTAGAATAATAAATTGATTCACAAAAATATGGCTTTGGTTTTGCCCAACAGTCTTAAATAAATTTCTTATAAATAAAATAATAATAATAAAAAAATCTTTATTAAAAAAGACGAAATACATTGGTACAATCTTACACAGCCCTAGCTCCTGAACTAGAAACCTGTGTTTCAGGAGCTAGTACCTTCCCATATCAAACAATTCGTATAACAAAAACAGATAATAAATAGAGATTAGAGTAAATTTTAACTTAAATTATAGTATTGCAAATTTATTATCACAAATTATTTTTATGAAATAGATTGAAATTTTCAATAAAATTTAAAAGTACTCACTTTTAATGAAATTTTCTACATACTCGTATTTGCTTGTTGGTATACGGGTAACGGATTTTGTATAACAAAATTGTTCAAATATTTATTTTAATCATTTTTTCATTGCAAACTAGAGATATTTTTAGGAACTGAAGTCTCTTTGCTATAAGCATTGCTACGAAAATCGAGCATTTTTTTTTTTGGTAATTTAGGATATTTTGAAAAAATATTCCTAATATTATAGAGAGATTTCACTTTATTTAATTAGTCTGCTTTAATTAACTTTAGTCAAAGATAGTGTGCTGAAACCGTTTATCCGGAATTTACCACCAGCTAGACAATCAGTTCCACTGCAAAGAGCTAGGATTAATTCTACAGTTGAATTTTTAAATATTATGTTTCTACATTTTAGTAAGACGATAATTATAGTAATATTAAATATCAGCATACAGCCCTGTCAGACATCAAACTTTTGCGAATTTTCTGCGTTAAAAAAATATTCATATAAGCGAATTATTGACCTTAACAAAATTTACTTAGTAAAGGTAAAGCTTATTATAAGAAAACTTTTTAATAATGATTCAAATTCACGTTTGTTCGCCCAAGCGATACTGATTTGCGACAAATTGCTATGTCGAACGACGAGCTATAAAATTAGTTTTAAAAATTTAATTCAAAATATAAAATCTATCTATTTTTAAATTATTTAAATTTAAATATAAATGCTTAGAATTAAAATTTTATAAGGTACTCTGATGCCATTTTCAAAATTTTTTGTAAAGTGGGTAGGCACTGTCTGTAACAAGTATATAAACCTATGAGACGTCAAATACCTTAGTCTCTCCCGTGACCATGATTGCTGTAAAGCATTCGAAACGTCGGGAACTAAAAATCAAAATAAATCCGCGACAAAATCCGAAAAGGTAGTTTCATTTATAATGTCGAATATTCGCGTAAATCTAAGAAAGTATTAAATAAAATCTATAAATAGAATAGTTTCAATGTAATACCATAAGTATTTGCTATGAAATAATAGCTCGAATTACTTAAACCGATAAAATTCATTACGCTCCAATTACTCGCACTCGTGTTCATTGAAACGAGTAGATACATTTCATGCTAGGTTCTAATGACGGTAAAAGATACAGTTTCTGCTCTGTATGTCGCAGTAATGTTGAGTTTTTCTCAATTTTCTTCTACGATGTTGTGTATATAGGCTAAGTCATATTTAATAGCTCATGAAATGATTAGTATTTAGAAACTTTGTAAGTCTACTTTAATTAATCTCTGTAGGTCATTATAAAAAGTCAAAGTGTATTTAAAATTAACTTAGCAAGACAGCAATTTGAAAAATAATGTTACATGAATTTCACTGGCTTTCCAACTCAAAACAATTTCTTTTTAGAAAAAAAATTGGGTAGAGTGACTTTGTAAATCACAAAAATTAGTCTATAGAGTCATATGTTATCACCCTATATATTGACCCTTTAGGTACATATTGATCCATAATAGGTAAAGTAAGCAATAAATAAGGCTTTTCATTTTCATCAGTAGTTAATTACAATATTTCATTTGTCGATTGGCGCATAACAAAAATGTATACCTCAAGCTGTTGACAGCTATTTTTCACGACAATTTCCATTTTTCATGGAAAATGCGATAAATTTTGTGGCAAACATTTTTCACTATGACACCACACGTTCCTGATATATGAAGTCCCATTTCATTCATGATATTATTTCGTGATATCGAATTTTGTATCTATTGTTTTCTAACTTGTTGAAAGATTAAGTATATAAAATAAGTACCTACAGACAAAATATTCTTAAAATATGTATCCTATAAAAGTAAATAATATAAAAGAGCATTACAAAAATACAAATTCTGATACGAATTTTAGTATTAAGTTTCGTTAAAATATTTAAAAATGTTAAAAAACACTGTTACGTTACGAATGTACAAAAAATAACAATAATTTGATCAATAAACTGCTACTAACATTGAAACGTAAATGAAATAACCTTAATAAAATAAAGAAACTGTTTCATGTTAACCTTAAGAAATCTATTCACACGTTTGTGAAAATTAATTTTTATCGTCCAATAACAATTATAACAAGATTTTTATAAAGAGGTCAGCAATTAAATATTTGTCGTGTAGTCACGATTATTTAGGCCTGACATGTGTCCAAGAGTTTCTGGCCTCGAAATAACTTAGCGCAAGTACCTTCACAACACTAATAGCCCATACTAATTGCGTTCATAGCGACCACAATAATATCCATCTATTCGACAATACGACATAAAAGACATTACGAACTCTTTTGTTCCATTTCAAGACTAACGATGGCTTAGACTGGATCATTTCTTTGCTTTCTCTTAAGTTTTTAAATTGTACTGTAAAAGTAACAAGATTATTATCTATGTAGATTGTAGTGATATTAGAGTTTTAATTTTAGAATAATTTGGATTGATACTTTTAAAATATTAGACCCAGAAATCAATTTAGAGAAAAAAAATATTGAGATAATGTATACAGCTAGCCTTATTATTTTATAGTACGAACCTCAGAAATGAAGCATATCAGAGTAAACTAAGCGAGTGCATCTGCAGGCAAATACTAGTATTATTTAAGATGCTTAATTTTCTTTTGTTAATTTTTTGTATCCTTTTTTAACTAAACGGAAAAGACGGTGATGGCAATCATTTTTATAGAGATAGTTTATGACCACAGAGTAGTAAATTTATAGCTATAAATTATCTTTGCACATAAAACGAGTCCTGTGGGATATTGCAAAAAGTACGGACGAAAGCATGAGATATAGTTTTGCTCTGAGCGAAGGCAGAATACGCTTCGAATTAATAATTCGAAATAAGTTTCATTCAAAGATATTTTTATTGTACTTCTGTAATCTTCTGTTTTTTAAACAACGATATTTCAAAAGCTATCAATGTATCCTTTAATCATATGCTTGAAGTTTGTAAGTATATGATCTTTACTCTAAAAAAGTTAGATGAACTTTTATGAATTTTAGTATGTATGTACATAAAACATAATTTGCCTATTAGGCAAATAGGGATTATGTAAGCGATGCCGGCACAAGTCTCTATAGTATTCACAATAACATTATTAAATATCAGAAAGCAATTTACATTGACTAAAGATAATGGCATATTATAGCGAGGCAAAAAACAAAATTGAATATTAGTAGAGTTAAAGCTACCACACATGACAATACTTCGGCCGTGAGAACGTTTCATAATCACCACAATAGTCGCAATTTAAATCTGCTTCTATATATACACTTGCGTTAACGGCATGCAATACTTTTGTTGGGTAATGCAATTGCTTACCAATTAAGGATTTGTGTAAGCTTGTCTTTGCTTTCATTTAGTAAGCATCGATTAAAAAAATGGCTTTCTTATATATTTAATATTATGTACATACATATGATTAATCATTAGGGACTCTAACGATAATCAAGCCACAGCTACTATTTTCTACAAATATTTTAATATAGATAACATATTTCTAAAAACTAAAGATAAAAGCTCAAGATTTCATAATCTATCTATAAATAAAATTTACCCGAATCTGTACACTATTATTCTAGAAAATCCTATTGAAATATTTATTATTATTAATACAAAAGGCCGAATCTATACTCAATATTAATCTATAGTCTGCCTGTCTGTATTTCTGTCGGGGAATACGTCACAAGAAAACCACTGAACAGCTTTTGATGTTTGATATGATAATAGTTATTTAACCAGGTCAACTTGTAGGATATTTTTTATTGCAGCGTATATTTTTCATGTATGTACCTAGGAAACGAAACAGAGTGGAGCGAGGGTGTCACAAGAAGTTAATAAATAGTAATAATTAATTATTAATAGTATCATAAATAATCTAATGCAGATAAATTTACATAACTAACGAACACTGTAAAATATGTATCAAGTTTCATAATTAGAAAGGCATTTTAAAAAACGACAATAATAAAATTGTGAAAAGAGGCTAAGTATTATGTAAATATATAACACTAATGTAATCAAATTTATATTCAGAAGCAAAAAGTGTGATACAATAATAATTCTACAACGACGAACAAATTATACGTTTACCTAGATAGTTGGTGAAGCATACCTGCTCTTACGTAGATAAACGAAATGTATGTACAAAAGAAAAGAAACATATTTGAAATATATAATATACTAAACGTGATTTAGAAACATGTGAATGTTTAGTTAAGTTATATGAAATAGTTACTTAATAATACGAAAAAAGCTGTGGTAACACAGTGGTAACGAAAATGCTTGTAAAACCAACAGAAGCGCGTTCAAATCCTCATTTTGATGTCTATATATGCAAATTCAACATGACTGCAGAACGGTTATTGTGTTCTTATGTTAAGAAAATCGAATGAAAACATGAAAAGAATACATTGTACTTGCATATTTCTGATATATTTGAATATGGAATATAATTTACAGTTTTGAATCTTTTTTTTTTAAATAAATAACTTGCACACGTTTTTGCTATCGCCTCTTATACATAAGTTTTTAGGATTAGGTACTAAGTGAGTACCGTGAAAATATAGTGTCGGACACACATACCGTGTAGTTAAAGGCAATCCTTTGTACTTCTACGCAGTCGGGTAAAACATGGACCAAAAAAATTGCTGTCTTTGAAGTTGCTGTTCATCAAAATAAAATTATTCAGTTAAATACAATATTAATAGTATGTTGAAAAATAAAAGCTTGTTCGAAAACAGTACCTACAAATATTGTTTATTTGGAATATAATATTGAATAAAAACCTCAATAAAATCAGTTCAATCGTTCTATTTGTTTTTGAATATTGTAATTGCCATGTTCTGATTTAAAACCACTCGATTCGAACAAAATTCAATGGAAAGATAAATATTATCGATCGTTGCTGTTCAAATGTAGCGCAAAAATTTCATTTTTTAAGTAAAAGTATTGTTTATTTAATAATTTGAGAATCCTGTAATAAATAACAAAGTAATAATATATGTTTATATTCTTTTTTGTGATATGTATGAAAGTAAAGTCCTTCCTTATAGGCCGCTTTTTTATCAATATCTATTACTGTAAAAATACTATTATACTATACTATAAATACTATACTAATATGTACGACATATATCGACCATTAACGATAGCGTTTAAATTACACGTTATTTCCATATTATGTTTTTAGCTTTCCGTTTGTAATAGCGATTGAACATGCGTAATCCTCCTATATACGATACCACAGACGATACAAATAATGTGACAATAACTGTCAATAAATGATTGACTGGAGGTAATGAGGAAAGAAGTTTTCTAGTCGAAGGAATGCGAATAAAACAAAAGTGTAATGACTTGGATCGCTTCGAAGAATGAATTGTTTAAAGAAATATAAGAATAATTTATTACATTCAATATTTAATAGCATTTTCTTATGATTTTGACTTCCTAATTAGGCAATCAAATTAACTACTGGGTGTTTTTATCGCCAATGACATGACAAGAAGGGTACCTTCTTCTGCTTTAAACCATTGTTTCTTGGCTTATATATTCTATATACACGTAATTAAACCATACGCATATCGAAACGTGTATATCATGTGTATACATATAAACTTATACTGAAACGCTTACATTAATTACATTTTAAGACTTATTTTTACGAGTATCGCAAAAGCTGTATGAGATCATCCTCAGACGAAGCAAGAATATGACGCTATAACCTTCGTTGACTAATGATTAGAACGATCAAAGTAACAGACATTGATATTTCGACAAACATCGCTTTATAACAAAAGCAACCCTATCGTGTAATATTAAATGAAACATGTTCAAGGGTGGTGAGAATAATTAATGTGAAGGGAGCCACAAAACATAAACATGTCTATTTTATGCATGAATAATTTTATTTAGTAATTACATGTCTGTTTTACGTTCACAATGTGTTTGATAAACCTGTGTGGTGGAATGATTGTATTTTCCTAACAATATTACTTTTCATGCGCATTGCGCATTAGAGACAATAATAAAGGCTGAGGTACATTACTTTATGCAATTATCTTTCTATTGGAATCGCAATATGTAAAAAATGTATAGGATAGTAGGATACAAAATTATTGCATCAATAATAGATTTATAAAAGAGAATGCTTAGATTCTCGCTAGCTTTTCTAATGAAAATTCTTCTACAGAGCCAATTCTAAGGGTTTTTTACTGAATTCATAAAATAATCTTTAGACAACAGTAAATATATTGGAATATTATTTTGAACTAAATTGAAGAAAAATATCATATTTTCATATGAGATTAGATATCGATGAAAAACTTATTGCTACATAACAAAAACCCTAGCGATCTACGTAGCGAATTTTATATGGAAATAAATATTATATTTCTGATGTTCAAACATAAAAAGAAGTCGAAGAATAAGCGCATTATTTATTATTTACAACTCATTGAGTAAATATAAATTAAAAGAACAAACTGTAAATCACAACGAGTGTCGATTTCACGCTTCGTTATTCTTACCGCAAAACAATTACAGTAATAAAATACGGATAGATGTAATATTTAGAATTATAAAACATTAAGCACTTGTATGCCAACCTTGAAAAGGTTTGTACAATACGATACAGCTACAGCATTAGCTAGAAACTGCGCGGCGAGCCGGAACGCGCTTTCACGAGCTGACGTAGTGCGCGTCACGTTTCACTACGCGCTCTTACGTAGAACCTAAATAAACGATCGACATGTTTCATTACATAATCTATAGGCTCTAACGAAATGTCATTCTGTAACTGCTTAGGAACAAATACTTTAAAAATTGTATAAAGAATGACGTGCCATAAAGTTGCCATGTGCCATTTTTATGTATCTACTAATAATTCCCACGGCTCCGCTCGCGTTCTAATCACTATTGAAAAATGAAAACTTAGTCTAAAAACAAATCTAGACAAAATAAAAAATCTAGATTTTTATACGGGTGGCTTGATCGCCTAGGGGGAAAAAAGCCTACGTCCTTTTCATTTCATTCTCAGACCTACCAAATGTACACAGAAAAAATCAAAAAAATCAGTTTTTTCCACTATTGTTTACCTTTCAATATATTTAGTTTATATACGCGGATGATAGTAACATTTGCACGAAAGCTTTCAGAAGTTTTTTATAACTTTTCTGAATGTTATTCAGAGCCTCATATTTTTGTTTGTGTTGTTTGTTTGCTCACAGAAACGGGGTTCCAAAAAATATTTCTGTATGAATGTTGATTTTTCGTTAGTAATATTTAATATACATTCGTCGGATAATTATTCCCTATAGATCTATTTTTAAGGATAATATCTTTAATAATTATATTTTTGAGGATAATATCTATCCACTAACAAATTCTATTACTTCTATTATTTTGATTTATTCGATCAATTTTTTTCATACTTTTGAGAGTAGAGTGGTCTTTTTTATTTTTGGAAATATAGATTCTCCAACAACTTCCCAAAAATGATGATAGACATTATTATACGAAAGATAATATTTTCAAAATAATTAATAAGTCTCTTAGTTAAAGACTTTACTGTAATTAACAATTCATATCAATTAATGATCACATTATATCTGAGGCAGATGATGAGTCAGTCCCCTGGGGCAGCACATGGAACATCCATCTACATTTATAGAAATTCCCTTAACGTAAAGTCATACAGTTCCTATAACCAATGAACATGTAAATATTCTACCTTTGCAGGTTATATTTTATGAAAAATATTTTTGCAATCTATTCATTGCCAAAAAAATGACAATTTTTTCATCATTGGCAAAATTAATGGCAATTGGCAAAACATATATATGGCAAAAAAATATTTAAATTACATATATACACAAAAATGGCGATATTTAAAGTTTATATAAATGAATAGTAAAAATCCAATTGTGTTAAATCAAATCTACACCAACCTAAAACTACTATTTCAATACTTTTAGAATCTTTTGAATACATCATCAGTTACAAGACCACCAAGTTTTACCCTCTCGACAGCTCGTCGCGCTCTACTTACTTTATCCAATTTCAAATTTATTGATCACAGATAAGAAATGTGGGGAAATATATACTCGAACCAATGTTTAAGTTACATTTTTTAAATAAGTAAAGCAAAATTTTTGAACCTCTTTATATGATAATTGCACGAACGGAGGAATATTAAATTTCGCACACTTATCTATATATATAAAAATGAATCGCAAAATGTGTTGGTAAGCGCATAACTCAACAACGCCTGGACCAATTTGGCCAATTCTTTTTTTGTTATGTTTGTTATTGTTAGGAGAAGGTTCTTATGAATGAAAAAAATAAGAAAGTTGCGCGGAAGATTACAAAATTTAAAAAATCTTTATAAAATTAACGGCATTTGACGTATCAGTTATGAGCGTTGCCATGGTGCGTATAATGGTAATTCATATTATAATCAAGACAAATATATAGCGGGCGGTGCGAAGTAAATATATACAACACGTAACTAGGGACGAACCCGAGCAAAGCGAGGGTGAGTCGCTAGTAGTTTATATAGATAAGGAGTGCAGAATGCTTATATTTTTTTTAATGATGAATACTGATTGAATTGATTTAATATCAATAAAAAACATTAAATACATGGTAGAGACCATGTATTTGACACACTGAATGTCAAACATAACCATAATAAATTCATTTATTACTATAAATTAATACTGTGAATCCAGTCTTTTTGTGGAATATCTTAATTTCACTGGCCAATCTCGAACGTGACTCCTCCATTCAACGTGACATTGGCGAAATAATTTGTGCTTAACTGGCACGCATTGAAGCCAACAAACCAAAGAATAGAATAGAATTATTACTATAAAATATATTATTTTAGTTATTAATTATGACTGAATTTCGACCACAGGGCGATTTATTGTGTATAGGGTCTAAGACCACAAAACATCAATTTATTAGTTATGATAAATATATTTTATCATCTTTCATCCTTCTCTTAGGAATCCCATATTTAATAAATGACTTTCCAATTCCTTTCTATTTATGTTTACGTTTAACTTATTTCTTAGGTCCATACTACATACATAAACTTAAAAATGATCTTCTAAATTTAGAAAACTACGACTTTTCACGTAAAACATTACTCGAAAGCAAGCAACCGTATATTAAAAAAACTAGCATAGGTATATAACTTTGATCTGTAATCTCTCTGTGCTTCTATTTTGAGTATTTTTCTTTACAGAGATAAAAACTGATCAAAGTATTTTCATTCATCCCTCGACATAATTAGCGTGATAGCAAAAAACAGATGGGATCGAGTCTCGCATTCAGCTTAACTTGACGATAGTAAAAACTGATAATTGCCTTCCTTGTTATATTTCTAACTACTTTATATTATAAAGTATATATCTATTTTAGCTTTTGATATAAAATATACATATTATGTATTTAGAATATACAAGGCAAAGGCCTGTTTTGTCATTAAATGGCAAAAATCTAAATATCCGTTATTTACATGAATTTGTATGTAGAAAACATCGTTATGTCATTTTAGAGATTTATGTATACAAAACTTTCACCACATATGCGCGTTATGGTATTCATTATATTATATAAAAATTAAATATTCTAAAATTTAATTAATGTATATTTTGTTTCAGATGTAGAGCCGACATTATGATTAATGATGACTTGTGCCAAAAATGGAATATAAAATAAATCAGTGGACTTTAACAATTTGAACATTTCTATGAATAAGAAACTCTCACGACATTTATCAATGGTAAGGTGAATGAAGCAGAACAAAATGGGGCGGCGTCGTTGGAGATTTGCAACAATCGCTGCTTTTCTGCTATTTATTACAAAAGACACGCAGTGTCAAGGTAAGATTTAAAGTTAACCTAATTTTTATATTTTTAATCTCTTATTTTAAATAACGTTTTAAAAGAAAAGACAAAGTTAGTAGTTTTCTACTAACTACGGTACAGAAAAGTTAAATTGCTGTAGATAAAAACCTATAATCAATTTCTTGCACTAAGCGAGATTTCACTTTTGTTTATAATTTAAACTCAGTATTTATGATAAATACGATAGATAATTAATTTTTACTACACCAAAAAAAAATTAACTTCTATCGAAAAAAATAGATAAACTTTAGGGACTGAAGCAGTTAAGTGCAATTTCTAATTGCTAGATGTTTCCATAGATAATATCAAATGAAAAGTCACTTTACCTGATAAATTAAATACATGTCTCCATGCAATGTGGGTTGCCACCCACGTGTGTCGCCTAACTGGCGCTCCATTTATTATTCAAGAACTAAGAACGAATAGAACGAGATTCTACCCTGTGAAATGTAAACTCATCTACTCTGCATTTACCAAAATGCTACTCTTTAAAAATATCTGCACAAACATTTCTGAGCAAACACAAAACGATGGAAACACTAACACACTATACAACTTCTAAAAATGTCTCTCTTTAATAATTTAAGACGGTTCCGTTTATTTTATCGTTCTCACTAGATTTTTTTTTTGGTTTTGGTGCAAAATATTTTTGAAAATGTCATTACATTATTAAAAACAAAAAGAACTATCTGCCAGTGTCTCGTCTCAATTAGTCAAGCCGTTTCGCAGGTTAGCCAGAACAAACGAAGAAAATATAAATTATGTCCTTATAATATTATGTACCACATATACTATTGTACTTGTTGTTGTACTTGTATTCGTTTAATAAAAACTTATTATTTTGACATTAAAAACAAACACTTCAATTTTATTTATTCAGATTACAAGACCAGTCACTTTATTTTCGAATCTACGCGATATTGGCGAATAAAACTGTGCCCAAGTGGCACTTCCATAAGCCATATATGTAGTCTCCCTTGATATCATTATAATTTTCTAATAACTTAATTTTAAAGGAAATTGAACACTAAAAGCGTTTGTGATATCTATGAAAATTCATATTAATAAAAGGAAAATGCTAAAAAGAGATTTGTCCAGTTTCTTGTCCTCATATCCTAATGAATAAAATTCATGCCTTACAAATCAGTAATAGGTCTACCCTCCCTAACCGTCGTATTACGTATTTTCACGTGAGCAGGCAAATAATTCTTTGTCAGATATCTGTAGAGCAATTAGTATCGAACTTTCATCAAAGGACGTTCAAATGAAGGTTGATTATAAACTAGAGTAAATAACGCCGTTGTAATTATTTATTCACTAAACACCTAACGAAGTATTCAATGTAAGCTTGAATAAGTGAACGGGTATATTTTGAATTCACTGTGTATTTTTGTGATGTTACGCAATCAAATTTTTCCGCCTGTTTGAAGTAACGAATCAAAATAAACGATTTACTTGTTATTTGTATATCGGTCAATTATCGCTAGAAACGTACACAACATTTGAATTTAACTCGGATTTTTTAAAATACATAT
Source organism: Boloria euphrosyne (assembly GCA_951802675.2). NCBI lineage: Eukaryota > Metazoa > Arthropoda > Insecta > Lepidoptera > Nymphalidae > Boloria > Boloria euphrosyne. The sequence continues at coordinate 9,369,295 of OX637871.1, read as the reverse complement.
TTGTACTTTTTATTTTTGTACCCAATCAAAATACGTTAAGCAAGCTACGCATTTCATATTTTTTTTTATTTTATTTGTTTAATTTAGGTTTACCAACAAAAATTTACACTAGCTATAAAAGCAAATACAATTTTGATGTATTCTTGTGAACAGTGTAATAATTACTTAAAGTAAAACATCACATGCAACTTAAATATTATACTATTAAGACTGTTAGAAACTCAGTAAAAATCAGTGAGTTTTCCTCAAAATACAGTAAGCGTCAGTCTAAGTCTTTTTAACGTCTCACTGCTGGATACGGGCCTTCCTTATTACGAGGGGGATTAGGCCATATATCACTACGCTAATTGCAAGTTGACGGACTTTACATGTCTTTTCAAAACTTGTTTAATTCTCTCAGAAATTCAGGTTTTCTCACGATGTTATCCTTCATCATCAGAAAAGTATTATTTATGAAGGAAATGAAACACACCTAAAAATATCACAGGTGCTAGGCCATGGATTTGTACCCGCTGCACTCCGTTTCCCTAGTGAGCTGTCGTCGACGCTAGCGAGCTAGCGCCACCTGGGCTACCATTGTCAATACCAATTATAACTTTGATTGAAAGAAGCGAGGTTATTTTGTCCATAAATATATGAGTTATTTACTGGAGCCATAGGATAATCTTCTGCATAGTATATTAACAATGACACAAACAATGACATGTAGCTGAAACCGGATCCTCAATTTATGTTGTTGAAAAACGATATTAATAAATACTAATTAAATTCAATCTATACAAAAGCAAGCGTAGGTGTAAGCCACTTATAGCCAACATGTATAAGCAGTGCAGTCTGGATAGACTGGTTTAGCGTTCCTAAACCTAAATCACGAATCCTGTTCCTATGTATCACATAAGAAACAGGTTTCTTATACGAAAATATACGAACAATCACATAATAAGCCAGTCTTTACTTTATAAAAACGTTTAAATGCAAATGATAGCTTAGTTATTTCTATTAATGTTATAAAGACCAGTTACTTTGCAATTTTTAACTATGCCTTAATGTTATGTAAATTGAATGTATATATTTCGTATATTATGTATATTCAAACTTGTTAAGTTTCTGTAAATTTTATTTCTTGTTTATATTAAAAGCAAAGGTATATTATACTTCTCGAGATTATATTTAGTCATTATAGAGATGATAAACCTATACTAAAGTAGACGGATTTGATATGTTGAATTAACTTTAACCTTTATAGTTAAATGTTTATATTTAGAAACAAAGTGATCCTATAAAGGTTCCGTTTTTTTCCTTTTGAGGTACGGAGCCCTAAAAAAGACAAAAAAAGCCTCCATGAATTTGAATTTGAATAAGAAGTTAGTCCATCGCACAGATAACATTCCACACGAGCGGGAAAGGAATTCTTAATATACGAAAGCAATTAGCGATGAATCTGGGCAATATTAAAATATTATTGTATTTTATTGTAATTCATATATAATAGAAATGGAAATTCCTTACGTATTTTAGAATTACGAATTTGGAAAGCTGTATTGTCTGAATTTACTCATTTTCATCCACCTACTCACGTGGTACGTCGATAATTATAACATGGGGCTTTTGTGTGTTTTAGCTATAAATAATATGAAAATTAGAAACAATTTTGCTCTTCCGAACGTATTTTGAACGTAAGCAATATTCATCATCATCATCATTCATCATCAGCCCTTTTTTAACGTCCCACTGCTGGGCACGGGCCTCCCTCAGTACAAGGGGGATCAGGCCATAGTCCACCGCGCTGGCCTAGTGCGTGTTGGCGGATTTCACATGTCTTTCGAAAACTTGCTAGGTTTTCTCAGACATGCAGGTTTCCTCACGATGTTTTCCTTCACCGTAAGACAAGTGGTAATCAGGATAGAAATGATTCGCACATGAAAATATCAGAGGTGCGAGACCCGGATTTGAACCCACATCGCTCGGTTATACAAGCGACGCGTTACCGCTGGGCTTTATATCAAAATACAACTAATAAATAATTTGTCAATATCAAAACATTCAAAATTTAGTATTAAATTCAAACTCAACATTCTTGGCTTTAAATAAAATGACATTATTTTTACAAAATCATATTAATATTGTTATTACAAATTTAAGCACATTATGAAATACCCTGATAGTGCTGTAAATCTAGACTACAAATTTTAATTAAGCTTTAATTAAAATTTATCAGGCTTGTGGGAAATGCTCGGTAGTGTTCTAATTATCTAGTCAATTTTAAAATAAATTAGAGACATGTTAAAAATTTATAGTTTAGACATTATTTTAAATATTATAAGCTAAATCTACTATTAGTACGTAATTTGACGACAGGTTTGGCTCAACTGGTAGTGACCCTACTTTCTACACAAGCGGTCGCGGGTTCGAGGACGGCTGGGGACATTCATTTGTTGAGCACGAATATTTGTACTCCAGTCATGGGTGTTAATATTTCTAATATGTATGTATTTAAAATTTATATGTGTAGTGTATCAACTATCTGGTATCCGGTAACACAAGCACGTAACGTAGCTTACCACGGAACTAGATGGCGCTGTTGTGTCAAAATGTCTCAACATATTTTTTTATAAATACTTAAATAAAGACTTCAAAGTATCTTTTTTTACACCATTATTTATTTGATGAGTGAAAATAAAAATCTATGTTTTATAAAGATAAAGATAAAGGAATCAAAAATCGTTTTATATAATTCAAGTTCAAACAACTCAATTTTTGTACCTATTTATATTACGCGATAACTATGACCAAAACTAAGTAATCGCCAAAAAGTTATTTTGATGTAATAGTATTTTTATTAGTTACATTTCAAGTGAGTTATGCCAAATCAAATTCCAGATAAAACTCAAAACAGAATATTAATTACTTTTAATGGGTTTTTAACTAACTTTGCCTCTTTAGTTAAAAAAGTAATGATATAGTTACTTTATTAGATAGGTTTAATTACGGGAAAAACGGGAAAAACTTATCAAGTATAATTTAGGGCAAGAATACTCTTATTTTGACATGACATATAAATGTGAAGTACGAAACAAAATGAACAATAGCAGCTGGAGCATTTTATTTCCATTGCTTACATATGACGACCCTAATTTTACTTTTCGTGAGTAAAGTACGAATTTTATGTTCCGCACGTGGAGTTCTTTCCACCTTAATATCATCTGATTCTTTATCATATCGTAAATTTTTATACCCTCTAACTAATCCTCTTTCCATACATAAAATATATGAAAAATTCTTACTATTTTTAACGACGAATTAGGAAATAATTGCATTTTTTCTATTATAATAATTATGGTCGATTTCGACATCTGCGCATAGATTAGTAAGAATAATATAATAATATTTATTATTATGAAAATCGGTTTCCAAAAATGTCACAAGAATCTTAAGTTTATCATTCAGTACTAAAAATAAAGAAATATACTTTTACGCATTGAGTACCTATTTGGATCGCAAAATTAACCATCGCTCTGTAATCGCTTAGAAACGCTTAGCTTAATATAAATAATAATTGTAAGAAAGAGATGAAACAGAAAATTCTACCGATTAATGATTAGCGATTAACAAACAAATCAAATTAGAAGTGAAACTATATACCGCTTTTGTCGTCTCAACTGGATGCTGTAAAGTTGAGGTACAATTGTCTCCCAATACCCCGGGAAACAAACTTTCAATATTGTACGAAGTTTAAATGATATGTTCAAAACCGAAACTCTAGCGTCCTTGTAGTAAAATAGTTTTTGGATGTAGATATTCCTATACTCGGTATTCCTATATATCGGTACTCAGGTGTCGATTTTCAATATGTACGTAAGATACTTGCTAGTAGCAGTAGTACTTACACTCGCTTCACTTCTTTCCCAGTTGCCTAACAAAGGTCATGTCTTACACCAGTTCATAGTGCCACTTTGTATTAAATTTCATCCGAATCTAGATTTCATACACTCACAGCTTTTGCATTTTTTATTTATAAGTACGATTCATTGCGCTTCGCTTAAGTCGTGACATAATAGCCTATTTTATTTAAGAATTGTTGAAGTCTTTTACTACTCGTACTTAATAAACTTTAAGAATGAGGTCAGTAGTTCCAGTGAATTTGCTAAAATAAATAAGCTGCATAAATACCATATACATTATTTATTATGGACAAAAGGAAGAAGCCACGAAGTTACTAAATTTATTATATAGTACCCACATAATATATCGATTGCTTCAATGTGTTTCCCTATAAGGCAAATGAATAATTTACGATTCGCACTCGCAAAGTTAAGTCCTGAATCTTAGAAATAATGCGAATCTTACGTAAGAAAATTGGAATACTTCAAAGAACGTAGTTTAAAAGAATAATAATGTACATTATTATTTTTCTACGTAACAAATATTTTAACTTTAAAATAAAACTTGTTTAAAATGAGTAACTCATTAATGTTATTTTTATTCATTTAGTAAATTAATTTCCAGACTTAATATGTCTTCAGTCGGATGAGATATCACGTTTCTACTGCGTACATTCAAGGATAAAAAATAATAAAATATATTAGTAGATTTAAAGATTAAGAAGACTTAAAATATATTTGTAATTACTTAAGTACATATTATATATAAAATAGTACATTCAACAACACAGACACTCTCTCACAGAAGACCGGCGTGAAGTGGCAGCTATGCTGTCGCGTTTCGTCCGGTAAGTGAGAGTCCGGGAGGCCCACTCCCCATCCCTCCTCCCGTCCTTCTCTCTCCTCCCTCCCTCCCTTTCCTGAAAGGCCGGCAACGCATCTGCAAGCCCTGTGGTGTTGCAGATTTCCATGGGCGGAGGTGATCACTTACCATCAGGTGAGCCTCCTGCCCGTTTGCCCCCTTTAAAAAAACATTCAACAAAAATAATGAAATAAAATAAGTTATTAAATTCTATTTATATGAAATAAGTATTTTCTACAAATATTTTAGAATTAAATGTATTCTGCCAAATTATTTTCTATACACCGATACTGAAAGCGTTCTTACTTACGAACAGTTGCAAAGACCATAAGCGATGCTTGTAAGAATTAAGATCTATGTTTACCGTTAAAGGTAAGTCTTAGTTATTTGAATCTTTTATATAGAAAGACAATCTTTTTAACTATAGATCATAGGGCGGAGAAGAAGTATAAACAAAACGATCTTTTTGGATTTATTCACAGATTTATTAAAAAAATTTTTATAAAATCTCATTATTATTTTAATTTAACCCTTTCGTACTTGGAAACAATTGTAGGTAGAAAACGTGGTGATCTTGTTATAAGCTACGAATATGAATATAATATTTATTATGTAATCTCTTAGAAGCTTCATCATATTTAATTAGGTTGGTAACCTACTAATTAAAATGAATGAAAAATGTATGCTATATTATATCTATACTTTTTACATACGTAAGTAAGTATATGTAAAGCAAAAAGGTGGTTTGTCTAGAACTTCTTATTCGATCAAAATATTTTTGTGTTATTTTAATGGACTATAAGTAGCCAAGGGTAAGAAAGTTGTTTTAAATAAAAGGAAACTTAAATTTTAAAATAGAAGGTAGAAAAAACAAGAGGTGAATAAAAGGAGATCAAAGGTCAAAGACAATTAAAAGATTGAGTCCTTATTTTATTTAAAAAATTCTTAGTCAAATTGCTGAGCTTTGGAAAAGCCAAGTTTGAAGGAAGTGATGATAAGATAAGAATGACTTTTCTCATTGATATATTATAAGTAAACTTAATTAATGTAATTAATAAAGAGTATAACACACGAACAGAATATAAAATTTCAATTCTATCATAATTATATTGATAACTTTTACTATATTTCAAAGTAAAAAATAATTAGGCTTTTAGGTTTATTCATTTTCAAAGGAAAATGAATGTCAAATTACCTTCTTACATTGTTACATATGGGGCGTTCCACGTGAAGCGGACAGGTAAAAAATGTCGATGTTTCCGATTTTAGTTATATTCGATTGAGTTATACCTACATACGACCTCGACTCAGATACGAAATATTTTTGCGGTACAATGTATAGTTAACGTGTTATAGGACATTGAAATTTGGACTAACTTACAAGTAGGCGCTGCTTTAGACCAAAGTACCAAGTGTTATCAAGTTATAATTAAATAAACAAACTAGTGCAATGTATACTTGACTTAATAGGCTTCCTAACTGTATTTTTGGAAATTAAAAAAATATTGTTTTTCTTTATGAATTTCGCTATTTTACTTTTCAAACTTGATTTTTTTAAAGTTCGACGTCTTTAATTTTTTTCATTTTTTTTCTCGAAATAGGTGTTAGTGTACAGATAATCCTTGCTAAGTTTCATAATGGGCCTAGAAGTAGTTTGGAAGCTAGACCAGTCGGAACGCCGGGCCGCGGCGCCCGCGTCCGCCGCCCGCTAGCGATAGCTTATAGAAATATTAAAGAAAAATTTTTGTTTATAAATTTTAACAATTTTAAAGGCGTCACTAATACTGGTGCGATTCACCAAGATACCCTCAGCTGTCGGGATGAAGGCATGGTAATTTTTTGTGTCCGGTATTATCACTGCAGACGAAAATCTGTTTTTTAAAAAACATCCGTTTTCTTCAATGTCTTCTTTTTTAACATAATAGAAATTCGTTTGCTGCATTGATGTTTTAGCCCATTTGTACAGCCATTCCGCAGTCGTGATTGCCTTGTCGCACGCCGACTGTACACTAGCCCGTACCTTCCGGCGTTTTAAAGTAGCACCAAGACCATCACACTGCCCTTTGCCATGTCAAGTGGCATGAAAAGGAAAATCTACATCTGCGCCAAAATCTTGTTTATAATGAAAAAGGCACTATTGTCACTTAAGTCGTATTTAACATAACGACGTTTAAATTCATTATTTTATAAACGTAAATATCTTTTCTTGTTAGGAATTGTTATACTGATTTCTTTTATTAACTCGAAAATGATATAAACGAATAAATTGCAAAATTATATATTAAATATTATCTACAAACCATTATAAACAACATATCATTTAAGATAATTATTTATTTAAAGATAAAACTTTCTTTAATTGAACATTTCTGTAAGCTATCGCTAGCGGGCGGCGGACGCGGGCGCCGCGGCCCGGCGTTCCGACTGGTCTAGCTCCCAAACGACTTCTAGGCCCATTATTAAACTTAACAAGGATTATCTGTACACTAATACCTATTTTGAGAAAAAAAATGAAAAAAATTAAAGAGGTCGAACTTGAAAAAAATCAAGTTTGAAAAGTAAAATAGCGAAATTCACAAAGAAAAACAATATTTTTTTATTTTCCAAAAATACAGTTAGCAAGCCTATTAAGTCAAGTATATATTCCACTAGTTTGTTTATTTAATTATAACTTAATAACACTTGGTACTTTGGTCTAAAGCAGCGCCTACTTGTAAGTTAGTCCAAATTTCAATGTCCTATAACTCGTTAACTATACATTGTACCGCAAAAATATTTCGTATCTGAGTCGAGATCGTATGTAGGTATAACTCAATCGAATATAACTAAAATCGGAAACATCGACATTTTTTACCTGTCCGCTTCACGTGAAACGCCCCATATGTCAAATTTTCAAGTATTACATTGTAACATAATACGTAATTGAAACACAAAAGAACCAACGTGATAAATGTACCGAAATAATCATTTTTACGTAGAGCTCAATATGCCTTGCTAAGTTCCCATTATTCGGTTCAACAAAGGAAATTAATCCCTCTCATACTCTTAAGACCCTTTTATGTACCTCGTTCTTAGGTGTAAATATTTTATGCTCTTACTTCATATGAAAACTTAAAGCGATAATATTTTTTTCTTTGAAAATAATTTCTTTTAACTAAGCACTTACTAACTTAACTACCGCTTCGTGTTTTTCTCGATCGTAATTTTCATCGACATTTTTATTGCAATCCTTGACTATTATTAAAAAAAAAACTTTGATTCACAATTTGTGGAAGTATGTAACTTCAAGTAAGTGTTATTTTTTTCTAGAACGGTATTTAGAAATAATGCTACTTTCTTCAATTAATACAAGTCATAGTACAACTACTAATTATTATAAGTCCATATTTTAACTAATACACACTTATACACGGACTAAACCGACTTCTTTAACTTACTATTGATAGCTCACTAGTGACGATGACATTAGGAGTATTGATAAAGATTAACGACGGTTGCTTGATTCTGTTAAAATCTAAAAACACGTCACTGTATAATAAATACTACTTACACATAAAAATATTAATCACAGTTTGTCATATCTAAATAAAACGTGGGAAACCAAAAAGTTTCAAACATGCACAACGCTTATGATAAGCAATTTTCAACATCCACGTTCCCAAATGGTTTTCAAAATGCCCTTTATGTTATAAAGTGCGTTAAAACCCTTTCTCCATGTCACGCACACGCTGGCCCACATGTTGGCCTAATTACCTACGATTTACGACAAACCACACCTCTTTATTAATTACCTCCAGATATTTTGATTTCATTTTGCAAATCTTTACTATTGCTCTAAATTCTTATATTTTTGTTATCCGAATATTTACATGTGGAGAATGCTACAGATTCTATGAAAGTCAAAGAATTCGGTATTCGTATCTCTTAAAGAAAAACTGCGAAAAACCTTATAGGGGTAATATAATATGTATGAAGAATCGCTAACTTTCTCGGTGGTGTAGTGGCTAGCATGTACGGCCATACATCGAGAGGTTCTGGGTTCGAGTCCCGGGTCGGGACAAGTTTAGTTATTGAGTGTTGCTGTTTAGTAAGCCTCAGTAACAGCCCGGAGTCGGGAAATTGGCGTGCGCAATTGGCGGGGTCCTGCGTCTTAGCTCTCACTAGTCGTGTCGAGTAGTCGTCCCACCGGAGTATGGGAGTGATAGAATATTTAGATTTTTTTAAATAGGAATAGAGAATACACTTGTGTGTTTGCGCGTACACTTGTGCACTATAATATCTCCTGCGTAGTTGGTTAGTCTCAACGAAATCTCGTTGAGACCGACAGGGCCGGAATCGGTCGGAGAACATTATTATTTATGAAGAATCGCTATTTGAACTATAACAATTAATTTTTATCCATTTAATTATAATACCTATATCATTTTTTATAGCTGTCAGTTATACAATCTGAACTCGAACTTGAAAACTCTAAATCCCAACGGTTCCGATAGAACCGTTCATTGTATAGTGTACACACTTTTTGTGAAAAGGAAAAGTTTAGTCAACTCGAACATTCATTAGTTTTGCACTGACACATCGAGCGAGGTAACTTAACACGGCCCAAGGGAAATCTTGAGGCATCTTTGAAGTATATACTCGCACGATACAAGCCTCTGTTGAAAATTTACCATTATAAATAGTAAATTTTATTAGGATATAAATAATTAATGAGGAAGTTGCTTATGAAATAATAATTGAATTATTTATTACATTATGTCACAGGAAACTCAAGCCTACATAATTATACGCTGTATTAGGCATTTAAATTTTATATTTAGGTTAGCAATCCACTCAAAATCATAGAATTTTATAGTTGAATTATTTAATAATTAGATATTTGCAATATCTATGCGCAGTTGAAGGTATTTTATAATTAAATTAACCAGTTTGTAAGTAAGTAGCTTTTGAAAACGAAATATCCAATGAAAAGATGATGAACTTTGGGTGGTAAATAAATACACATTACAATATTATGAAAAAATATATTGCCTTTGCAATTATAATATATTTACTTCTAACGTGTTTTGCCCCGATTCTAACATTTACAAGACATGACGAAGAACGCCCCTGATACCTACTCTTTATGAGTGATTGGTTGTTCGATCTCCCGTAGACACTGTCATCTTTTTTTAATGTTCGGAAATGCATACCAAGCAGGAAGGCAACATGATCCTAAGTGGTTAAAATTGGTCGATATTCAAAAATAAAATAAGATTAAAAGATCATCTAGGTAGGGGTTAAATTTATTATAATGCTAAATTTTTACTACTTTTCTCCTCTTAACGAGGCTTTTTGATAAGAACCTTTACATAAACAACACAAAAGCGAAATCTAGTACAAGTTAAATTTAGAATATAGCAATTTATCATTGCGACAACAAGTTATGAATAATATAACATACGGGATCACATAAAGGGATGGGGTAAATCGGCTGACATTTCAAAATATACGCCCGCTGAGCACCTTCGTTGAACAAAAGAAGAAAACAACGAAAAGAGTACAAGAGCTGTCAGATTTGATTGAGATAAGCTACGCAATTTACTCTTATATCGCCACCGATGTTGTTACGCAGATACTTTAACAAAATGTAAATTCTAATGTCCTGTAAAATATGGTGCATTAAGTATATGATCTGAATAAGTGTTTGCAATTTTAATAATAACGAGAGAGAAAAAGAGATAAAATTTTGGTTAAATTAAACATTATGATGTAATAATATAATTTCTTAGAAGATTATATTCTTAGGTATATATTTACAGATTTTATTCATAATTTCTAAGTTTCTACACTCGTGTCTTATATGTACTCATGAAGTAGGCTTCTTAAATGCTGAAGAATTTTTTTTAAAGAAATGTAGTTCTGTTTAATTTCTTTCGCTAGATCTTCTGCGGACTGAGACTTTTTTTAGACTCATGTTCAGTTAAGTAAAAAGCTAGAACCATTTAATAATGAATAAAATATTTTAAATATTATGTATTTTTCACGTTTTTATGCCGCGAAGTTTGTGCGGTACGATAGTTGCCAAAAATATAATTGCATATTATAATTAACACAATCGAGAGATTAAACTGTATTGGAATCGAACATAAATTAATTGAGTGTATCACTACTAATTAAAATATTAATAGATTTTGATAGTGAAATATTTTAAAAAGTAACCCTATTTGATTCGCAATCGGGAAAATACGTAACCCTTTTATTTTCTGCCTTGTTCTAAAATTGCTTATTTTAAATCACGTCAACGAATAAAGAGATTTTAACGACAATTTACGCTTAATTTATGTACCTAGCAATTACGCTTCCTAAGTATGTTTCGCAACACAAATGTTTAATATACATTTAGGTTACCTCCAAAACATTAAATTTAAGTTGTCAATTTGCTAAACAACATTCACTAAAGCTTAGTTTCAAGGAACAAATACTTATATAATTTGATCTTGGATAAAATATGTTCATTTACAAGAATTTACCAATATCCCAAAATCACTGGCAATAATTAGATCATGAAAGACATAATTAATACGTATTTTTCTGGCAGCGAAAGACTAGCTGTTGTCTATTGCTCAGATAATTAAAAAAAATTTTTTTCTCATATTGAAAGCACAAAATGATTACGTGTGTTGTCGGATACACAAAAACAATAACACGCTCTATTTTTACCAACTTCGAAAATATAGAAACTACTTTCAATTTATTATCAAAATCTTCATCAGTTGTAAACTACCAAAAAATGTCTATTAACTAAATTTGTTACTATATTTTCCTATCAAAAGATTTTTTTTTATATACACTTCAAAATCAAAAAATAATACTTCTTAGGAAAGAAAAGATGATTTGATGTTGATGTACAGTTTAACACTATATTACTAGTCGAAAGCTCAACAAACTTTGTGTGAAGTCAACATTGTTACGATCTCTACCCGATACCGCACGAAAACTTACATCTCAGAATATTATGTCTTGAAAATTATAACAACTGTATCTTTAACATGAGGTGCGAAATAATACTACACAGTGTAATAGTTCGTAATCCCAACTTATTCAACTTCGTGATCTTTTAATTATCCTTCAATCCTGAACCATGTTACTAAAATATGATTATGCGATAGCTATATTATGAATATTCATGCATGTAAAATGCTTTATTATTTCGACACGCGAACAATAGGCAGAAGGTTTCAGGGCTATATTATAACATTCAGATTTAATTCTTATCACTAAAGTTATAAGGATTAAACTCGAATCTCACCAATTTCAAGGTAATACACAATCTGCTGTTATACCTGCGCGCTATTTTATCGCGTCTGTTTGCGTATCGCCCCTCAGGAAATAACACCAACACGTATTACATTGTTTCCGTATCTACTCAAGATAATGCAAAATGAATTACTTCGCCTAAAAAACCTCATGATGTTTTTGACTGACATCAAAAACGAGGAGGTACTCAATTTGCTCGCATATTTGCTACGGTGGTGTATGCATGCACAATGGTGTATACCTACATACAGATTCAGAGTTTATCTGTTGGATCTGGATCTGATGGATTCTCAGGTTGGATCAAGTTTAATTATTTAATAACAATTAATTCTGTTAAGGTGCTCTCAAAAGCAATTGGTGCGCCTTGATTTTCACCGTTCTCCCATGATTTAGAGAAATAGATAAAATAAAAGTGTGAGCAGACAAGTGCACTTCGCACTTGTCTGCTCACACTTTTATTTTTAAAATATAATATATAAATATGGCAAACCACACAAATACGTTATATTATAACACTTTATTCCAATATACATTTTATGGATTTCTTTTTTTGAAATCGTTTTTTTTTTATTTCGGAATGGTAATAACTTATAAGTTTAGTGCTTGAGTGACATTCGGATTTTTCGTATTCGGAAATAACTTTTAGACTGTGAATCAAGTCCATTGTGCGGTTAGAGGTCATAGAAGTGACAAACATACTCACAATCATTTACATTTAAAATGTTAATAAGCATATTTTTGTTACTATTATATTTTAAAATGTCAAGTTGTAAAGATGGTCCTTGAGACTGTTTTTGACAAGAACCCTTAGCATAACAATGAACGTCAAAATTATATCAATTATTTTACAAAATAACCTTTATTTTGTAAGGGTTTTTATAATGGTTACTCAGATTTACGCAATCACTTGGTATTTAAAGTAAAACTATCTGTACAGACTGTAATTTTTTATTGAATTCTTTACAGTAACGACTGTATATATCATTTTATATTTCAGCAACACTACTTATTCCTTTGTAATATGGTAAGGGAAAACTTTGATAAGAAATCTCAATCTCTGAGATAGTTGAGGGATATGTAAAGTCCAACAACACATATTAAAAAAATAAGACACTAATTGAAAAAATAGGAATCAAATAGGAAACTTTTTCCAAAACAATTCAATTGTACTAGTTTAATACCAAAAAGTCAGTGGTAGCCCAGGGGTAATGCGCTCGCTTGTATAACCGAGTGATGCGGGTTCAAATCCGGTTCTCTGATTGCCACTTGTCTTACGGTGAAAGAAATCATCGTGAGGAAACCTGCATGTCTGAGAAAACCTAGCAAGTTTTCGTAAGACATGTGAAGTCCGCCAACACGCACTAGGCCAGCGCGGTGGACTATCGCCTGATACACCTCGTACTGAGGGAGGCCCGCGCCCAGCATTACGACGTTAAAAAGGGCTGATGATGACGATGATGAATACCAAAAACTATAGTTAAAGCTCATTGTACCGTATGTTGAACAGAAATAAAAAGATTAAGAGCCCTATAGGGTTAAGATAGTGATATAGCGAAAAGCTATGCTAATGGAATAAAAACTTATAGTCTGCTATCCTTTTTATTAGGGAAAGCATATAAATAAATATTTTAAGTAGGTAAATAGGTCATAATAGCCCTACTAACTTGCCTAATACAACCTGACAGGATTTATTGATTACTTATTATTATGACAAAAGATCCTTCCCTTGAGTCGTTACCGTCGCTCTTAATTGGAGATATGATACCACGTTAGATTAGACCTCGTTGATTTTTAACCATACATTATAGGTAACTTGTGTTTGAAAATGTGTTGTAACTGCGTTGTGGAATTTAGAAGGTAGAAGATTTAAATTTTTACAACAACTATATAATGCCTTTCAGACCTTTAAAAGCTTAGTCTCTCCCGTGACTTTCTATAATAAGGAACGAAAAATCAAAATAAATCCGCGAAAAAAGCGAACGACAAACGAAAACATTGCCTTATTTAAATTGGGAAATATTCGTGTAAATGTAAAGAAGTGTTACCTATATTTTTCATGTTTTCATTGTTTTAATGATTTAGGATAAAACAAATGTACACTAAAGACTTAATCATATTACACTTAATAATATTACTTTACAAGTAACTTGAATATTTTATCGATCGTTCATTTTGATTAACCCTAGGTAGGTATAATCAAAATGACTGAATGAATAATTAACTATTTTGGCGGGCTTGACGTGACCTCATACTCTATGACAACATTGCTCTACTTGACAGGAGAGGTGGCTAATTTTTCACCCAAAGCATTGCAGAACTAAGTCCTGAGCAAAAGCTACGATCATATTGCACCTAGAAACGGGTCGCTAGTATGGCTACCTAGGGACGGGTCGCTAGTATGGCTTTTGTGTAGTAGATTAATTGATTAACTAAATTGGTATTTATAAAATTACATTAATTAATGTATATATTATATATATTATAAGTAATATCACTTTTAAATCTATGTTATGTTTTTTTTAATATAAACCATCTATTACAATTAACACGTACAGTAGTATTTATCTCCGTTTACGACGTTTATAAATAATGTACCTAAATTCATAAAACACCCTGTTATAATTAACTAGTGAGAGACCACCATTGAGAATTTGAGGAAAGCGTTTTAGATGATCAGAATTTAAATATCATTTTTTTTAAAAAAACGATACAGGATACTATTATACTGTTTCCAATATTTTATACTTATTACACCAAATAACTACAAAGTAAATAAAATAAAATTGATTGACAGAAGAGAAATAGTACTGAACTGGCAACTAGGTGCTTTGAAATGAAGAGAGCAAATATATAGAAATATAACTGATGTAACACCATCTTGCCGTTAATGGCTTAAGTTTGATTTCAAGCGAAAGCCACAAGAGCCACTGTGAAACATATGCATGAAACTTTAAATTTACTCGTATCTTACTAAGGAATAATATATAATTTAATTACAACAATAAATATACCTTGAGGTTTGTGGAGTACTTGAAGACACTTATCATTTATTAATTGAATGTGTCCGGTTTAACCAAGAAAGAGAGAATCTTATTAAACCATTAAATATAAATATGTTAGATATGGAATTTTTTAACACCATTTTATCCATCCCTACTTCCGAGGAGGCTAAAATAGTGTATAATTTTGTTAGAATAAGATGTAAATATTTAGGTTAAGATATGATAGGGCTGGCATATTTTTAAAATAAAAGCCCTGAAAATAAATAGAAAAAAGAAATATACCTTATTATCATTATGTTACATTTATAATTAAGTTTCAGTTCTTTAATTTTTTTAGTTTTATTAAAAGTTAAGTTAACCCCGGAGAGTAACTATAAAAAAAATAAAAATTAAAATTAAATTAAAGTAACTTTAAAACCATTTCGTGTTGAAATATTTTATCTTTAAAAACTAAATTTTATTTAAGATGAAAATAAATTGGTATTGGTATGGTAACAAAGGAAAATTTGTACGGAAGGAACTCGTGAAATCCATTATGTTATTGTTCTGTTTGCCCCACAATTTGGCGAAGCTTTGTAGTGTTAAGTGAGTTTATAGCCCAAATACCGTAATTTGTATTGCTTTTAAATGACTACTACATAGTTACTTCATTGTTAAAAAACATAATAAATTACAGTTTCTTTTATATTAATATATTAATTGGTTAGGTACCTATAAAAATTTATGTGAGTTTAGTAAAGCGTTTGTTATTTAGTGACTAAATTCCTCAGTGGTATGTACTATATGTGGTAGTCCTGAGTTCGAGTCCTGGGTAGGGCGAAGTTTAGTTGTTACTCGTAGGTAATTTTGTTTAGTATACCTCGATCACAGCCCGGAGAGACAGTGCACTTGTATCTATGGGCGTGTATACTACTGCACTATATTGTCTCCTGCGCAGATGGGTAGTCTCAATGTGATTGGCTGCCGTAGCCAAAAATTGGCCAGGACTAATGTATCAGATATCTTTTCACACATTTTTATAAATCTTATCCAATTTAAAACTAAACATACTTTTATAACAAGTGTGTGTTATTTTTTGACAGTGTTGTTTGTATGGACAATAAACGGACGGAGAAACTTATCCTCTTTAATAGTTAAAATATTGTGAGCACAAAATATTTCCATTATTAAATTGCTCATTTTGCCTGCACCTCAAGCAATAAAGCATTAATTGCTATGTGGATTATAATTTTATTGTGCCTAATAGTAACCAGTTTGTAAATTGCATTCCATAAATTCTCGAGTGATTATTTAGCAATGATACTAGAATAAATTGAATTAATTATGATATGTTTGTTTTGTGTTAACGATTTTTATATATAAAGATGTTTTATAATATTTTTAAACTTTAATTTCTTTGTTACAGATGAAAATGATTTTTATTACACACCAGAAAGAAGTTTTGCTCAAGTTCAACCGCCTATATATTCAAACAGTCGACCACCGACCTTTTTCGAACATGGCGATAGTTTTAGAGTTACGACTGCGCAACAACCACTTTATAATGACGGGCGCGTAAGATTTCCTAGCCCAAACTATGATCAAAATCCTTCACCTTTTCAATTACCAACTGGCAGAAGCCAATCTGGGACACAGTATTATATAAACCAGCCTGAATTTACAACAGCACAACGCCAAAGGTTTAGGCCTGCTCTACCTTACAATTTTCAGCTAGTTCATCCTGCTTCAACAAAAAGGCCTGATGTTTCACAGATTCACTCAGTCGCTTATCAAAATGATCCTTCGAAACCTGAGGCGTTTTTAGGACAAATAACGATAAATAATCCAGATATAGATTATCTTCAAAATAATAGATACAAAAATATTCCATTTGATGGCAATAGTCTTAAAAGTAACGGACAAAGTGGTCATATCTCCCATGACGATGAGATTGATAATGATAATCAAGATTTCTTTGATCACCTCAAAGTAACAACATATAATCCCACCAAGCTTTCGAATAAACAAAGAATAAATATAAAACCAAATAATTCAAGATTCCCTCACTTAGATACTTCACCAGTCGAATTGAAAAAAGTTATTCAGAATATACCAGCAAACAAATATAATGGAAATAATAATTTCAAACCATCTAATAATATTGCAAATATCTACCACGGATCTTCTACCGAATATAAATCGCTCTTAGATATAGAACCACTTCTTGAGGATGATATAAGTGATATTAGTTCATTCAGAGAATTGATGAAAAATAATCAAGGATCTTTTGATGTTGAGGTTATTAAATCTAATAAGAGCTTAGAGTCAGATGATAGCAGATCAGATGCAAGTTCCGTAAATTCTGACAATTTACCTAATGATTCTGCTATAATTCCTATGTCTGTTGATACCTCCAAAATGTTACTAAATTCTACAGTTACTTTGTCTTCGACAACTGAAAAAATAGAGCCTAATGCAGATACTCACGAAGAGGATATACATGATGGTTCTGAAATAGAGGATGGAGAGGAATACGTTGAATATTATGATGATGAAGAAGAACCTGAAACAAAACACACTACTACTCCAAAACCCATAAAGACTACAGCGGAGCCCGTCACTGACATATATGATGAATATGATGCTTCTGAAGAACCAGAAAAGACTGTCGTAGAAGTAAAAGGCAATGCTACGAAATCATTTGACGTTTTGATGATGAAAGTTAACAAAACTATGGTTAAAGATGATAACTTCAAAGAATTTATCGATACAACTGTTATAGATCAGCCTGAAAATGACCATCATAATAATACAGCAGAACCAAGCTTGAAATTTACATTTTCAAAAGAAGATACTTCACAAGAATCACCGTCGATTTTAGGACAAGAAGTTGTGTCCGTAGTAACAACAAAGAGTGTAGTAAATGGCACTATCTCAATACCCGATGTTACTTACCCACCTACTCCTAAGACGGAAATAACACCAGCGACATCTAACGAGACTAAGGACGGTTTTCCAATAACTACAGAAAGTTGGATTGTGGTTGCATCTGTTCAAACCAGTAGAAGTGTGTCAGGTGCTCGATTCCTACCATTCCCAACAGTAGAACAAGAAGAAAAGAAACAAGTATTAACAGAAGAAGAAGAAGAAGAAGAAAGTATTACTGAAAATCCCATGCAGGATCCTAGTAATACATTAAATAGCTCCTCCTCGACTGAAAACATCAACGATAAATTAGACAGTATACAATCAGAACTTTCCAGTGCAGTATTATCAGGAAATCTAAATAAAGAACATAAAAACATTGAGTTAATAACGGAGACAACTACAGAACAAACTACTTTATCTACAAGCAGCACAACCACAACCACTAGTACTACTACTCCGCAGCCTGTAAAACTGTTTACACTAAAAAGTACGCAGTTTTCCGTTGCCACTGAAAGATCCTCTCCAGATCCATTACCAGTGCAGATCAAAAAATTCACTCCGCGAGTAATGAGCTCAACTACGCCCAAGCCCAAGAAAAAATTGGTAACTGTGATGGACGATTTGTCAGGATTACTACCCGCAGGATATAAACCACGACAATCTTTTAAAGACAAACGTATTACTTCTACAACAACTAGCACTACTACAACCAGTACTACTACTTCTACAGAAGCCCCGACATCGACTATAAAAATCAATGTCATGAACGGTACGCAAGGACGCTCTTCTGGTATAAGTTCTAAAAATAAAGTTATAATATTAGATGATAAATCATTACTTCCAAAAGAATATAAACCAAAAGATCGAATCCAGGAAGAAATACTTAAGAACGCACAAAAGGATGATATAAGTAAATTTTTGCCACCTGGTTACAAGCCCGAAGCTTCAAATGAAGAGGAAGATAAGCCAGAAATTTTGAAAAAGTTTGAGCCGGTGGATATCTCTGCATTCTTACCAAAAGAATTTAAACTTAATGCCTCAAGTACTGTTTCATCAACAACAACAACGACCACAACAGAAAAGCCTAAAGTTAAGCCAAAATTACCAATAAATGCTGCTCCTGTTGACATATCTGCCTTCTTACCGCCAGGATTTAAACTAAATAGTACTGAACCAGAGAAAGCTGAAATTCCAATAATTAAAATCGCTGATATCTCCAATTTATTACCACCAGGATTCAAATTGGATAACTCTGAAGATTCTGAACCATCAACTACTACTACTGCTACTACTGCGTCTTCGGGTGGTTTTAAATTAGTCTTCCCTTCTAGACCAGGTGGAAAATTAACGAGAAAAAGTACCACTCAAAAATCAAGTGTAGGTCCACCTCAAGTAACCCCAAGAATTCAAAAAGGCTGGCCAACAAGGTAAATATAATAAAAAGTAGTGATTAATAATAATAATAAACAATTAGCACAAATAGCCACAAGAACTTCTTTAGTTTACCTAAATTGTGCAATATATTTTATTTTGGCAGAGCTTCTACTGAATTTACTGGTTGGCCCTCACCTTCAACAACACCATTCTCAATCGAACGGCTTCTGGAACTACAAAGAAACGCTACTGCCTCCACTTCGCCACCAGAAATTAATACCGAACCAACGACTAGACGATTCATTTCGACGACAACAACGACGCCAGCGCCACCTCCGTCTACCACTCCTGGAGTATGTCGACACGAATGTGACATAGCCGCGACCATTAAGATTGTTTCAGGTGATTACTTAATACGTATAAAAACCATATGGCCACATAAATAAGTGTTTTTATCGATTACTAATAATTTATACATACATATACAATATTATATATCTTATTCAATACTTTTTAATTTTTATAGGCGTACAATGGGTCCCAGAATTCTTAGATCAACATACGATAGAGTGGCAAAACTTAGCTAAGGAGGTGAAAGAGGAGGTATGTATGAATAGAATATAAAAATGGGAAATAAATTTCTGAGCACATACCCTTTATTATAAATATACTTGTGTAACGATAACTGTTATATTGTTAGTAAAATATATTAGTAATGTATATAAATAATTATAGTGTATAGTCATACTGTAGCTTATTTGCAACATTAAATACTCAATTTTGTTAATTTGAATTCTATAAAACCTAAAAATTTCTAATTTCGTAACTATACGTAAAGTCATAATACTTTATAAATATATGTATGAAGGGAAAATAAATAATCATTATTAAAAAAATGTTATACCTAAAGAACTTAATAGATAATTTTATACCTAAAACAACCACCCTAAAATCCTTAACACAACAAAAAAGCTTAGGCTTCGAGATCTGAGACGGGTCAATATATTATATTTGTTAGTTTTTTGTCTAGAAATTCTTAATATTATTACCTTATAAATTAGTAGTTGATTAACATATTTATGCTTCGACACAATGTATGATTTAAAGTAAATTATAAGGACATTTTTACTAACTCTCTTTATTTTGTATGCAGCTCAATTCCGTCTATTCTAAATCTGATTTACTAAGTAAATGGTATAAAGGAATTCGCATAGATGGATTCAGTCAAGGCTCAGTACTTGTCGATTATTTCATTGAACTAAACAATGTTGAAGATAAAGTCGATACGCAACAACTAAAAAAGCTCTTCCACAAATCTTTAAATGAGGCTAAAGCCGGTTCAGTGATGGAAGAACCACAATCGGATACATTCGACCCAGATGTAATGCTAGGAGATCAACCTGATGAAGAAAGAATGAAAAAGAGTGACGAGAAAATGACTAAAACCATTGATAAATCTGCAGGAAAATTAGAAATAGGAAAATTTGTAATGGACCCAGCATACACAGAATTCATTGGTAACTAAGGATTATATAAAACTTTAATTGACAAAATAGACAAAATAATAGAATTTTCATAATTTTTTATTTATTTTAGTTGTGCCAAAACGTGAAGAGCCTACTATCATAGAACCGGATGAAGAGTCACTCTTACCACAGTGGGGAATCGCTGTTATCGTGATAGCTCTGGCTTCACTATTATTCGTTATTATTTTTGGTGTTACAGTGGTATGTTTTTAATTTGGCAAGCATTATTTAATTAAAAAATACTTTTAATATTTTTTTTAATTTTATAACTAATAAAATTATATGTCTTTCAGCTTGTGAACCGTCAAAAAAGTACTAAAACCAAACAGCCGATTCCCCTTAGTGAAGATATGTTAAGAGAACTTGATAAAAGTCATATGGGCGGGTTCGATGACATGCATCAATTGAAAGAGCGTGATCTCCCATACTTGCCTTCAGGAAAGGTAAAGGTACTTATAGACGTGTCATTTATTTGAAATTATTCCGTAAATATATTATGTACATAAAACATTCACGATAATATAAACTATATAACAAGCTATTATTTTCTACTAACCCGCTTTAATTTCTGTACAGCGCATGTCAAGTGCTTTTATAGACCAACTAGCGTATACAAATCCCGGTGACTCTTGGCGATCAGAGTGGACTCCGCAGTTGCAGAAGTACATGCAGCACTACACGCCTGACTCTGGTCGAGGATCACAGATCTATGGTACCACAGGGAATGGGTAAGAAAATATTACCATAACGTATACCATAATCAACTTGAAATAAAAAAGTTTATAATTTCTTTAGAAATAAGAGGTTTTAAATTAAACAATAAATAAAGGCCAATGAAATATTTGATAAACATAACAAAGAGAAAACTCAATGAAATGGTTCTCTTGTAGGAAATTATGTTCCTCTCTCAACAAGCTTTAAAGAAATGCTTTACTTTTACGTGTATTTCCATATTGTACAAATAATAGCAATGCAACGTACTATTGAATATTTGCATTTTACGCAGACATTTAATAAATAAGGCTGCCATCGACAAATAAAACCGTATAGAAAATAAAATGTTTATCTCTTTCATGTACAGATATGGAGGGTCACAAGTTTACGGGCAGACTGGCGCAGGGTCGCAAGTATACGGCTACACAGGGGAGTTCCCGCGCTCGCACTATTCACGGCGTCGCTCCGACTACGACAGCAACTTCTAAAACTTTCATAGTGTTACAACTTTAACCTAACCCCTTGACAATATCATCTTTAAACCTCGATTTTAGATATAGTAATCTAATAACTTTAGACTCATCGATATTTTAAAACTGGGTAGAGCATCTTTTAGCGACACAAAACCCAGTTACACCATTAACAGGTTGTGAAATAGATAATGCTCTCATTGGGTCATTGATCGTAAATTCGAGTTTATAACAGATACTATTTAATTTTTCTAGATTTATTCATATTTTAGCCGCTTTTAGACCGGCCTATTTCGGGGATATTGTTTTAGTGCCAAACGATTATTTCGGTTAGCTTTCGATATTGTATTAAAGTAAATTAAATAATAATAGATGCTACATATTAGACATTACATGGCCTATACGTTTTATTGGCTATTTAAAGAATTTAAATGTATAAACAAAAGATTTAAAAAGTCTAGATGTTAAAATTTAAGATAATCTGCCAAAATAGTAACTTTGACTGATTGTGAGATGTAAATAGATAGATTAAGAGCTCGCCGATATTGTAATTTAAAAATAGGTGAGTTTATACAGAATCCTGTAGATATCTTTGCATACCTATATTTGCTCAGAACCCGTAGTTTCGTCAGAGTGACAGCGTGAAACGCCTTAGTGTGGTGCCAAATGTCCAATTGGTAATTATAGTGTGGAAAATTATACGTTTTCTTTGGTATGTGATGTGAGTTAGTTGCATGTAAAATTAGTCTGTGTGACATTTGAGTTTGAGCCGAGTTTAAGACGAATTTAGTAAGCGATTGGATTGTAAAATCATGAATATCAAAAGATTTTATATAATATCCTAAGTGTATTGTCGTATTAAGAGAGGTATTGTTTTGGTAGTACGCTTACTAAGTCTCGATGTAATAAAAGGCAAAAGAAAAGAGTCGAAGCATCGTTTTGTTTCTTTGATATGTCGAAGATTTTGTTAGACACTAAAACTACGTCGTAATACATAATATACTCAAGATTACTTTGGTAAAGGTGGCTTACTGCCATTTTCGTGCCACCTCAAGTAATCATTCTATGTACTCATTTAAATAACAAGCTTTAATTTTAATGACATCGACTATTACGATTGTTATTTAACTTTTAAGTTTCACAACAAACTTAATTGGTTAGGATTGAGTTTCATAAATATTTTTTATTAAATATTATTCCTATTACTCTTAAATTAATTGGGGGATATGAATTTGACTCATTCTTTAATAAATATTTGTCAATTTATTGTAAATAAATATATAATATATTATAACTATGATAATATTATATCGTATTGTTTTAGGGTTTGTGTATTTTCATGTTCATTAAATTTTTCCAAAAATTTAATCAATTTCTGAAATATCGAAAATTTACCTACAGAGTAAATTTTAAGGTAGGTATATGCATGAAAGTTCTTGTATATAAACATTTTTGTACATTTAGATCTTTAATTTAATAATTATTATAGTTAGTGACAAATTAAACTTGTAAGATCCTGAATATAGTATATAATGTACTTACTTGTGTGTTTTAATTTCATAACATTTCCCCAATAACGGTACGTTATGGTTATTACATAATGAGGT
Organism: Boloria euphrosyne; assembly: GCA_951802675.2. Classification (NCBI taxonomy): domain Eukaryota; kingdom Metazoa; phylum Arthropoda; class Insecta; order Lepidoptera; family Nymphalidae; genus Boloria; species Boloria euphrosyne. Next base: position 9,345,653 of record OX637871.1, on the reverse strand, counting down.
TTTGGATGAATACGCAAAAGATCAAATTAACCAAAGATTACATGAAAAATCACATTTACAGTATTTTTTACTTAGTTTTAATTTAAAATAATAAAGTTGTATATTTCCCCTTTTCATTTGTCTTGCAAAGTCTTTGTCGTACATCATTAAAAAGAGAATGGAATTGATTTAAATATTTTTTATGATGTTATAAATTCATAAATATAATTAACAATAATATTATAATTTATAGAAATATTCCTAGAAGTGCTTTAATTTTCATTGACTTTGCTGAGTGTAATGAATGAAGTCGTAATTGAATCCGTAAGCGATCCTGAACAATATTAAAAAAGACTAGTAATAAAAAGGCTTCGATTTCCAAACGAAGTGACTTAAGTCGCTACATTATTTGAAAAATAATAAAATAGTACAGTTATAAAAGTTGAAAAAATCGATACACAGTTATTTTATCTCATATCATAGTCGAATTTCATAATCAGAGTTTATCGAATTTTGATATAAGAAAAAACATTTTTATCAACCCGAGTTGCCACAAGGTTAACATAGTCTTACAAGTATTTGTTAGAGCTGATGTAAGGAAGCGTAAATTCTTTAACAGTTACTTATACTTTTCATTATAATAATAGACTTTCCCGCGGCTACGCTCGCGTTCTAAGGGCTGGAAACCAAATTCTTTCGTCCCGCTTGTCCGCCTGTCTTGCACGCGGTGATTTTGTTGCTAAGTTATGTTAAAACTGTGATATGTCGTAAGATATTTATAAGAATCAAATGATGCCAAGAGAAATTTTGTTCAAAATTAAATACCTGTGAGTCCATTATATTAAATCCCATGTAAATTAGTGTAATTAATAAAACCAAGAAACAGCAAGAAGTCTTTAATTCGCGTCCCTAACTCCTAAGAGACAATTTTCTTTTTAAAATATTTTAGTATGACTGAAATTTTTATATGATGTTAGTGAGTGTACTGATCGCTTGAAGGTCTGCGCAAAAGTGGATGACGACACGTAGCGAAACTTAAATTACACAAACATTTGTCTATGCGCCTAACAGATTAAAAGAAGCAATTACTGGATTAAAAATAATTGCCTTTTGAAGTTGAGCCTTAACAAAAAATATATTTAAAATTAGCGTCGGGCACAATTTAAACAACAATGAAACTGTCTTGCAATAATAGATTTATATTGCAAAAAGTTCAATTAACATAATAAAACTAAATGGTACCTTCTTAAAATTCTTTGAAAACTTGATATTTTACCTATCTGAATGATGACACTGATGAACGCAACCACTACTGCCAGCCAGATAGCGTGTATTATGTCCGGGAGAGTGAGAGAGATAGCATATTTAAAAGATAGCCTTACTGAAATTCTTGTTTTCCTTTTGTTGTGCTTGTCATTTTCTTTATCTAGACAATTGATATTAAGTAGTAATCAAGCAATCAAGTATATACTCGTACAATAAAATATATCCTCGATGATTGATAACACATGTATGGCAACAGAAAATTAATGTTATTTAATATTTTTTGTATGGTATACGAGTAAGTACCTAATGATCTACGAGTTTCTAAATAAGTATGTATATATAATGTAAAATATAATTAAGTATTACGTTAGTCTGTAGTGTAGTATAGTTTGAGCTAGATTTTGAGAATTTCTCAACAGCAATTAAAATAGGATCTTAATACCTACGTACCTAGGTAGCCTAACAGTATCATATAACACACACACATGAGTGCCCTCATACACATAAACTTTCGCATTTATAATATATACCTATGCATAATAGTAGTTCAATTTCTTTACTTATATTACCCATTTAATTTATTTAGAAAATTTCTCAAAACTTAACTGAAGCATAAGAACAAATGTAAGAGACAAATTATTTTTATTAATGAATTCGAGGACTTCCAATAAATTTAACATACCCTTACTTAACTTTCTTCTTCTTAGTAATTGAGTATTATTACGTTGCGAGAAAATTTTCAACCTCTCGGTAAAATACCTTTGATTTATTTAATATCCTCTTTCCATCTCATCCGCATTTGGGTCTGCAGCTTGTGATCAATAAAATCCGGGATGATTTAGGCATCCGAATTCCAACGCTTTTGCTAAGGTATTATGGGCCCTCCTTAACCCTCATTAATTAACATGATAGTTTTAACCGACTTAAAAGAGGAATTATAGTTTCAGTTATACATATTTATTTTGCTAGATATCTTCGCTATTAACGTACATCTAATATTCGATTTTATTATAAGCTAGCTAACTCGCCCTCGCTGCGAATATAACATCAACTATCATCCAGTGACGGTCCCATCAAAATTGATCCAGTCAATTTGGAGCTTAGCCGGATAGGAACACATAGATGGGCAAAAAACTGACATAAATTATAAGTTGTGTTTTTTTTAATCTCTAGGCTTAACCAATTTTTAAGTCAGCGTTCTTTTCATAGAGAATAAGTATATTATTTTTAAAAAGTTTCATTCGTACTAATCTAATACATCTCTCCATTCTACATACTAGTCTAATTTCTAGTGAAAAAAATACCTTTTAAAATATTGAAGCAGCGCCATAGTACTTTACATTGGTGCGGCACATTTTATAGCGAACCAGATCGGCCTTTTGTACGTTTTTAGTTCATTCTGTCGAACATTAGTAAAAAAAGAGAATAAAATGGAACAGTACAATTGTGTTTTACAACGAACATTTGTTTAGTTTCATTTTTTAAGTTAGCTATATATTTAGCAAAGATTACGTTTACATCTAACATGTAAAGTTATTATTCGTAGGGAAATCGTGTAAGTACGAGCATTTTACAGAAATAAAGTAAGGTACTTTACTACTAACAATTTGAGCCTAAATACTGTAAAACTAAATAAATCCTGAAAACAGTTCGCGATTAATCGCTTCAGCGAAATAACTATCAAGGACCCTTGTCATAATAATAAGGAATGAAGATAATGTGCCATAACCTACAGAAGATCTTCAGAATCGACACATTTGCGTAATTAAATGGATAAATTGTTTATATTAGGCACAAGGCTCACTTTCAGAATATGAACTAGTCCAAACGATGTTTCTTGATTTAAAAGAACCAATATGTGAAGTTACATCGAAATCTGTGCTCTACTTCTTTATATTATTAAAATTACAGACAGTCAGCCGTTATTAATCAACGGAATCCTTGTTCTTTCGGGGATATTTACGGGAAAATTTTACTGCCAGATCATACAAAAATACCATAAGTCTAAGAAATTCTTTAGCTACGAGTATAAAGTAGATCGTAACTTTTTATAAGGGCGCCCTTATAAGGAAATACTTTTTGACTTCTTTCAAAAAAGCTATTTAGAGTATTTTGCGCGCTATGTCCACCAGTTTTAAGTGGTTCTTTTAATTTTTTAATAGGACATTTTACCTTAAGAAAAACTCTAGCCAGTTAAGAAGTTAAGTGTTTAGATATCAGTGTGATTTTGAGCATTTTGAGTCACATCAGTAGCCGTTTCTATTCTTCATCAGGAATATTCCTGTTTCACAAATCCCTTTGACTTTATTAAACGGCCGCCGTGCGCAATTTCACATTATGAAAAAATACCATTTACATTTGAATAGCGATAACTGCTGAATGATCCTTTGACATTTTATGCCGAGTACTCTAGGGACCGTGTTTTTGAATTAATCGAAAAATTATAATTCAAGAGGCATAATTGGAATTTACATAATAGCTTTACGTAACTGGCCGTTATGATGAAATGTGAACCTATAACGAGTAAAGGTCGTATATTATAATAATTTTTGTAATTTTATATATATCTTATTGTCCATTTAATGTAGCTGAAAAAAAAAAGATTGTTACATAACGTTAACTTTGACTTTTTTGTAGAGCAAGCGAGGGCGATAATCTAAAACTCATTGTCATGAGACAACAGGCTTGTAATATTTAAAATACAATTCCAGATTTTATGGCTTATTTACCTATACATGTGCTATTTCGTAGCCAGATAACCGTTTAATTTTTAGACGTAAGCTAACTGGTATGCGAGTTTAGTAGTAATTAGGATAATATTAGTTCATTCAATATTGTACTAATATTTTCAACTTAGTTCTTATTTTATAAGATTACGTAAACAACCACAAACTATTAACTAACTTTACTTATAGTTATAGTTTATTTGGGAAATATTTCTCCACATAGTTAATTTGATCACGTGCGAAATGATAATTACCATTAAGCGATCTACCGCCGAGAACTCGTAATGGAATGATAATATTCGGGCCCGAAGCGTGATCTGGACTCCAAGTAGAGTGCTTATAAAAGTATGCTTTTATCAATGTGCATTCTTATAGTCGATATCAAGCATTGATTGAAACACTGACATATTTCATATAAAAAAATCATCTCTAAGATAATCGTGCGCACATTTTTTTGAGCGAAATCTATACATACGAGTATAAGTATAATGGAAGAGTTTTTAATTTAAAATTAACAGCTTTTTACTTAATTCATATGAAAGTATATACGATGATTACCTACATCAAAAAATCTTCTTTTACAATTTTTGACACTGAAACGGCTGGACCGATTTTGACAAGACTATAACTCGCTGATAGCTAATGTTATAATTTTATTTTATTTCATTACTGGACAGATGTTTGTGCCACAAAATTTAATTTTAGCAGGCAGCACCTAAGGACGAACCCGAGCAAAAATGAGTTGCTGAGATAGAGATATTGTAACCGTTCATTATATCATTTTATTTTCTTCTGTCTAATTTTTAGTTTAGAAGTAATATTATACTGTAATATACAACCCAAAAAAATCAACAACATATTTAACAAGGATACCTAAGCCATTGATGACAGTTTACGTCGACCTACTTCAAAATCATGCAGCTTTTCTGTGTGGTTGGCTGTCCTATAATGTGAGAGGAAAATTTGATATTAAGTAAACAAAGAGAAATTAAATTTGCTAATAAAAATTAAACCGTAACAAAATCAGAAACCGTAGTTTTGTAATAAATATACATTATACATATAATATTTTATATAATATTATTTTTTTATTTACACCCAAATGAAATTTTCATGACATAAGGAGTCATTAACCTCTGCTTATCCCTATAAATTTTACTTTAATCTTTATGCCTAATATTCGTTGATTTATAGCACTTATTATAAAATGCTTTTCGCCAAAAACATCAAAGACAGGATTATTTGCGATGTAATTAATAACAGGGTGGGATCACTGTATTTCATAATTTCCGGTAAACGTTAAATTAATTTTGGGTGCTATTTTTCGTAAGGCCTATGAATAATTGAGCCGTGCCAGATTTAAGTGTAATTAATTTACGGGCGTACTCTAGAACCGCAACATACATTTTCCATCAAAGGGATTATACTCGAGAAATTCTCCTAACACGCTCTGTAATTGAAAACTACATATGCGTAACCAGTTTAGAAGCTTAGAAATTAATTTTGTATTTCATTATTCCGAACTAGAATTCTATTGAGTATGCGTATTATAGTAGTTGAGGAACAGATGAGACAAGGTTACATGTTGCAGAGACGCAAATGCTAAGATTAAGATGGATGTGTATTAACAGGGTTAATCTTGTCCAGATTAGAAATAAATATATTAAAGGACGTTTACACCACTGACAGAGAAGATGAAGAGTACCTAATGGGTTAGCGTGGTATGACAACATATCATGTAGAAAGAAGAAAATGATCACATTCTATAGATAAGTAAAGGAGGATTAATTATCAATTAGATATGGTATAGAGACCAAGGAAGAAAGATCCACGGAGGGACGATACGGAGAAGGAAAACGATGTTACTATGTCCTCGGGAAACTTCACATGTAGTGGAGGATGGAGGTAATAAGCACTTGAAATATTTAAAACAATACTAAGCCCATACTAAGAAAGGGCTTTTCTTAGTACGGGCTATAAGTCTCAAAGAAGTTTTTTTTTACTCGGGAACCCCAAAATTAGTATACTATTTAATATGATTGATTATAATTAATGAGAATGTCTAGAAGAGTCTGCTGTGGCGTTTCTGTGCATGTGCATATGTACGGCTTTTCAGCCATTCCCTAAGTCTGACTCTGGTGATCGATCAATTAAAAAATTAAACGTTAGAAGATTCTTTTATGTTAGAACCATTTTCAGGTTCACCGCTTAGTAATTCCTTTATCGAATATTGGTCTTAATTTCATTAATTGACTGTTCACTAAATGCAAACGGTATCAGAACGTATTTGATTTTTTGTTGAATATCTATGTTCTAGCAATTACAATTATGTATATATATTAGGTACAATTTCAAAAAAATTACAGGCTACTTTAATTAAGTTAGTGTAAGATTGCAAGTGTTCATATTTTTACCGCGTTTTTTTTTGTTAGTGTTTATGTTTATTGTTGTTATTGTTCAATTAAGCGTGTGCTTAATCACGCAACACGGACAGATGACAGATCGGTGAACTAGTTAACAAATAGACCGATTGATCTATTTAGCAAAAAGAGTAGCTTTTACTATAAGAATGATGCATTTGAATGATTGAATGATATTTATTAATCAAAAGTGTTCGTTAATATTGATATCTATTGTCACTTTTTAAATTAAATTAACAACATACGAGTCCATGTTGAAAATTGCCTATCAGTTAACGATGCGCAAAAAACGTTGAGCGAAATGTTAATTTATATTCAGTAAAAGACTTTTTTAACTTAATTTTCAGACTCATCTCGCTGCTTTAGTCATTTGACATGCTTTTAAAAAATAAATACGTTCATCACTGTCTTGTTTCGGAAATTGAGTAAGTTGTTATATAAAGTAGTACCGTACATAATTGAAAATATAATGTTTTACAGAATAAAGTGTTTTTCCTAATATATTCTAGGAAAAGGATGCTTATTAGTAAAGCAAAGCGAGGGAGGATTCCAGGAAAATCTCTGTACAGACATAAAACTTATATGTTTTAGACAAACACGAGCTTTTTCATAAAATTTCTTGAATCATGTTTACAACTAATATTCTTTTAGAAAATATAAAGTTGTATTATAATTAATATTATTCAGATTACTATTTATTAGATAATGTCTGGTTGATTATTTAATGGAAATAAGGTAAAAACGTTGTAGTCCGTTCCTCGTTTTAAATCTCGTAGGGTACATGTTACCGAAAACTCATTTATCCCATTCATCCCCTGAAGAATTTCTCCGAAATCTATTCTTTATATGCAACCTACAAAATTTACTGCCTTCAATTATTTATCATTAAAATATTCTCTATATACATAATATAAAATTCTGCTACGAATCTGTACCTAAATTCAATATTTTTTGGAAAACCTTAATAAAATAGTCATTATTATGATACTGAGGCCGAATTATAGTTTTTATAATTTTTGTTTGTCTGTCTTTCTGTGACCGCATCACGGAACACCAAATGAGACCAAACAAACATAGCTTAGAAAGTTATGTAATTTTGAATTCGTATTTGAATGGCGCATACTCTATATACCGAATATTCAAATTTTCAAACATGATTTTATGCATGGCGCACAGCAAGCCGGCAATTTGGTAAATCTACCTGTAAGTGAGTGCTACGCGAACCGGCTTAACTGAGCCCTACCAACTGTTTCACGTCCCATGTGTCAATCCGATAAAAGTAAATAAAGTTTGAAAACGAAATGTTAGTGTTTTAAATTTAAAGTTACTTTTTATAAATAAATAAATATGTTGAGACATTATTACACTCAGCGCCATCCAGTTCCGTGGTAAACCACAAGGCTTGTGTTACGCATAAATAGTTGATACACTACACATATATAACTTTAAATACATACATATTACAAATATAAACACACTTGATTGGCTTAAAATCATTCGTGCCCAACAATGAATGCCCTCGGAGACGAACCCGCGACCGCTAGCGCTGCTTGTGGGGTCGTTACAAACTGAACCAAACGTAAGCCTTTAGAATAGAGCCCCTGTATATAAACTATTTACTACTAGTCGTCTTTTTGAAGTTTTTTTTTAATTTATGTAACATCTATATGTAAGTACATATAGATGTTACATAAATAACATATATAAGTACGAGTACGTTACTGTATAATATACATAGTGTTATTTGAGTAGTTATTAAAATTATGTAGTGGCAGTGGAAGCCCAGCGGTAACGCGTCGCTTGTATAACCGAGTGATGCGGGTTCAAATCCGGGTCTCGCACCCACCACTTTTCTTACGGTGAAGGAAAACATCGTGAGGAAACCTGCATGTCTGAGAAAACCTAGCAAGTTTTCGTAAGACGTGTGAAGTCCGCCAACACCCACTGGGCCAGCGCGGTGGACTATGGCCTGATCCTCCTCGTACTGAGGGAGGCCCGTGCCCAGCAGTGGGACATTAAAAAGGGCTGATGATAATGATGATTAAAATTATGTAATATATTTATGTTATACTAGACAGAAATCGAATTCGTAATTCAAGACATATAGGCATGCATTATCAATAAACTCAAGTATCGGTTTTTTTAAATATTGAAATACAAACAAACATAATTGATGAATTTAATTTTATGCACAGCGCATAGCAAGGCGGCAATTCTGTAAATCTTTCTGTAAGTGAGCGCAACACGAGCAGGCTTATGCTAAGCCCCGCCAACCGTTTTCCTCCTATGTTTCATTTTATTGAAAAGTAAATAAAATAACAAACAATTAAGATATTTTGTATTTTGTTCAGTTTAAAGCAATCAAATATTATTTAGATATTATTATTTATTAATAGTCTTCTTGTCTTCAGTCCTTTTAACGTCCCACTGCTGGGCACGGGCCTTCCTCAGTACGAGGGGAATCAGGCCATAGTCCACCGCGCGGGCCTAGTGCGTGTTGGCGAACTTCATATGTCTTCTTCACGATGTTTTCCTTCACCGTAAGACAAGTGGTATTCATGATAGAAATGATTCGCACATGAAAATATTAGAGGTGCGAGACCCGGATTTGAACCCGCATCACTCGGTTATACAAGCGAGCGCGTTACCGCTGGGATATTATATTAATAGTACAAGAATAAAACTCTCTCTAAGGTCATCTGCTCAAAAATGTCTTATGGATTTGAACACTGTTTAAGTGTTTTTTTTTTCAATTATATTATATAAATAATATAAAAATATCATAATTATAAAAGTTTAACCCTCTTTTGCATTCAAATTGATAAGGTTATAAGTAAGTAATGCAAAGTAAAATTAATTGTCAATTAATCTGAGTTCACATAAATAAAATCTACTCTTAGTTTAAAAATATACAAAAATATACTCGTGTAGAAATATGAACGGAAACTGAAAATGTTAAAAATAAATTTAAAATAAAAAGAAAAGTATTAAAACAGCTTCAGGTGCTCTTTACCTGCTTTTTATAATGACTCTACATTAACGAATATCTAGCGGTACAAAAATTAAGACTGACATTAAGTACTCCACACTTTTTTAACACCAGGTTTTTCGAGACTGACTTAAATTGTGTCGTTATTCACGTGCTAGAAAATATGGAACATAAAAAAAAATAAAAAAATATATAATAACTAGCAACTCACCCTCGCTACGCTTGTTACGTACGTACATTTTAACAGTTGTGTACATTTCTTAGACATAGTGTACTTTCCCGTAGTAAAAGTATATATATGTTCGTTAGCCGAATGATCATGATGAGTTGCATTTATTAAATAGATGTTATTTTGCCATAACAGATATAGAATTACAAACATAAATATAATACTTTCTTAGATTTACGCGAGTATTCGACATTATAAATGAAACTACCTTTTCGGATTTTGTCGCGGATTTATTTTGATTTTTAGTTCCCGACTTTTCGAATGCTTTACAGCAATCATGGTCACGGGTCTCTCCCGTAGTTTCATTTAAAACATAAATATATTAATTTGTTAATTACGTAAGGAATTACCATTTTATCTAACCACAGAATTTAACTGTTTCTTTTTAGTATTTTTAGAAAACTAAGTACTCATACGACAGCACATGAATTAAAGTTGTATTGAAAATTTTAAAACAACCATGATTTTTCTTAGTAAAGTATTGGTAGTAAAGATAATATACCGACTTAATAAAATAGTATGATGGCTTTAGAACTATTTGCTCGGTAAGTCTGTAGAAAATGCAATAACGCGGAGAACAAAAGTAATGCCTAGAATTTCTAGTTTCTTTGTTTTATCACAACTAGTGCTAGAGTTTTTTTAAAAACGTTTTATTATCTATTGATGTAATTATTCTAATTTAATTATATAGAACCGTTTTTTAAATAATCGTATTTTTAAAGTTCGAGTTCGAAAAACGTACGAATAGGTTTTGTGATGATATGAGATATTTTTAGGTAGTATTCATGGCCGCAGAATTAATTTATTTTTCATGTTTTCTTAAAAAAATACTATGTAAAGCTATCTCTTTTATTAAATAAGTAATTCAAGCTTAGTGTTTGGTGGTACCGAACCCACTCGCACTTGTCCGATCTTTACACTGTAAATATACCATTTATACTGTTAATATGCATTTGTTAACTTTTATCTTTCTCAGTCCTTAACTTACAATTCCTGAGCTTAATTAGCATTTAACTTGGAATTTCTCTTGTAGTGACTAACGAAGCGGCCTTAATATCTCGTTAGCACCTCTAACAGCCTGGCGATGTCCCAGATAATTGCTTATATGTATGTAAATGATTTCAAATATATTAAAATGCCGTTAGTCTTAAACATTTTATATAGTACTAAACTAAACTAGAAAAACCGTAGAAACGACTAAAATAATGTTTCTGTCATTCAATAATCGTTCGTGAATTCCCATTTCACTGTTTACCTTTTGTATGGGAAAATCATGTATTCCTTGCGGAGACGCAGTTCTCCTATATCTTATTCAAACTATTTCGTGACAGCTTTTAACATAACATCTTGACAGCATACCCTTGTCAATGCATAACTTACATACATTACAATATTTTATAATGATTACGACTTTATCCGTATGTATTAGTTTAAAAGATTCATTAACTGATTATTGGTTTATAAATTTCATTTTTATGTTAAAATTTCGAATTTTTGAACTGAATAAGTTAACACATTAAATATAATGTTTGAATATTGCTATAGTCTCTAACTGTTAAAAATAGTTAAATAGAATTGAAAACGGTAAAAATATTTTTTTCACTCGTTCATACAGTTAATGTTAAATAATACAATGTACTTAAGTGTAACTAAATCTTTTTAAAAACATCCATTATTTGCAATATTGGGGTGTCTAGTTTTACATTCAAGTTGGTGTCGAATAACAGGCCTCAGGGTTTATTCCTAAACGACGTAAATATAAGAATTTACTGTAAAGATATTTTATTCCGTCTGACTCGGTAATATAAAACTAATACTTTGGCAGCAGGAGCAAATGCAACATCAAAATATTCTCCACTGCAAATAGACGTGAAGATGTAATAATATATCAATACACACATAACTCTTTCTTACTATACTTATAATTAATATACTGCGAATACTTTGCATTATTATAAATGAACCGTTCTATTTCTTTATTTTGTTTTGATTTTTGGTTCTCGATGTTTGAATGCTTTACGGCAATCATGGTCTAGGGAGAGACTCTCGGTTTATCTAAATCAATTCGGGACACAATCCGAAAATATAGTTTCATTTATAGCACACAATTGTTAGTGCACATAGTTTTATCCCACTACTGCTGGTGGGCGCAAGTAATAAGTGTTAACATGACATTTTATTCGAGTAACATTTAGAGTTTAGCTTTAGAAAATATTTACCATTTTAAAACCAGTTTTCTTAGGTACTTAAAAACTAAATATCTATTATAACTAACTTTTATACTATATAAGCTATAGTTTTATCTGTATTCCGTTTGTTTTCTTGGATGTCACAATTTTTGGATGTCAAAATTGAATTGTAATTTGCGATATATCTTTGGTTTAATGTTTTATCACAACATTAATACATTTATTTTAATTAATAAATAAATAGAAGTGAAGCAGTACATATATATATAAAATACAAAATTAATAAATATTTTGTATGTCTGTTTGTTCGGACTAATCTCCGAATTTTCTGGACTAATTTTGACAGGACTTTTTACTGATAATTGATGTTATAAGGAGTAACTTAGGCTAATTTTATTTTAGAAAAAATCTACTTAAACCAATTAAAACGTACCTACAAATGAACCCTATCGAAGCAAGGGTGAGTCGCTAGTATTAATTATAATTCTTACGTTTATAATAGGTTTTTAGTATAAAGCATATATTCTGTAGAATAGAAGTTTAGGAAATGTGTATATAACAACACCATAAGAACTAATTCTCAATGCCTACACTTTATTAAGATTCATTTCAATATTTCCTCACTAATATTATAAATGCGAAAGTAGCTCTGTCTGTATGTCTGTCGCGCTTTCACACCAAAACTACTGAACTAATTTAAATGAAATTTGGTACACAGATAGTCTAGAGCTTGAGAAAGGAAATAGGCTACTTTTCGGCGATGAAATGGCTATAAGGGGTTGAAATAGGGAGTGAAAACTTGTATAAAAATTATGTCATTTTTAAAGCTAGAAGCTTGAAACTTATTTTTTTGGCTTTTGAGTATATATAAATAAGTAAGACATTCAAAGTTTGTAAAAATTTTATTCTAAAGGTGGTACCTAGGGACGACCCCAAGCGAAGCGAGGGTGACTCGCTAGTATTGCTATAATGTTCATATCTTAGGAAAATTACAGGAAACATGAAATTATACGTTCAAAGGGAGAATATTTTCTCTTTCATATCTATTTGTGGAGTTGAAACGTTGCGTACGTGTGCGAACTTATCAATAAATCTGAAAAGGTCGCATTGATTCTATTAATACAGAATATATTTCTTTATGAAAGATGGATGCTTGCCTCAATGTGAATATTAATTTTGCCAAATTTTATGCTATTTAATATTATTTTATATATTAAAAAGCTATTTCGTAATTTAAACATACCTATTCAAAAAAAACTTTTCGAATAAGAATACTAGAACCCCTTGAAGAACTTGAATGTTTAGTGCACTACCTGAAGTAGCACAAGATACGATAGGATATAAATGAATTAGTTTTTAACTATAGATTGTTTTCTCCGAAAGTAGGTCAAAATTTAATCGGTATTGTGTTGATTATTCAAAGCACGCTAAACGACTCTATTACATTGTACGAACTTGCCCTGTGCTCGACATTTTTATGGATAATGTTTGTGCTCCATATAAATAGAAGTAAAAACATTTGTTTAATACAAAATATACAGTTTATTTATTTATAAATTTTATTCTATATAATACATTTTCTGTTCGAACTAATGAATTCATTTAACCGAGAGGTCATCGAGAACACTAGATAGTGGCACTGATTAATTGCTGCCGACCAATCACAAGAGCAATGGTAGGTACTAAGAATTTATGCCTTAAAAATTTATAAACAGCAGGTTACACAATAAATTTAACTCATGTCAATACTGCTACCGTTTTTTATTATATTACCCAAAGACCAAAGTAAATAAATTGTACAGGATCTATGGCTTTACTAATAAATAATAATTAAATAAATAAATATGTTGGGACATTTTTACAACAGCGCCATCAAGTTCCGTGGTAAGCTAAGCTTGTGTTACGTACTACATATAACTTTTAAATACATACATATCATAATTATAAACACCCATGACTGGAGTACAACCATTCGTGCTCAACAATGAACAAATGAATGCCCCCAGCGGGACTCGTACCCGCGACCGCTGGCGCAGAAAGTAAGGTCACTACCAACTGAGCCAAAGTGTCAGCATCGTATGGCTTTACTAAATACTCTAATTCTTCCTAATGTTGAGTGAGTTGACTTTGGTTACATTTCTTTTCCCCTTAAAAAAATCAAATTACTATTTTATGCCTGACGCGCAATTTAAATGCAATTCCTGATCTGCAGTTGCAAAAACACTCAAGAGCACTTTTGTCTAAAAGTTCGATGGGACGAAAATTCGACACGATCGTTGAGTGTCAAGCTTTTCGTGCTCTCCGATGCCCGAGGGTAAAATCAGTAATTTTTAGTACGGCCCGGGACTCAAACCCGTAAGCCCGTAACCCGTAGCCACTAGTAAGCCACAAAAAATAAGTTAAACTAATTAATTTCTATAAGTTTCATGAGATATTATTAAAGATTTTATGGGTTATATTATGGGTTTCTTTAAATTATTAGTAGAGAAATCTCATACCACCCTAAATGAATCTTTCGAGTGTTACAATATATAATTTGAGGCGAGGTCACAAACAGACACTGATAGCGACACTGACAAATTGCAAGCGGCGGCTAGTAAGTCGGCAAAGCTTATGGCTAGTCTGGTACACTCGGGTCGTATATGTATTTGTATTGAACCAGTAATCCCTCCTCGATTCCCTCAGACACTTACAATATATACTGTTTGATCTAATTCTTATCGTGAGGGGTCCTGCATGTCTGAAAGGGCTTAAAAAGTTTTCGAAAGACATGTGAAGTCTGCCAACCAGCACATGGCCAGCGTGGTGAACTATGGCCTGATCACCCTCAATTGCTAAATTTTTATTTTTTAATATATGAATTCTGCTTAAAATACTTGAAGATAAATACATATTTTAATGACGACAGGTTTGGCTAAGTTGGTAGTGACCCTACTTGCTGCGCCAGCGGTCGCGGGTTAGAGTCCCGCTGTGGGCATTCATTTGTTGAGCACGAATGTTTGTACTCCAGTCATGGGTGTTTATATTAATAATATGTATGTATTTAAAAATTTATATGTGTAGTATATCAACTATCTGGTATCCGTAATACAAGCTTCGTACGCTTACCACGGAACTAGATGGCGTTGTTGTAATAATGTCCCAACATATTTACCTATTTATTTTTTAAATCTTTAAAGAAATTGGTCGTGAAATGAATATACGATGACTAAAGCATGCCGCTTCTGTGCGAGTACCTACATACGCAAACTGTTTTATATTACTCGGGTATTCGTAGTAAAACGCGTTTATTGCAAGTGACCGGTTAAGTGAAGCTTTAATTACCTATCTCCAAAGCTCGTAACGACACATTGAACATAAAAACAGATACTTACAGACAATATCTTTCATGAATTTTTTTAACAGTGCTTTGTTTGATTTTAGTAATAAAAAATTAAATTAAAAAAAAAACAAAATTAAAAACCATCACCTAAAAAATAATGTCTTAATACAAATATGGTTTTGGGTAAATATATCCAAAACATTATTTACTTTAAAAAAAATATTTTAATATGAAATAAGATAAGTTATTTTAGACGACATTCATACTTAAACAGAATGGGTTGAAGAATTAGATGTTTTAAGTTAAAACCTTTTTATCTTTATTTTCAAATTCTCTGATTTACTCGTATTTATAAATTTATATAAATAATACACATTTAAACACTATTTTTCTCTAGAAACCTTACCCCATGGAGTGCTAAAATACTGAGTTCCACCGCCTCAAAGGGGTGGACGCTAGCTCTTAAATTCACTCAAATATTCGGCATTGCCATACAGCGCCTGGGGAATGAAGCATGCATTCTTGAACATGACTTGCGAACATGACTTTTATAGTAATTATTACTTATAGGTTCATAATAACAAAAAAACAATTTAAAGTTAACTACTTAAAACATTCATAATTATTTTCATTGACCCTAAATTATGTCAAGAGACCAGGTTTCAAAATATAAAAAGAATTGCGTAAAAGTGTCTTTTGGAAACTTACTTTTTCTTAGACATGTATATTTCCTCATGATGGTCTTCCTTACCTAGGGTTAAACATATTGCAAATGGCTTCACATGGCTTCCTAAGTAAGTGAGTGTGAAATACACCTGGAACTATAATTATATATATTGTCTTTGAGCATCTAGCATAACCACCGCCATATAGATTATAGAAGAATTGGTCAATCCGTGGTAGCTACCATGCACAGACAAACATTTCTTAGCATCGCTATAAATAATTTCGTTCGATTCCAGTCTCTTAAGAAAACTAACAAGAAATAATATGCATACATCATTGTGCCATCCATAAAATATCCTAGTTCCAACAATAATATATTTAATCAGCCCATAAGACTAGAGCCCCATGGTGATGAATGGCTCGTTCGCTTCGATTTACAGCCGGCGGTTTAAAGGCCAAATAAGCCGTCATTGGTTAGGCTGTAAATTTTGTAAAGCAAGTACTAAATTGGGGGAAATCTCAGTGCTCGGTGAAATTTATGTATTTTTGTACCGAAAAAATGTTTTCATTTAAGCTTCTTCTAAAGACGTATTCTTACTTAGATCATAGGGTTAAAATCGTAATTATATAAAATTAATGATTTTATGTATTACAAGCTCGGCCCACTCGGAGTGAGTTAAAATAAATTAAACGGTTTTTATAATTTTCTAATAAAATAAAAGTCGCCTAAAACCTCCTTATAACATTAGCTATCTGCGAGTGAAAGTCCCTTCAAAATCGGTCCAGCTGTTTCAGACAAACAGACGAAAAAATGATTTTTGATGTAAGTAGCGCATATACTTTCATATGCAGTAATTTGAAATTATAAACAGACACTACATACAATTTCATTTATATGTACGATTACGAACTTTTTAATTAAATTGATTTCTTTATGACTTATGACTTATGATCCTCATCTTAACTACTAATAGGATCTTTTAACAAAAAAGTTGCTTCCAATACTTATATGAAAATATTTGTTATTGTAAATGCTATAACTTTTCCTTTATGTCCGCGCCCTTGCCTTTTTCATATCCAACCAGTACCTTATTAAAATACTGATGTACATTTTATTAAAATATTTACGAGAGATATTTCAATAAATATTTCAGCTTAAATTAATATAAGAATATATGAAAAAAAGGTACGTTTAAGCGATAACATACAAAAACACAGATTATTCTAAGGAGTGAACCTCGCAAACGAGGTAGGTGTAACGATTTCATTAGTACCTCAGTATTCCTGCTCCCACAGAGACGACCCGTAACTACGGAAACCATTATCTAAATAGCCAATTTGAGCCTTTAATTAAATTTTCCGCTTTATTTTATGTCACCTCGATTAATCGCCATTCATATTAATCGGACTCCTCGTAATGTTTGAAAAGCTTCTATACATACTCGTAGATGAATATAATCGCATTAATTACTTATTATGAGTAAATTTGATTAAAGCAGATATGCCCACTATTTATATAGGGTTTAGAGTCTTAGACCAATGAGATGTAGATGTAGACATAAACATTTTCATCATGAAAGCAACAGTATCTGTTTATTAAAATATATAACCTTGCTGACTACTGAAGCAGATCTTTGAGAAAAGGCAATGGCTTATGTTTTATATCCAACCAACTAATCATGCGAAGAAAACTATAGGCCAGAACAAGTATTATATAAATAGAGAATTGA
Organism: Boloria euphrosyne; assembly: GCA_951802675.2. NCBI lineage: Eukaryota > Metazoa > Arthropoda > Insecta > Lepidoptera > Nymphalidae > Boloria > Boloria euphrosyne. The sequence continues at coordinate 9,328,137 of OX637871.1, read as the reverse complement.
AATACTTCAAAAATTTAAATTTTAACTACAAATACATGGAATAATTTTATTGCTGATTTTGACTTTTTTTAGTACTGAAAGGCTTCTAATTTATACAATGATTTCATGTAAAGGCTAACTATTATTTTGACTCTACCTTTTTGCCAATAGAAGCTTGTCACCAAAATATTTGCATTTGATCGAATTCACGTTTACTAATATACTAAATACATTGTTTTATTACTAAAATTCAATAGCTGAGTCTCTCAAAAAATTAAATTATACCAAAATAAACTCAAGTTATCTTATACTAATTACCTAGATGGAAATGTACCTATTATTCATATTATGTAAAAGCAAATGTAGAAACTTAGTGTGTAATTATAAAGCGTATTTACGACAGCAGGGGAGAAATTTAACTTTTTGTACCTATTAGAATGACAATACAAATTCTGACAAAGCATTCTGAATGAAACAAAGAAAAACAATTTGCTTGTCTCAGTAATTTAACATCAAAGCGTTAAAACAGGAAATATTTAAACGGAAAAAATCCACTACAAATGGGCACTTTCGAGAGTAGTTATTACCCCATTAGCGTGAGTGATTGCACTGCTCAGCCTAACTAGTGAGATTGAAAACATAAATCTAACAAACTATGCGCAGTAATATGCGGGAAAAGTAATGAACACGTCCTATCATTTATGGCATTGTTGACAAATATTAATGGTGATGACAGATATAAGGTCTGATGTTATCACGGTTGTGATAAGTACTGTGACTCATCATCAAATGATGTTGCCCGCATTGTCGTAAATAATAATAATCAATTTTCAGATTCGACTCACTTAGAGTATTACTAAATATAGGTAAATATAAATTTAGGTATACACTTTTTTAATTTAAAGTACAATAGAAAGTTAACTTGATATTTTTATTCCATTTTATACTTAATACTTTTACTTATGTCTATTTTAACATTTCTGTAAGTATGTAGCAAATGGGTGAAACATTATCGGACCTTACATTAAGACCATAATTTTAACGTATATATTGCACAAATGCATATTTCATTTTCATTTTTATTAATACAATATTTCTTGGATGCAAATATTCCTAGAAATTTCAATTCTATTTTCATATCTTCAATTTTCTTTCAAAATAAATTTAGTTCAAAGCAAGTGGAGCGAAGGTCGTAAGTCAGCTATGTGCTCTCGGGCCTAATCTCGATGCGGACAATTGATGGCCCCTGAAGATCAGTTGAATGCGGATACTGTTGAAAATAGTTCTACTTTTATAAAATTGTTAAACTTAAATTGATGAAGTTTTAAAACAAATTGGGAAAATATTATATTTGACAGCCATGTGTGCTGGTCTTGACGAGAATGATTGATTTGCCTAACAATTTGCTTGTACACGGATATTTTAACGTAACATTTTAAATTTATGTTATATCATATGCATTTTGTTTCAGTTATATTTCATTTAGAGTAAATTATAAAAATCAAGGAATCAAGTTGGAGCTTTAATGGTTCAATGTGAAACTTTTAGCTTGTTAGCGTAGAATGTTATTACGTCAATTTTTGAAAAGTGTGTCAATCAGATTATGTAGTGAAAATCACCAAATTTTAATTTAATCGATAAGTGTTGTAAAAATGCACTTAAATTTTTACATTTTCAAATTTCGCGCTTCATTGATCTTAAACGCTAAACGCAGTGGACGCCATTACTACTCTGTGTGTCAGTACTTCAGTGAGTTTTGTGTTTACAAAACCTACTGATACCCACATGTATAACCAACATGTCAAACATTAACCCGCTTCGAGCTAAAAAGGGGAAAGCATTGTGCGTGTGTATTGTTACTCAATATCGTCACCATTTGTAAACATATGTATATATATTCTTATTCTACCGCGACTGTAACGTAAAACGTCTGGAACCAACAACCTAAATAAATCCTTTTTTCTACTTATTCTTGAGCACTAGAGAAATTGTATTTATACTTGAAGAGATTTTTAAGTCCACATACCTTTAGTTTAATTATGGTGATGGCTTTCTACCAGCAGTAGATGACCATAACTTGAAGACATACCTTAAGTTAAACATAATGAACTATTACAGAAGTTACCAACGTATTCTAGTAAGAGGCCTAAGAAAAATAATCTGTACGTATATTATAAATACATGGGTTATACATAAAAACCTCGAATTACGCTGTGTCGATAAGATTACATAACAATTTATGACACCAGCCCCTGTACGTAAATTACTTAAAACAGCCTGGCTTGCGTTATCGCAAGGTGGTCGACGCTACAGTGATTAATGTGTTTGGATGAAAAATATATAAGCAGATTAGATACTTTTTGCTAATGCTGTTTTAAATGGATTTCAGATACGCGAGAGTAAATTTTATATCGCTTTGATGTACTTGGGTCGTGATCTTTTTTAATGATGTGTTACTTTTTTACTTTTTACTTTAAAGACGAAACACGTGACATGATACCTTGAAATAAAAAAAAGACTTAAAACGAAAAATACGAAAAATTTAGTGACGCACTTGGATATTTTAAGTATTTCTCCTGCAATAATTATAACTACAAGAAATATGACCTGTGAATGTTTTAATCGTCTGCACTAGAGTGCAGTAGTAGTAGCAAAAACCCTTTTCATGACAGTTAAATCGTTTTTCTCAATATCCTGCGATAGTCCTTTCCTTTCTTTCTTCTACCTATCTCATGAAAATCTGCTTAGACAGAAATCATAAAACGCAATTATACTTTAGGTAAAATCATGAAATATATATTTTATAACGAGCAGCTTCTTTTATTTTATTTATAATGGTTTATTCAAACATTAGCTTTTTTTTTATTATCGCTCAACCAGATGACTCCATGCCGCCTGATGCTAAGCGACAGTGGAATTCAGGAATGAGATCCATCTGTACCGGACATGATCGCGATACCGATCAAGCTCACCATATCGGCCTGCACATGTGCTTTTTTATGCTCCGTTTAAAAGACCCACGTGGACGACGTAAATAAACTACGTTCACAATTAGTAAAATGAGTCAATTTAAAAAGTGTTAACAAACAGTGATTAAAGTAAACGCATACTGCAACGATCTGCGGCAGATGTGCATGCACCGGGTACATTTTAATTATTATTTGAAATGGCCTGGAAAGCCAATAATGAAGTCAATTTGGCAGCATGTATGGCGTAACTCACTTAAAATAACGAATATCGAGGCAAACTATCGCAAAACTAACAACATGTTATGTTGTATAATATTGAATATGTGTTTATGTATACAAAACAAACAAGTAACTTTTATATTGTATTATTTTTCTAATAGATAGATTTTATTACCGAGTTATCTTGCTTAAATGTTTATAGTTTCAATTTTCTCAAAGATGTGTTATTTTCCCGCAGTAAAAAGTATCCTGTACCTATATAGATCCGAATTACCTAACATCACATCAAATTTCATCCAAATCCGTCCAGTGGTTTTCATGTGATGCAGTCACAGACAGACAGACAAGAATTCTAAAAACCATAGATTTGGCCTCTATATCGATAATAATGTCTATTTCAATTGGGTTTTCCAAAAAATATTTAATGTACAGATTTAACTCAGTTACAATTTTATTATATGTATAGATAAAAACAAAATTACACATTGTTCAATTCTGTTCTATTTAAAGTACAAAGTATTAATTATAAAAAACTTAAATTGAAAATTAAAAGCAATTAACAAATTATCTGATAGTGACTCTTTTCCGAAGGGCGTTTTAATTATCAACTCAAATTATTCTCGGATGCAAAGGTCGACGTTGAAACCAATCTACGAGCTTACTCGTCAATATTACGAAGCTTATAGGCTACGTAAACGGCAATTAATTTTCGGACTTTATATAGCGCACATTTTACCGTTCAAGCGTTTAAAGAAATTAATTAATATTTCATTAGAAAACAAATCTATTTTAAATTCTTGATCACCTAATTATGTATCGCGTTGTAACTTCTGAAAAAATATTTTAAGAGTCTTTTGAAGTTGTTTTAATATTATTCCTTGGGTATAAAAACAATCCTTTTTTTCTTAATCTATATATTTTTTGATTTTTGGTTCCCGACGCGATGTTTCGAATGATTTACATCAATCACGGGAGAGACCGTGAAAAGGATAGTTACAATTATAATATTCACGTAAACCTAAGAAAGTATTATGTTTGTAAATGTTTTAACCTGTACAGGCAACGTGCCCGTTTGGGAAACCGAGTGAAGCGGATTCCAATCCGGATCTCGTCACCTCTGATATTTTTATGTAGGTACATGATGTCCACTTGTCTTACGGGATAAGAAAATAACATGAGGAAACCTGCATGTCTTAGAGAACCAAGTTAGTTTGCGAAAGACCGCACTTAGCCAGCGTGGCGAACTACGACCCTGATATTTAAGGGAGACCCGTGCCCAAATGTGGGACATTAAAGAAGGCTGAATATTTGTAATTAGTGATTGCTCTCTTGGATAACCGAGTGATGCGGGTTCAAATCCGTGTCTCGCACCTCTGATGTTTTCATGTGCGAATCATTGTCTAACATGATCACCACTTGTCTTACAGTGAAACACATCGTAAGGAGACCTGCATGCTTTGAAAAACCTACCAAGTTTTCGAAAGGCATGTGAAGTCCGCCAACCCGTGCCCAGCAGTGGGACATTAAAAAGGGCTGATTACACTTATATCTTATATGTAACTTAAAGAATGCCTCTCTATTAACTATATTTTAAATGCATTTGAAACAACCCAAACTATTTGAATATCGTGTCAGGAGGTTTTATTGAATTGAAAACTTGGAATCCAACTTGCAAACAAACTCGGCAAAATGTTAGATATCCCTCCGGAAAGGCATTTGTTACAACAAAAAAGTTTTATTAGAATTTTCAACTTACTAGTGGATTCATTTATTCGTGCTTTTGAATAATTCTTTCAATCAGCGACATATAAACTATGTTACATAAAGCAATTTTTCTTTGATAAGATTATTGTCTTTTGAGAAATGATACCATATTTGTTATCTTTTCTTTTTCTTTAAGATTGAGGAAATAAGCTCCACTTACGTTAACTTTTGTTTCATTTTTAATATTCTACTAGTTTATTACTCATGGATCTAGCTTTGTATTTGAAACTTCTCAATCTTTTAACGTTCTAGAACCAAATCAGCTATTCATTGATAAAAACAAAGACAAGAATTGTTAAAAGAACATTAGAGTTATAAATTACATGAAAAGTGAGTATTATGTCAGTTTATTTAATTTTTGTAACATGTCAGTTACAATCAATTAAATTAATTCATAACTTTCACACAAACACCTTGATTGGATAGGAGTCCATATTATGAGCGGCTTTCTTTGATGATAAATAGTAACATCTGCTATTATCTTCCAACAGAAAGCATATAGGATATACCTCAAGGATGCATAGCTTAGCCGCTAATCGCATAAAAACGAGTACAAGCCCTTAAAACGTATAACCAATGACATTAAATAATAAATAAATATGTTGGGACATTATTACAAGAGCGCCATCTAGTTCCGCAGTAAGCTACTTAACTTGCTTGTGTTACGGATACCAGATAGTTGATATACTAGACATATAAATTTTAAATAGATACATATTATAAATATAAACACCCATGACTGGAGTACAAACATTCGTGATTAGCAAATGAATGCCCCCAGCGGGACTCGAACCCGCGACCGCTGGCGCAGAAAGTAGGGTCACTACCAACTGAGCCAAGCGAGTAGTCGATTTATTTTCATACAAAATTAATTAAACATTGTGTATAAAAAATCTAATACAATCTATAAGTGATAGTAAATACTTAGAAATATTACATAATACAATCATTTCAAAGTTAACCTTTATATATATAATTCTTCTGTGAGTGTGTATGTCACTGAACTTCTCTCAAACGACTGGACCGATTTTGATGAAATTTTTTGTGTGTGTTCAAGGGGATCTGGGAATGGTTTAGATTCACAATTTTGAACCACCAGAATGTTTTAGCTTATTAAAAAAAGTTTGAAATTTTCAAATTAAAGACGTGTAGACAGGACAACGTCTGTCGGGTCCGCTAGTGTAATATATATTTCAACCATCAAAAGTGTTTTTGTTTGACTGAATGGCGGACGGATTGTAATTAAATAACATGACTAATTTACACCTGTCTCTTTAGAGAAAAATTCCAACAGAATAAAAAAATATAAGGATAGACGATACGACGTATAGTAGTTTTGATTGAAAGTGACAATAATTATTCTTTGTCCTGTGAACAGAAAACAAAGTATTGTGAATTGTAGCACGGGCGTGGTGTTGGCTAAAATAAATTATTTTTAACAAAAAACAAAAACCGACTTCAAAACTAAACAAATCTAAACTAAAAAGTAGAAAATAATACTTTTAAGAACTTCGTTAATTTTGTAGTCGGTGCCAGCCAGGACGGACAGATTTATCTTGCCTTTGCAATGGACTTTCGAACGGTATTTTGATTATGTTTACAAATTTATAGATTAATCGAATATGTGTCTATTTAAGGTTATTTTGCTTTGGCTGGCACCGACTTCAGAATTAACGAAGTTCTTAAAAGTATTATTTTCTACTTTTTAGTTTAGATTTGTTTAGTTTTGAAGTCGGTTTTTGTTTTTTGTTAAAAATAATTTATTTTCAAATTTTTAGCGGAAAGTAGATACTTATTTTGTTTATGTAAAAAAAATAATTTTCCAAATCGGTCGAGTAATGGGGAACATAAAAAAAAGTCCCCAACGAATTGAGAACCTCCTCCTTTTTTGAAGTCGGCTAATAAGAGCCTGAAAGAATTTACCTATCGGTCTATAATTACGTATAATTTTGAAAGAATTTTCTTTTAACTCCTAACCGTTGAGGAGTTGTACCTTCCATCATTAGCTCAACCACAGGAGATGATGATTATCAGACGCAAATACTTGAACAGCTTTAGAAAATATATGAAAAACGTAATAAGTGCCTATAAAATTTGAGAGTTGTCTTCGATTTCCCTGGGATCCCATCATCAGATCGTGACTTGGTGACTATGGGACCAACTAGAAACTATACCCTTTCAAACAAAAAAAGAATTTTCCAAATTGGTCCAGCCATCGTCGAGTAATCGGGGAACATACATATAAAAAAAAAGTCCCCGACGAATTGAGAACCTCCTCCTTTTTTTTTGAAGTCGGTTAATGAAGCACGAGTGGCAATTAATAGGGTCTAATTGTTGGTTATATTTTATTAAAATAGTAAACATTTAATTTTTTATGTTTGAAATGATTTTAATTAAATTGCAACTAATAATACAATAAAAAAATCTAAGAAAGTGTTGAGTTCTCTCAACAAATGCTCAGTCGCAGGAATCAAACTTGTTATATCTTTCAGGCAGGATTTTACTGAGTCATGAAATACGTACATTTTTATTCCTGTAGCCGGCGAAAAGCTATTAAGCATTTTATTAACTGAATCCTGCTCAAAACCCAATTCTGCGAGCCGAGACAAATCAAATTAGTCATAAAAAATTTTGTGCTACATTCGTGTCTCCCTACGTTATTAAATTTCCGAGATACTTACCGATTGTACGTGCTTTGAAAAAGTCTAAATAACTATACTGATAAGTAATCTAGTAAGTTTATGTAAAAAAATAATGCATGCGTTATTACAAATAAGTAAATATACCTAAAGAATGTTATTTTATTTAAAAATCTCTTTTTCTTATTATGAAATGAAAGTAAATAAAAAATTCAAACGAAAGAAAGTGATTGTGGCCACGAAAGTTTTTCTAACTAAGACTGCCATATGTGAAGAACATATAGTAATTAAAATGCACGTGCTTTTGAAAACAAGATTTTCTTAACTTCTGATTAGTACGAAAAAAATCTTAATAAAATAACTAGGCAATTCGGTAATTGCTGATAATAATCGATCTCAATTGAACCGAAAACCTCAGGTTCTGCAGCTGACTTTGCTAGGAAGTAAAAAAATGAATCAGCCACACTAATAGAATTGTAAAATCATATAACTGTTGTTTTAATTTCTATTTCATTTTAAGAAAAGAAAGAAAACACAATAGAAGGAAAATATAGAGAGTTTCGACAAACAATCGCGATTGTTTGACTTTGACCATTTTAAACATCATAAGACGTGAAGGCGTCAGAAATCCCTCTCGACTCACCGCTTTTTGTTCATTTATAGATGATATAGTATTTTTATATAAAATAAAATGGAATAAAATAAGCATTATCTAATAATTGTAAAAATAAAGAAAAAAACTATGATGGGTTATAATATATACAAATCATTTTTAACATGTTTACCTCTAACTGTCCTACGGGCGAAGGAATTCGTCGTGACAAACTCTTTGAATTTGACCAACCACTTACTCAGCGTAGCATAGTCCTATGACCTAACGGCTTCACAATATTTAAAGAGCCCAGTGTCCAGCGAAGAGACGATATGGGATAGATGAATGAAAAAAATCAATTAATTTAATAATACTTTAATTTGAGTTTATTACACAGGTTGATCAATATAAATGCGTGATTTTAAAATTAATTTATTAAATTTAGAGGACTTAGGAATAATGTCAATCTACACCAGCTACAGAGTAGCACCTAATGCCATATGTACCTAAGTCACTAAGTGTTTCATCACATGGCTAAAGTATCAAAAATGAACAAGCACTATGATTTGAAATGAAAATTGTAAAGCATTTAAGAAAAGTCAATTTAGTTCTTGAATAAAATATATTTTCTGATGAAGACAGTCTAAGATGAGGTCAGAGGGAAGTTTGTTGCCGACACTGATAAATTATTTGCGACCAACGTGACGGAGCGTGCGAATTCCGAGAACCCACGGACCTAATATAATAGTCCAATTTATTTTGGCTAGATGCAATAATACTAGTTCCAGTATTTATAGGTACGCATATTGTGAACGTTATTGCGTTCAGCGAACCGTTACGGGCAGATGCAAACTTGGAAATGAAATGTGTTTTGCTTTAGCGATTCACAATAAACGAGCTAAATATCTGTGAAAATGTGACGTATTTAAATTTTTATATTTATTTCAGAACATAAATAAATAATTTTTTTAAAGGTTATTTTTATTTATTAATAAACAAATAAATTTATTAACGCAAAAATGGTTTTGGTACATTTTTTTTTCATTTATAGCAATGTTACTTTATGAGAAATACTTATTATAAGGTTTTTTTGAACACTTTATTATTAACAAGAGAAGCTAGAAATACATGTAAAGATAGATCTACAAACATAATATAATTATTAATCATTTAGTGTATATTTTCGCAATGAATTTTTAAACGATTATAACTTGTATTTTTCCATAATAGTGTTGATAATAATAGTTTTTATAATAATAAAACCACTTGCTCACTAGTAAGTTAGTAAGTAAATACATAAATCCATAGAATTGCTAGAATTACACAAATCAACATACATTCAATTACAAAATTCAATAGTTCTAGACACATTCTATAGTACATCATTTCCTAAACCCCATGGCCATATCATTATCCCCATAAGGTCTCCGAAAGACTTGGTAAATGCCCATCCTCGGAACGAAAGTTGAGAAAATAATCAAATATCATAGTGTAAATACTAATAACAATATTTGCATTAAGATGATGAGTAATATCCGAAAATTAATATACCGTACAAATTAATTAAGTGGCAAACATTCGTAAACTATTACAACAGTACGAATCCTTTCCTATTAATTAACAACATATTCCAATTAACAACGTAACTCGTAGTGAGTGAAAGAGAATCACCGATATGTTTCTGACAGACCCCCAACAGCCTCCGGCTTATTTCGACTAGTAGCGAATAATGTTACAAGGACATAGTTTATTCAAAGCTGCGAAAAAGAAGTTATTTTAATGTATTATTCTTATTCCAGCCTTTGACACTAAATATTTTCTTGAAATTTTAGTATGTATTAGCATAAACACTCATTAAAAATGAATTAAAATAAAATTACTGTTATAAATCAGTTACAAACACGTAGTTTTTTACAATTATCTACATACTTACCACTTATGTTTTTGTTTCAAAGCTAATGTAACCTTTTGGCATAGACAAAACATCACACACACAGAATTTCATTTTTTTATCCAGACGTACACCTAGGGACGAACTTAGGTGCCCTTACGGTAGCCATTATGTTACTGCAGGTCGAAATCTATGTGAATGAATAAATAAAGCAATGACAAACATAATATAACTACATTTTACTGCCTCGTTGGTGTAGTGGCTAGCATGTATAATCGCATACCGCGAGGTCCTGGGTTCGAGTCCCGGGTCGGGCCAAGTTTAGTTATTGAGTCTTTCTGTTTCGCAAGCCTTAGTAACATCTCGGAGTTGGGAAGTTGACGGTGTTTCACCCCCGTGGCTCGGAGAGCACGTAAAGCCGTCGGTCCTGCGCCTTAACTCTCACTGGTCGTGTCGAGCAGTCGTCCCACCGGAATATGAGAGTGATAAGGAATAGAGAGTGCACTTGTGTATGCGCATACACTCGTGCACTATAATATGTCCCGCGCCGTTGGCTAGTTTCAATGAGGTTGGCCGCCGCGCCGCGCCGTGGTGTAATCGGCCGGGACGACATTATTATTATTATATAGAAAAGAAATATGTATCTAGTAAAGGAATGACAAACATAACATATATAATACAGTTTTTACATCACTGACACTTTTTTTGTTTACAGCTAAATTTTAAAGCTTCAAATCTCTTCCAGGTCATCTTAATCCACGTCAAGTGTTTATATAAGCCAAATATAGATCATCCATGACGTCATTAAACTGGTCCATGTGATGACAGCCGTATTTCTATTTTAAATGCTCATAATTACCAGACAAATATTTTTGCTTTTCCTCATTAGACTGTTATTATTATCGATATTAAAGTGTTTTTTTTTGGAAGTAACTTGTTTAAATTTTGTTAAAAATGTTATCATCATTTAAAAAAATCATTAAACACGTGTATTTGCATCTAACTGAAATTTATAATAAAAGTTCTTTTGTGGAGTAAACAAAAAACCTAAATCCACATAAATTCGCCCGCGGCTATTCACGAGGCTCGTTGGTTGATGGCGCCCTACACAATACGCTTTCTCCTAACCAGACCGGAACAAACATTTACATATATGGGTAATACAAACACTCCCGTGCAGGAATCACACTCGTGACCTTCGATATTGTAAGCGACTCTATATTGCAATTTTTTTGTATAAAGGCCCAAGGGACTTATCGCATTCATGATATCATGGAAACTTTCAAAAGAGCTATTCTTTTCTACTTTACTCTACAGATATCATGTTCATTAATTAACATAGTTAAAAATATTAAAAAAAAACACCATGTTAAGTGTACTTACGTACAATAAACATATTGTACAGTACCTGAGTGACAGAGCTTCGATAGGCGATTTTTTTTTGTTTTAGAGAAAAGATAATTGCATTTTTGTAACTAACTCTCATCTTGCGCTGATCACAATAGACACAAAATGGTCGCATATTCTACAGGAACAACCAAATAAAAAAATGATTATTGGTAAACCTTGATTTATTCTTAAAAAAATCATGAGTAGGTGAAGACAACAAACTAAAAAATCATGAATAAAAGATATTCTGTAAATTTTACATGCATCAAAATTGACGTAGCTATTCAAGTAAAAGGTCATTTATTTCTTAGAAGAATATTTCAATTCACTTACATGAGAAATTAACATTTACTAAAGTCTAACTAACACAAATGGCTTTATCGCAAATTCACATTCACACATTTAATTTTATATACTCTTTCAATATTGAAAAAACTTCCCGACTGTATAAATTGGGATAAGCCGTAGCCGTAGCCTTACAAATTCATTTTTAAGAGTATGACTTTAAGCCAGACTATACGTAATTGGTGGCTTTACAGGCTTTGCCGCTGTTTGTGTTTCACAAAATGTCTATTGTCCCTTTTATTTCCCATTTAGCCCCACCGCACCTCCGACACCAATCTTCGTGTAATTGCTTCCGACTGAACCGTACCGACAAACTGCCTCTCGTAGCACAACATATTTACCTTCCGCGAAAATATTATGTTCATTCAAATCAGGATGAATATGAAATTTTATTTATGTGTCATATTCGTAGACATTCTTTGATGATTCCTTTTTATTATTACTTTATTTATATAATTTGTTCTACATTAATAGGCGATTTTTTTTGTTTTAGAGAAAAGATAATTGCATTTTTGTAACTAACTCTCATCTTGCGCTGATCACAATAGACACAAAATGGTCGCATATTCTACAGGAACAACCAAATAAAAAAATGATTATTGGTAAACCTTGATTTATTCTTAAAAAAATCATGAGTAGGTGAAGACAACAAACTAAAAAATCATGAATAAAAGATATTCTGTAAATTTTACATGCATCAAAATTGACGTAGCTATTCAAGTAAAAGGTCATTTATTTCTTAGAAGAATATTTCAATTCACTTACATGAGAAATTAACATTTACTAAAGTCTAACTAACACAAATGGCTTTATCGCAAATTCACATTCACACATTTAATTTTATATACTCTTTCAATATTGAAAAAACTTCCCGACTGTATAAATTGGGATAAGCCGTAGCCGTAGCCTTACAAATTCATTTTTAAGAGTATGACTTTAAGCCAGACTATACGTAATTGGTGGCTTTACAGGCTTTGCCGCTGTTTGTGTTTCACAAAATGTCTATTGTCCCTTTTATTTCCCATTTAGCTCCACCGCACCTCCGACACCAATCTTCGTGTAATTGCTTCCGACTGAACCGTACCGACAAACTGCCTCTCGTAGCACAACATATTTACCTTCCGCGAAAATATTATGTTCATTCAAATCAGGATGAATATGAAATTTTATTTATGTGTCATATTCGTAGACATTCTTTGATGATTCCTTTTTATTATTACTTTATTTATATAATTTGTTCTACATTAATAATAATAACGCTCCAGTGCTTTGATGGTTAGAAAATACGGTCATGAGGTTTAATAATAAAAATATAAAATAAAAAAGTGCGTGCGTGCAAAGTACACATGTCTGAAGTGAAACTTCTTTATTTATAAATTTAACTCACTGTTTATACACTGTTATATAAATACTAATGATATTGTAATTTCACTTCAAAAACAATTCCTCACACTTACCAGCATGAGCAGCCACGTCATAAGTTAGGCTGCTACTTTTGCTACACATAACGTCACATTAAAAACCACCGACTTGCGGTGGGCGAGATTCCCGACCTGCGCATCTTGACCGTCTGTTTTTTTTGTTTGAGTCTCTGTGTGCCTGGTACTTGTACTGGTACTCGTTTATATTTTATACTAATCTAAAGCTTTAAATTTCCGAGACTTAAAACCCCAAGGTCACGTTAACGTTTAACGCAACCTTGTTGGAAGTAGCATAAGAAGTTTCACTTCAATAAGTAAAGTTAAATCCATGTGTAAATTGTCACAAAAGGCTCATTCTCGCTCCGCTCGGGTTTGTCCCTAAAAATTATCTCAAGAGATGATATATTTTCCCGTAGAAAAATAGGTAACCAGCTCAAAATCTGTCTAGTGATTTGGTGATGCGGTTACAGACAGACAGATAAATACTCTAAAAACTATAATCTCTAGCATCTGTATTACAGCATCTGTATTGTCTGTAAATTATAATAATGAATATTTCAATATGATTTTCTTAAAACAATAATTTATGTACTGAATCGAGTAAGATTGAATTTCATTATATGTATAGATTTTCTTTGGGTAAAGCACTGTCAACTTCGAAACCCCGAACTAACTTTACTTTATCAACAGAAAGACTAAGAAACTTTGGCACGCCCTGCGACTCGAATCCAGAACGTCCAGATCTGTAACCGTACATGCTAGGTATGTACGACGACATATGCAAACCACAAACTAGTACAATAATCACATTAAGTCATCACGTTTCCCAATTGATTTATGACCTCTTTTATTTATTACTTTTGGTTTTTTAATCTGTAAACATTTCACCCGGCTTCATTTTAAAATCGACGAATTCCATCTCGCACTTGACTGAATTTTTAATATTATTATTAATAAGTTACTGTGACATTATAAAAATTCAAAGATAATTTAAATGGAAAATGGTAATTTTTCGCTTTCTGAATATTGGTGATAAAACTGACAAAGTTTGTGCCATTATCTCGCTTCAGTCGTCTTGTGTTGGCGTTAAAGTTAAGAGGATAATACTTAGCCTAAGCTCCACCAACCGCTCGTTAACAAGTAACATTAGGCCCTACCAAGTCAGTGATTTAGTTTTATAGGACTTTATGGTATCCAAACAAAGGAGAAAATATATTTACTATCTACTAGTCTACCTCCCTACCCTTGACGTCATAGTTTATCAAGTGCGAAATTCTTGTACACACATGTACTTACATAGGTCTGAATCCGTCTAGAATAATGAAATAATAATGTACTCGTATTTATTTTATTAATATGATTTTATTTTATTTTTTATCAAATTATATATATTTACTTCCAAATTCCGTGGCTTCGCCCGCGTTCTAATCGCCGTAGATGGATGAAAATTTAAGGTTATAAGTGTTTTTTGATAGCAAATTATAAAAAAATAAATAATAAAATAAGAAATAAAAAATCTGGAGAGGAACACCCTTATCACTTAAGGGAATAAAAAATAGCCTACGACCTATTCTTAGACCTACCAAATGCACACAAAAAATTCATTAAAATCGGTCAAGCCGTTTCGAAGGAATTCGATAACAAACACTGTGTCACGAGATTTTTATATATTAGATATTACTTTTTAAAAGTATGTACTAAAACAATCCTATAGGAGTCACATTATCACAAAAATAAGACTCATCGAAGCAAATCAAAAGATCCCAACCATCAACCTTTAACTAATAATAAAGAGTGTTTTAAATCGACGCGACGATTATTATCGATTACATCAGTATGCTCTCGACTTTGAAAATTTTAATACTTCGTTTACGTTGTTTTTAGCTAATAGGGATGCTAATAAAAACATGTTATGAACAAATTATGGCGATCGGTTGAACCATTGTTGAAGGAAATATAAACAAACGTTAACCAATGAATCCACAAACAAACAAAACCCTTTCGCATTTATGTTAAGTCATGATTGAGAAAATTTTGTATTAGAAGTGCTTAATTGAACTGGATGTATCTATTTATATGAAACTACAGACTAACCCTTGCTCCGCTCGAGTCCTTCCCTATTTATGTTTTAACGCTTGATATAGATTTTTAAACATGGGATATTTTCCTGCAGTAGTCCTAATTTTGGACAACTATTATTATATCAAATTTCATCAAAATCCGTCTAGTTTTTTTCACGTTTGATGCGTTCTAAGAAGACAGACAGACAGACTAAAATTCTTAAAATGTAGATTAAGTATATGTATCGTAGTATATAGTAAAAATTATTTCAACAGAATTTTCCGAAACATATGTACTTGTAATGTACATATTTGACTAATTTAGAATTTTATAATTGGTATTGATTTATTATACAATCTTTGACCTAAGCACATTGTTAGACACCCAGGAATGGACCCGAGTAAAGCGAGTGTCATTAACTTGTCATTAAATATTAATAATCCTAAGGCAGAAACTTTAATTTAACATTTAGAAAGAAAGAAAACAAATAAAAGAAAGTAGAAATACCTCGGATGGATTTACATATTATGAGGAGGATGTCCTTTACGCACGCCGGTCCTATTTGGTTGGATAGAATTTTAAATTGTATTTATAAAGAACGTCCTTTTTATGTTACTACGGAGAGAGCTCCTTTCAGAAGTGCGGAAGGAATCATTAGTAACTCAGTACAAGTCGTTCTGTTAAAAGAGCAATTGAACCTTTGATTTGCTTTAAATTGGCTTGGCTTTACTGAAAAATAAATATAGCACAACAAATTCTGCAACATTAGTGCTGAAACATTTTGATAGTTTTTTTTTAACTGTCTCCATGCATATAATAAATTTTAACTGAATCGAATTTCTATGTTGTACAAAAAGATTTTTTTGGAAGAAGTCTTTTTACTATAGTATCTAATATCTATTCATTATCGTCAATGAGGCTGAATTTATAGTTTTGAGAATGTTTAGCTCTAAATCTGTAACCGCCTCATAACTAAGTCAACCACTGTACACATTATGATGAAATTTCATATGATGTTAGCTGATTATCCGGATTAACGTATTGGATACTTTTTAAAGCGGGAAAATACTTCATTTTAAACCGTATCTTAGGGTGAATTCTAATGGAGCGAGGATGAGTCGCTAGTCTAATATAATGCTAGAAAGACATAATTACGGAACCAAATTAAAAATATCAATAGAAGCTTAAATTAATATTTTTACCATGGGAAAATGCAAATAATATGATTACGTTCAGATTCACCAGTAATACTACTCACTAAAATTCAACGAAACCTTTCCTGAATCACCCGAGGTATTGACAGCCTACCTGCTTAGGTTGCCACAATAACCATGTGGTTGTTGATTAAGACCATTCTGCTATGAGACTATTAGGAGCAATCCGCGAAACTTACCGAGGTAAGTCGCCTCTTAAGTGCGTTTTCACGTCACGTTTGTCTGAATTACCGCCCAAAGCCCTTACGCGAGTAATTTAAAAAAAAAACTAAGTCTCTACTAGTATCGTAACCACACTCACAATTTTAACAATATACCAAACAAAAAACACAACAACATATCAAAAAGTCATATATGAATTCCATAACTTCATGTCGAAACTGATGCTACATCAAAGAGGTAAAAATAAAAGGTACAAAGTGGGGGAAATAATAGTATCGACATAAAATGTTTACCGAACATAAGAATTATAGATTACTAGCAATTCCCGCGGCTCCGCCCGCGTTGGTGGTAGAAGGATGAACGTTTAGGGTTATATTATTTTTTAATGCCAAATCATAAAATAATAAAAAAAATTGTCTAAAAATAAAAAAGCAAAAATCTGGAGAAGGCCATCCCTATCACCTAGGGGAATAATAAATAGCCTACGACATATTCTCAAATTTCTTCTCAAACTTCTATTTTTTAGTTTGGTTTTCTATAAAAATCGTGTTTTTAGTTTTTTTAAACTATTATTTATTTTTTACTTTTTAGTTTCTAAAAAGCGCCATCTATTGAACACAATATGTAATCTATATACAATACTAGAGGGAGCTGTTTGTAAATTAGTTTTTTTAAACTATTATTTATTTTCTACTTTTTAGTTTGGTTTATATATCAAATTAATGTATATCGATAAATCTACAAAGATTGAATGAAATCTGGCCGTTTAAAGTAGGTCAAAATCGCGCCCAAAGAAGTTGGTTAGAAACATACAAACTAAAAAGCGTGTAAAAATTCATAAAAATCGGTCAAGGTGTTTCGGAGGAGTTCGATAACAAACGCTGTGACAGGAGATTTTTATAATATTAGAAGATTATTATAATAATTTTAAGTACTTTTAAAAGTTTTTATCCTATGAATACGCTACATAAATTAAACCCACCCTACTAATTTATGCTTTTAGTTATTAAAGTAGGAAATTTATGTTGTCTAAGCAGGCATTCATTTTGGCGATCTTCGTTAAAAAGTAGAATTATTTATACGGAAAAGAAAGCAATTATCTAAATTTAAATACAATCAAAATAACATTTTAAATGTTTCTAAAGATAGTTCTATTTTTACTTATATCGGCATACTACTAAACATTGTACTGAAAGTAATTGACAAATCTTTAATTATAATATTTAGTACTAATTTATCATTATAATTTTTTTTATTAAAATCTGTCCAGTGGTTTACTCGTAAATATTATATCAAATATTTTATATGGCTTGAGGCATATGTACTAACTAGTCTAATATTATTACATCTATACTAAAAAATATTGTTAATAAGTAATGATGTAAACGCAATTATCTTAATGATAAATTAAAGGAAAACTTTATCCATTTGGAATGAAGGACAGTTCTCTAAAATTATAGCATTGACGCGTTTCAAAATTTTCTCTTTTAAATTGGTGCGGCTGTTGGAAGTGTATTTTAACAAGAATCAACATTTATCATGCTTGGAACATTCACAAATATTCCGTCGAATTTGTTTCAAATATCAAAAGCCATGAAATATTTAAATTTGCTGAAATAAGAGTTACTGCTAGACCCTTAATAATATTTATGTAATACCTACATAGCGGACTGTAGGTTGACCTGATTGTATAGGAGATTTAAAATAACGTAATTTATAATGTATGAGCAATTACTACCTAGCTTTTAAAAGCTTTTAAAAAGTTTATTTTATAAGAACTACCATGACCATTGACCATCCTTTCATGTACAATCTCATTTTGACAACTTTCTCATAACTGACATTCGAGTACAAACCTTCAAATTTACTATAATAGTCCGACAACAATGAGCAAAAGATTTGAATTTTCAATACACTTCCGTGAATCTAACGTATTTAAATTATAACTTACAATTATTTACACAAAAAGATATAAAGTACAAATAAATACAATTTCCGCCATAACGTTTCCATCTTGCGAAAGCGAACCGCACTACACCTTTATATAAAAAATAATAATGACAAACTTTCCTTCCTTTTGAAACTACATTATTATCACTTATAAGAAATATAATCTTTGTTAAAATGAAACTGACGGTTTCTCAAAAATATTCTCACTTTAACACAATAGAAAATAAATGATGTTCCTAACAAATGTTACCCTTAAAAAATATAAAAGGGCTTTATTTAAATCATAGTATAAAGAATTTATACTATGTTTAAATCTTATTTATACTTATATAAAAAAACTAATCAACTTTTAAACTCTTTTCTTACAGTTATAGACTTACATTACAACCCCAAGGCATTGGTAGCCCAGCGGTGATTTGCTCGCTTAGGAAACAGAGTGATGTGGGTTCAAATTTCGGGTCTCGCACGTCTGATATTTTCATGTGCGAATTATTTTCTAATATGATTAATGACTTTCTAACATGTCTAAAAGAATATAGCAAGATTTCATAAAACATGTGAAGTCCGCCAACCCGTGCTTAGCCAGCGTGGTGGAATATAGCATGTTCCCCTCGTATTGAAAGGAGGCCTGTGCCCAGCAATGGGTCCTTAAAAAAGTGCTCAATACTACTACACCATACTAATTACAACCTTTATTCTGAGAAAAATCACCTTGGTTTACACCAAACTTATATTTTAAAGTGATTTCAGGATGCTTCAAACTATATTGAAATGAAAGCGTAGCGCTCAAGCTTATAAATATTTGTTTATTGGAACGATCTAACTTTTTTACTTTAAAAATATCAAAAAAGTCTAAGAAAAATTTTAACGTAGAGTTTTACGCTTTACATATTTCATTTGAAATGTTTTTACCTAACTCCTCTACCACTTTATAATAATTTTAAGAAGAAAATGTTGGTGCCGGAATGGTTCAAATTAGCTTTTCAAAGCTTCTTTAAAAGCTTCCAGTATATAAAAGAAACGTCACACAACAAACGTTTTTTAAAAAACATCTTTTTATATCAGTACATCAGTACATATTAATAAAATTGAAGTGTCGGTTTTTAATTCCAAATTAACAGCTTTTTACTTAATGAATATATGAGTACATCGATACTTACACCAAAAATTCAAATTTTAAAAATTTTGTCAGTCTGTCTATTTGTTCCGACTAATCTCTGAAACGGCTGGACCGATTTTGACGGGACTTTCACTCGCAGATACTTAATGTTATAAGGAAAAACTAAAACTGCTTTTATTTTATTAGATACTTATTAAAACCGTTTAATTTATTTGAACTTACGCCCAGCGAAACGGGCAGGGTTTGCTGTATGTACAATGTGCATATACTCACTCGTAAGTATGTAGTTACACAAAATAAGGTTAGAGCGTTATCACCGTTTCGCGTCCCTGGGAAGTTATAATCAGACTCCGTTTCATATAAAACGTAACCTGGATTGTTGTGAAACCGCAAGAAGCTTGGGTTGTTCCGGGAAACTGTATGGTCAGTATGTGAACTATATTGTCTAAGGTTATCTAATATAGCAATGACGATGTATCGAGTTACGATTTTCAATGAATTCGATACTTTATTAGCCAACTTATATTAATATTTTATTAAAAATACAAACATTTCATATTAATGCGAAAATGATTTTGTGAGCACAAATATTCTCTCTGTCTACTGTTACCCTAATAAAAACAATTTAAAAAACAAAGTATCTCGTTTAATTTTGTCATGTAACCAGAATCTAAGTCATTTACTATAGAAGATTTTATAAGTTCGTTGAAATGAACAAATGCAATGCACAATTGCTCTTTGAAAATAAATATGAAATAAAATTTATAATACACAATTCAATTTTCTATGGAATTGTCAGTAAGCGGCAAAATGCAGCGAGCGTTCTCGCCACTAATACAGGCAGACATGGCTTCTACATTAAATAAGAAGTTTATATTTTATTTGTATACCGTTATTGTATAATATATTGTAGTATAGACTATATTATGAGAAAACTACTAAAACCGCAAAATACGATTTATTACTAAGTGCAGAGAATTGTTTTAAGTATTCGTATCTAGCCGTTTTTAACGTCCCACTGCTGGGCACGGGGGTTCTTTCATTACCCCCCTCGTATTGAAGGGAGGCCCGGGCCATAGTCCACCATGCTGACCTCGTGCGGGTTAGCGGACTTCACAGGTCTTTCGAAAACTAGCTAGGTTCTCTTGCACATGCAGGTTTCCTCACGATGTTTTCCTTTACCGTAAGACAGGCGGTAATCATGTTAGAAATGATTCGCAAATTAAAATATCAGAAGTGCGTAAGTAACCTAGATTGGAACCCGCATCACTCGGTATACGAGCGAGTGCATTACCACTGGGCTACCTACCACCGTCAGTGTTTTTTAGTATAAAAATATTTATTGATGTGCGACGTGACACGGAAGTTAGCACATCGTGCCGACGCGACGGCCTGGTTTCTAAATATAAACTAAATCATGATTTCTCATATCTGGCACACTAATTCAAACCCTGATATAACGAGATGTCACCCGATCACATTTTAATTAAAACTTTGTAAAGCTAAAAATTTTAAACAACTGGAAGTTGAGTAGTGACGTAGTATATTTTTGGCACGCTGACTTATTATCACGGAATAGAATTTTTTTTCTCTTCCGTGCATATTATAGTAAACTAGCAATACACGCTTGCTCTTCTTGTTACAGTTACTGCTCCTCCCACGCCCGAGGGATGAAAATGCCAAATCATCAAAAGTGAAAAATAAAAATTTGGTTTAAAATAAAAAATAAAATATCCGGAGAAGGCCATCCTTATCACCTAGGGGGGAAAAATGCCTACGAACTATTTTCAGACCTACCAAATATACCCAAAGAAATTCATAAAAATTTACGGCGGCTTGACTGACCGGTCAAGCCGTTTCGAAGGAGTTCGATATCAAGCACTGTAACACGAAATTTTTATATATTAGAGACTAGAAAATCTGTATAATGACCCTAAACAAGTAATATTATAGTTTTAACTAGCCCCAACTATCACATGGTCGTTTCATACTATTTGTATGGGCCATATAGTTTTCTTGTATCGCTTAATAATCTTAATTAGCTGCTGTTACTTAATCAAATTTTCCACTCTCTCAAGAAACTTGACGTAAAATTATACAGTAATTAAAATTAATGAAATTTAATTTTACTTATAATTTAAGATTCTTAGCTAATATAATGTGATACTGACAACTGACATATTATCTGTCTGTCTGTTCATTTGACTTTCTTGACTTAAACGAGTTTAATTGTTGGAGAAATATTTGGGCGAATATTGCTTATTATATACTAATATTAAGAAACGTGAGCATTTAACATTTTCTACAAATGAAATTATTTCAAAAATTCACGCAAATAAATTTAAATGCAAATAGTGTACGGATTAAACCAGTAAGGCTTATTTACCAGGCAAAGCCGAGATCTGTGACTAGCTATATCAAAAGCAAAAATTTGTTTTCAATACATGTCAATCGACTGAATAATTCAGCCATAAACCGTAAAAAACTAACGCCACATTCCAAACGAATAAGCAAAAAGGAATCGTGATTTATAGATTTTTCTTTAGAAATCTTACAATTTCCTTAGCAATTTTTCTGAGGATAAAGAAGACCGTAGAGTATTTTCTGGTAATGATGTACTCACAACACTAATCATACTAATATGTTATACAAACTTTGACTGAATGCTTGGAACTTTTTGATGTTGTAATCATTTAGTAGATTTGAGATAAATTAATACACTTTTTCACTCCTACTTTCCTACTTTTTAATTATAGTCTTATAGAAAGCAGAGGTAATAATTACCTCACGAAAGTAAATACGTAGTTATATATCGTAGGATATTTACTTATGTTTTTTTGTGTATGTTAGGTATATAGATCATGAATCTTTACCAAACGTTCGTTTTAAGCGAATACGTACACCTCAAGGGTCGCATATAAACATTTTTATAATATTATACAAGAATACATTGTAAAGTGATTTAAAATTCGGTGTATCCTTTTAAATAAAAAAGAAATGGTTGCGAAAAATATACTAATATTATCCGTTATAAAGCCTCTATTACTACTGAATGAATGTAATTTACCTTTTGCATCTAGGCGGATACCTGGCTGGTTTGGCTGAGCGCCAGCCTCTGCTCGTGTAATTCCAACCGCTAAGAGTTGCTTGGAAATATAAGTTATTGGTACTTTCAACAGACAGATTGCTCGATTTATGACTTTAAATGTACGTATAAATTTTTACTTGTACATTTATTGCTGTAGCTATTTGATCAATATTAATATGTACATTATATGAGCTCGCAAGTTATGAACGTATGTCTTTAAATATTTACGTGCGTAATAATATGTCTATCTGAATACAATTTCGTGGTACAGTTCAGTGATTTAAATTAACAAGTGGACTGGTATTATAATAAAGGTTATTATGAAAACGTATGGAAAATTTATAGAATAAATCTATAAAGAAGTCTGCTATATAATATCTAATTTATTTCTCTCTATCTAACTCTATTATTTTAGCAACTTTACCTAGACATGTTTTAAAAAGTGTTTTAAGAATAAATATTACCCAGTTTAGTTAATATTTCATATTGGAAATGCAAAAAGTAGATATAGTCTTTTACAAAATATCATTTGGTTATAAAATAATATCGGATATGATGAAAAAAGAAAATAAATCACGACACGCGCGTAAAATTATCTGGGGACCCTAGTTTATATTATACGAGTATAAGAAAAATGAATAGATCTAACAATGTAATCGTGTCCTTTGTAGCACAGTAGATTGTTTTATAGGCTGGTTGGAATTGCCAATTACGGCAGAGGTCACGGGTTATCTAAGTCCCTATTTTGGGCCACCAAATTCAAAACAATTTTCATTTCAAGATAAGAAACCTATGTGTCCCTTTTTTGTGCGAGTAAATGTTAAATCAATATCATTTTTTATAGAGACATAGATAGAAATGACTTACTATAACAGAAAAGCACTTTCCGTAAAAGTATTTTATTTTTCATACAACACAATTAGGTTGTGAATTATAATATATAATGCTTATTCTAAAAAAGAGTCCCAGACCTCTAGGTACTTCAATTTTCAATAGGTAATATGCAATGTTGTAGCAATGGTAGCCCACTGCTACAACCGAGTGATGCGGGTTCCAATCTGGGTCTCTGGTATTTTCTTGTGCGAATCATTTCTGACCTATGATTACCACTTATCTTACAGAGATATTCAAAGATATTATTGACAATGCTGTATGTTATAAAACGTAATATTTGTTATTCTCTGGCCTAGAAACTATCCCTACGCAAAAGATACATTACTCTATAAACAGCACTAACAAATATAGGACACAACTCTACATTTTATTTAGATAGAAAAAAAACTAAGAAATGAATCTCAATAGATATTACCCACTTAAAATTTCGGTAGTAAAAGTCGCCCTACTTACGCCTTACTTCAGCGGACGCGACGTCCTGACACCATTATCCATGTAATTGCCTCTAACTGAGCTGCCAGTCGTCAACAAACAACCGCTTTGGCGCTACAGATTTTCAATTAACTTAAAACATCAGTATATATAAATAAAATTAAAGTGTCTATTTTTAATATCAAATTGCCAACTTCACACTAAATGCATATGAAAGTATACACGGTACTTACATCAAAAAGCAATTTTTAAAATTTTAGTCCGTCTGTCTGTTTGTTCTGGTTAATCTTTGAAACGGCTGGACCGATTTTGACGGGACTTTCACTCAGATATAGCTAATGTTATAAGAAGTAACTTAAGCTACTTTTATTTTATTAGAAAAACCGTTTGATTTATTTTAATGCCCGCCTTACTACTCATAGTAATAAAATATAAAACACATTTATTTCACAGGCTCATGTTTCATACTTTTATTTAAGTGATAACAATATCGCTTAAAAACATACCACACTCGCAAGCTCTCTAAATTGAAATGCATCTTTCAACCACGTCAGTCACCTAGTTCAAATATGACACCAGTGCGTTCATGAATTTTGTAGAAAAAAATCGATCTTTTTTTATTTCATCCACTATACTATGACAGATATTGTTTCATTTTCTGTTGAATGTTCCATGTCGCTGCGAACAGTCATCGGAGCGTTCACTGGAAACTCATGTTATTGTCCATTTCACGAACTCTATTCAGAAAATTCGATCAACAATAAAATATATGAATACTCCTTACTTAATATTATATTTTTTTAATATTATGATATTTATTTTTTGCTTTGTATTCATGCTTCGAAGCATTGAAGATGTGTGGGATTGTTAGCAGAGAAATAGTAACGTTTTTAAAAAACAATAATTGCCAGTCATAAAAGCAAGTTACAGATACATACGACTGTATCCATAATAAAAAAATATTATAACTTATTTACATTACATTTACTTAATATTTGTTTAAAATATGATCTTACCAAGTATCTTACGACCTAAAAAGTAAAAAAAATTATAAATTAGCTATGGAAAATCATAAATTTTAAAATAACATTAACTACATCACCAGCGTATACGAAGCTAATACCTTAGTTATTGAACGTTTCTGTTAATAACTATTAGTTACAGCCCGGAGTTACACCCCTTCGCCGCAAGTAAATCCGTCGTTACTACGCCTGATCTCACACCGTTCGAATTGATTTCTCATCGGAATTTCAGTATGAAGAAAATAGATAGTGTGTCTGCGTGTACACATGAGCAACTGGTCTTACTAAGACTAGCGTCGTAGCGGAAAGGCCAGGACATTATTATTATTATACCATACAGTATTACCATATTTTGCCTTATAAATAATTTAAACTTAACAAAACTTAATTAACTTATACATTACTTCTGCCTACGTCCTGGTATTCCTGGATATTGCAGTATTTAAAAAGCAAACCAACGATATCTAAATAATAAATTTTATTTAAAATTATGAAACAAAATTTTTCATAATAATAGTTTTACAATATACTGTCTTCTACAGAAAAAAAATAGCCTGCATCCGTAGCACAATACAATTGTAATAAATAAAAAATAAAGGTACCTAATTATAAAAAAAATGTTTTTATTTTTAGTACTTTTTTTATTCTGGTACCATTATAAATACGACTGTTAAGTAGTCATATAATTGATCTTATTTCATCAATTTGAGTGTTAAATATTATTTAAGACATAACCTATAAGTGTAGAATGTACCACACTCTGTGAAATAGCTCTTAACATTTTTCAAAATGCTTACCACCTTTCTATCTTCATAATAATTATATTATATGCTGTCAAAATGTGCTAGATAGAGGGTAATTTTACTGACTCTACAGATTGCCTGCTACGAAGCGTTGACGGCGAAGCCATTAGTGAGCTTATGACCATTAACCACGATATAAAGTAGTTTTGTGATTACTTATATGTTACATATATTATGTACACAAAATACTATAATAATTTCACTTGTGCAGCACAAATATAATATTATGCCTAAATATACCGTTATTTGCATTGAAATAAGATCGTTAGTCGTCTTATATGAGCTAGGAATAATCTCAGTTAGGTACTGTACATTTTTTTGTACGTTTTTCTTTTAAAAAAAGAGAAGTGGGTTTTTTTAATATTTAAAGTTTTGTTCTAAATTTAATTTAAAAACACCTTTTTCTGAATTATGTCGTAAAAATCGTCTTTTCTGATATATTCTGTAAAATTATAAGACACCTATGAACGCTAATAATTCACTAGTATCAAAACAATTCCAAACTTATATTATTTTAAGCTGTAATAAATTTTAGTAGTAAATAATAACTCAGTACTTTACAAAATCTTGAATTATTGCAAGAACATGTTACACCTTCCGTTATTCCCATGGTTAAGGACGAATAAACGAAGTATCTTAAGATAAAGTAAATTATCTGCACAAAAACATTCATTACGAAAAGGCTCACCAAGAACGGCTATTCATAAGCTACGACGAGAATTAAGCTTTACAAAAAGAGTAAGTATAAGTAAAGTCGACGCCGGTTCATTTCCGCCTTAAAGGCCATCTGCGCCCGAGGTAAAGTTGTTTGTTGACTTGTTAAATAATGCCTCGTTGGTGACTGCAAACATTTTGTACTCCATTGCAGCGGGTGACAATTGACTACATTGCAGTTCCGTTAGTTGGTATGTTCTCCTTATAACATAACATGTATGTTGTCAAAATAACAGCATTGCACTAAATGCATATGAAAGTTTACACTATATTTAAAATAATAAAAGGCTATTCATACGTTCCAGGTAATCTCCGAAATCATTGGACCGATTTTTTGGTACTTTCACTAATCTTTATTCATTTATTTTACCTTAAGGTACCGGTAAGGTAGGCGCATGAAATATTTGTCATCCATAGAGTAATTTTTATCATAAGAGGGCAACGAGCTAACAATTCCTCCCTAATTCGTCCCTGAGGAACTGACTCTTAGAGACCTCCTTCGCTTCTTTCATAAATAAACCGCAGTAAACAATCTTTAAAGTATCATTTTATTTCAGTATTTAAGGATTTATTTTGAACACTACAAAGTTGTTATTGAATTTAATTATTGAAAAAATATACACATATGTATAATAACGTATATATAAAGAAGTAAGCTGTTGCTCGTATCGTTCTCGCTAATACTTAAATGACTGGACCGATCTTTTTTTTATTTTTGTTGCGGGTGCGTTGTATGGGCTAAGTATAAAAAATGGAATAATTGAGAGATCCAAAAAGGAACAACTGGAAAATAGCAAATTTCAGAGCAGTTTGTTATATTTATCAAACCCCGAACTTTTTATGCAGTTTAAAGTGCCGGTTATAACAATAGACAATTCTCGTTACCTATATCAGTAAAAGTATTATAACATAATTCATAGTTACATAATCTGCCTAATGGCTTTGGAGTAATTTAAGATTTATGGGATTTATAACTCCCAATTAATGTGACAAATCTGGAAATGGATGATTAAGGTCAATTGTTGAATTTATTATTCAAAATCGTGTTATTGAACAATTTATGAAATGATTTTGGAAAGAATTAAATATTTGACAAAGGAAAATATTAAAAAGTTTGTTTTTATTTTAATTACTTTGTCTGATAGTTTCTGGGTAATTGAGCTGGGGTTGAAGAACGTAGGCAAAGACAAGATGTCCGTTTGTACGATGTTTAAAGATTCGTTCTTAACGAGAGTCGATGTAAGACTAACCTCCGTTTGTCAATAAGAGTTACATTTGTAATTTCTTATCCTATATCATAAAATCTCAATTCTATATAAATATAATATAGTATTACAATCTTTTGGCAATCATCGTAGCTAATAATATTTTATAGGCTGGCATCGGCCACTACACGTCACCCTAGGGGCTTTTATTATTATAGCATGGGAAAAATATCTGTACTCGCGATGGCAGAAGCGGCGATTTCAGTGAAATTTAGTAATGGAGTATGAGTAAAATGTCACTGTCCACAAAGTGTGGTTCGGAACATATAGTCAAGGTAAAAAGGAATAATTAACTCCCTTCGCAACACTTTCATATAGTGACTAATGTCTTTATTCTGAAGTTACGGACGTACCAATTAAGCTGATTTTATAAAGCTTATATTCTCTTTCTAATCTTTTATATTATTTCTCTTTCTTATCTTACATTTTTTTCTATTATATTTAAAAACATGGACTTACAAAAGTTCAACGTAGTATGGAACAAATTAATATAAAAAATAATAAAAAGGATACTTAAAAAAAATATCTCTATATTAAATATTTCGAAATCCTTATTAAAATAGTAATTATTTTATTGATTCGTACTGAGCGATTGGCCGAATTCCTCGTTTTTAAAAATTTTATCTGTCTGATTGTCTGTCTAGGAACTAGCTAGTTAGATGCGGATGAGTAGTTTATATATAATTTCTTTTTATATGATGTCATAACGCTTAGTGTTTAATGTCATCCTAGAAATAACTATGAAATTATGATTATAGTGTACTTACTATTCTATTCTACGTTTAATTTACGGACATACCAAAGTGTCTATTAGAATTGCAAACGTAGTCGGATATTACTAGGCTGGGTGCTTTTTTTTTATGCGACAAAGGGGGCAAACAAGCAGGAGGCTCAACTGATGGTAAGTGATCACCTCCGCTCATGGACATCTGCAACACCACAGGGCTTGCAGATGCGTTGCCGGCCTTTTAGGAAAGGGAGGGAGGGAGGAGGGAGTAGGACGGGAGGAGGGAGAAGGTCGGGAGGAGGGAAGGGGAGTGGGCCTCCCGGACTCTCACTTACCGGACGAAACGCGACAGCATAGCTGCCACTTCACGCCGGTCTTCTGTGAGCGAGTGGTACTATACGGGGCGTGCCGGCCCATTCGGCTGCTACCCGAAGGTAACAAGCATGGCACTACCACTTGAAAAAGTAACTTGCTGTGTTAAACTAGAGATTTATTTGCATGTTGGATTGGACAAGAAAATTTATAAGATAGATTAAACGGATTTTTCTATTGCGTTTTTATAGTATACGATATTCACAAGCACTGGATCTACGAATAATTAGTTAGTTTAACCAAAGTCTGTGACACATATAATCGGCCAACGGACGTGACAGTCCAAGCTGCCATACACTAATGTCCCAAGCGAGTGTCACGTCCGTTGGCCGACTATATGTTTCATAGGCTTTGGTTTAACCTTAAGTCACTTATGTAAGTCACGTATACACATGTCGGAATATAAATAATTAATATCATACAAAGGCTTGTGATACTAATTGTTCTATTAGTAAAATAATTTTAAAAGTCAGATCGTCAGTCGGAAGATTGATATTTTCAAATGCATTAACTTATCCACAAATACGCCTACCTACGAAATTATGCTTACTATTTGCTGTAAAAACCCACAGCCAATTAAGTTGGAGCCAGTGCTCCAACTTAATTGGCTGTGGGTTGTAAAAACCCACAGCCAATTAAGTTGGAGCACTGATCGTTGCTAATAATACAAATACAGCAAATCTATATTACATTTGAAAAAAAAATGGTGTAATATATTGTATTACTATTATACAACTAATTTACAGTTAATGCAGACTACTTACAACGAGTACACTACTTTTGAGTCAGTGCTCTCTCAGAGAATTTTAATAAAGTCGGAGCCAAGTCGAAATTCGCCCTCGTAACAGTTATAAGAACTCAAAAGAAAAAGCGAATTTAACGTAATGTATTTACATAACAATTCTAGATAAGTATAATTTGTCCTTATTAACATCAGGCTGTTAAGCTCGGGCTTCTTTTCAAGGCGAGAAGGTCCTGAACATTACTTTTTTATTCCTTCTTATAATCCTTATAATTCAGGTACACGACGTTTTTCTTCATCGTATAATCAAGCGGTTATCATGTTAAAAGGATTTACATATGAGTTTATTACATAGATATCCGAGCCATGGCTTAATGATGAAAACGTATTCCTTACAATTTCCCTTTGTCCGTCTATCCTTTAAGCTATCCGTACGTCTTATGTATTTTACTCGAAAACTCTAGCTCAAAGCTCTAGCTGAAAAATAATAAAATTTTACTGCACATTAACATGTGAAGGAACATTGTGTCTCCTTCCTCCTTTTGAAGCATCTAAAGTAGCATCCTGAAAAAAAAATGGCGATAATGTGACTTCATTAAATTAACATTAGACACATAGATGATAAGTTATTTATCAAAGATGATATATTTTGAATAATAATTTAAATATATAATGATTTAAATACTTATATCCCACACCATTGAGAAGGCGAGGTATAATAAAGGGGGGTTTTGAAAAGGGTAACACCGACATGTCACTATAAATACAAATGTCGGTTCAACGATAACAATCATTGAATTAAATTCCTAACCCAAACTTTTACGGCGCTGCGGATTCTGGATATTTTTACATACAATATCCGAAAATAAATAATATAAATTTGTATTATAATCTTTGAGGAAAGTTTTAAGTTCCAACTTGGTTATGTCTAATCATTGATTTTTCTAATTATCTTGTTGATGTTCTTAAATCATCTAAGCCGTTTATGTCATCTAAATTAAAATGATTATGTAGATACCATTATACACTCTAAAGATAACGTATTTAGCATTATTTGAAGAATTGTTTACACCTTCTCTCTTACGATATTTACAATTAATCAGGAAGGCGATATCAATAAATGTCAGACGTTGAAACCTAACGTAGGATGTTATGTCGACATCCCACAGTAAGCTTGTGAATTTTATAAGACTTGGAACATATTCTACTCTTCATCATGTCTCACTAATGGACATCTCTCCTCTCTCCTTTTATCCAGAAAAATGTTTACCATAAAAATTCTAAATTTGCACCAAGTTCTTACTTTAACTATTGTAATAATCACTAAAACAATATGAAGTTAATATTGTATGGTATGGTAACCTTATAGGTCTAAACAAAAAATACTTAATTCAATTATGTAAAAACGAAAGAATTCCATTTTTGTCTGTTAGCTGGCAACATATAAAAGTTAAACAACGACCAAATTACAATATTTAAGCTTATTGGGAACTTGATTGGTTTTCCACGAATTTCACGAAATTAAGTAGAACAATGGAAAAATGTGAGAGCTTCCAGCGGCTTATCTCTTTATTTGGGAAGCAAAAACGAGCTTTACAGGAAAATAATTGACGTTAATAATTCTAATGGCTAAGAAATATTCATTTTGAGTCCTGCTAAATTTCAAATATGGGGTTATCCATAAAGTACGTCACATGTTTAGGGGCAGGGAGGGGGTCGATGATGATGTGACATTGTGTGACAAGGGGTGGGGTCCTAAGTATTGTGACGTCACATTTCAAAATCTTTTACCTAAGTGTTAAGATGTCAATTATTTTGTTGGCGAATTCACATTTACTCTGTGTCGTGCGCAGGCCTAAATTTGCTCTACTGGTGTCATGCGCTGGCCTAAGTTTCTAACGTCCATTAATACCTTATTAATTATCTAAAGTTTAGTTTTTTTTTCAAAAGTTAGACTTAATATCGTTTTTTTTTTTTTAATTTTTAATGAAAATAAAACTGATTTGGGAACTGTTTTTTAATTTAATATTTATGGATGTATTATTTATTGCAAACTATGTGTAGTCCCACCAGGGAGGGCGGGGGGTCTCACAACAGTGACAAACTGTGACAAGGATAGGGGAGAGGTAAAAATCACGAAATTAGTGTGACGTAATTTATGGATAACCCCTATGTTATTTTGTTAAATTAATTAAAATGTACACGAATTTATTCTGTGAATAATTTATGATCATACCGTTCGGATACGTTTGAAATGACAAAAAAAATTATTTTATTTTAACGTTTATTAAATGATCGAATTAATACATAGTCTAAAACTTTCAATTAGTTCTTAATGAACAGCTATGTAAACAAGATTTAAATTATTGCTGAGATCAAAATCATTTGTTTCTTAAATAATAACTTTGTAAAGTACATTTTTTTTATCAATAAAACAATCATAATAAAAAATGTATACCCGAATAAAATATTTTTTATTTTTTATTTTTATGGGACCAAGGGGTTCAAACGGGCAGGAGGCTCACCTGTTGGTAAGTGATCACCTCCGCCTATGGACATCTGCAACACCACAAGGCTTACAGATGCGTTGCCGGCCTTTCAGGAAAGGGAGGGAGGGAGGAGGGAGAAGGACGGGAGTAGGGATGGGGAGTGGGCCTCCCGGACTCTCACTCACCGGACGAAACGCGACAGCATAGCTGCCAGTTCACGCCGGTCTTCTGTGAGAGAGTGGTACTATACGGGACGTGCCGGCCCATTCGGCTGCTACCCGAAGGTAACAAGCATGGCACTACCACTTAGAGAAGAAATATTTTCTTTATACCTCGAATAGAACTTAAAATTAATATTTTTATAATAAGGAACTTCGTTCCTATCCGGTGTCCCACGACACCGCACGTTTTTTTTTATTTACAAATGGTATGAGACTTTATTTTTATTTTATCTACTACTTTTATTTTAAAACAGAACTGAATGTCCTCTAAAGGGTGTCAAGGGTGAAACCTGCCACATTATCTAGGTAATAAAAGCACTAATATATCATTTGTAAAAAAATGTGATAGGGAATTTATAAGATATACGAGAACATATAAAGATACATACCAACATAGCTTGCTGTAGTCATTAGCCGTAGGCGAGTAAATATTAAGTTGTATAAACTCTATATATTATATCAAATAGCATTCGTGTGCATTTCTTAATTACTACTAGGTACATACATAATATAGACAGTACGTATGCAACGGAGTACTTAGTACGCCACTCTTGGCCCGCGGCGCTTCAACTAAGAGCCCTAATGGAGCCTGCGAATCTCAGCCAAGCTTTACTTAATAGAATATACCTACCCTTATAAAGCCTTTTCACCAGTTTTGAGATTTACGACTAATTATTTAGTTCTAAGCTTAAGTTTTTAACGGAGTTTGCAGATTTTAATTTGTTATGGGTCTGTTTTAAGTACTTTTTATATAATTGATATATTTATTTGGCCATTTAATGAGTATTAAATTCAATATAACATGTATGTTTAAAAATCCTTATTAGTTAAATTAAATATTACCCAATGATAAAATGAAGAAATCAAAAATTTGAACTTGCTGAAAGATTTTCTTCTAAGTTCATAACTACCCTTTTTCATTTACCTATACTTAAATTGCACATAGTGTACAAGAATCGCAATTTCAGTTTATTTTTATATGTATGATTAGTCCAATTCACTTCGAAAAAAAATCGTCTATAATATTACTACGTTGGACATCCCGAATCTTTAAATAACTCATTATTTTTACAATTTATATAGTGTCGTAAAAATGACGATAATATATAAAAACTCGTACATAATATATAGAGATCAATACTTTTAAATTTCAAATAATTTTTATCAGAAAAAGCTTTACGTAACTTTAAGCCGGTTTAACAGTAATTTCACATTCCCTTGTCGACATTTATTAATGGACTTGTAATAAAATTCAGTCTCCAGTGCTGTGGAAATTGAAGTGCAAATCATGTTCGAGAGAATCTGCATCTTTATTAAGAAATTGATGCTATTATTTATATTCCTTATATGACTTGAAAAAATTGTGAAATGTTTAGTAATTTTTACTAAGCTAGCGTTTTGAGATCGCTTTATTTGTTTGCGGCTATAGGTGCCTAGATGTTGTCTACGAGTTAACAAATCAAATACAAATCGTAGTATCTGTTCACAAAATTTCATCCACATCAGTCAAGTCATTTCAGTAGTCTGACTAATATGTACCTACGTGACAATAATTTGGACTCGTGGGAAGGATTTGATGGAAATTAATTCAAGTTAATAAATTTAAATCTTATTTTCGGAGAAGTGATTATAGAAACTTTAGCCATTTTAATCCATAATGTGAATCAATCTAGGATAAAGTCCTGGCGAATACGACAAGCTTTTGCTTCGCTTCTGTCTTTCCTAAAAAAAATTTTAATCTCAATTCTTAGAGAATCTTTTCCTTTTCCCAAAATTAGCTATCGATCGTTTCCTCTCTGCACTGCTGAAAATTTTATTAAAATTAATTTATCCTTACCTATTTTCTTTTTAAGGATTAATAACTGTAACTTAGCTCTCATACAAATCAGCTGTTATTATAGCAAACTAGCGACACACCCTTGCTTCGCTCGGGTTCGGGGATTCCGCTTGTAAATGTATACAAAAACTTGACAAATTATATACTCACCTTACTCGAGAACCACTCTATCCATTGTCAAAAACAGTATGAAAATCAGTATAGTGGTTTTTTTTTTATGGGACAAAGGGGGCAAACGGGCAGGAGGCTCACCTGATGGTAAGTGATCACCGCCGCCCATGGACAGCTGCAACACCCCAGGGCTTGCAAATGCGTTGCCGGCCTTTCAAGAAAGAATACGCTCTCTTCTTGAAGGTTGCCAGGTCGTAACGGTTCGGAAAGACCGCCGGCGACAGCTGGTTCCACAGAGTGGTTGTGCGAGGCAGAAAATGCCTAAGGAATCGCACTGTTGTGGAACGCTGGACATCGAGGTGGTGTGGGTGGAATTTACGGTTTTGGCGCGATGTCCGATGATGGAATTCTGCGGCCGGGATCAGTTCGAACAATTCCTCAGAACACTCCCCGTGATAAATGCGGTAGAAGATGCAGAGTGATCCAACATCACTACGCAGAGCTAAAGTATCAAGCCGATCGGAAAGAGCTTGATCGTCTATAAGTCGAACAGCCCTACGTTGAATGCGGTCAAATGGAAGTAGCTGGTACTGGGGAGCTCCTGCCCAGAGATGAGAACAGTACTCCATGTGCGGCCGAATTTGCGCCTTATAGAGGTTAAGGCGCTGACCAGACGTGAAGTACTGTGTATAGTGGTCTTTGGGCTTATCTCGAACAGACAGACAGACAGTCGCGGCGGAGGACTTTGTTTTATACTATGTAGTAAATGATCCAAAAAATCATATATTGCGCTTAAATACAAATGAAGAGATAAAAATAGATATAGAGAACAAAAAGCACTACAGTTAAATTCGATTTATACTTAAACTGGCTTAAAAGGTCGTCAGTTCGCTTACACTACACGTCCCTTTGCAATCTCATTACTTTCGCTCGAGACGTAAATCACTTCAACTTTAGTATTTCTCCATAATGAGCTAAACTGAGCTAAAGCATCCCAACTTCCGTCATCGTGGCAGGATTTATGGTATCGTTGGACTAGATTTTCTTTTACTTTGCTTTATATATTCTTTTCATATATCAAAAGAGCTCCAATTACATATAATCTTCGGTATGATATTTTTTCTATATAGGTAATGTATTTATCTAGTGAGTAGTACCTATAGTTTTCCGAACTCCTATACTCAATACGCCATTACACGATAAATACTATTAGCTTATGTCTTTGTGGAGAATAAATCAATGAATAATTATATTTTTTTCTATTCGAACTACGATTAAAACTACCACACATGATAATAGAAGAATTTAAACATTTAGACTTCAAAATGTTTGAAGTCGTAGTAGTTTTGTTTACATTATTTGAAATCAAGTGTTAATAAAAAAATATCTAATTAAATAAAACCAACTATCCTTCGTTAATCTCGATAAAACTCAAAACAGCCGGTCGCGAAGCCATGAAATGCACACGAGAGGCCCACTTCGGTGGACGGTATGTCATGTGGGTTGCTCCTGGTACTTCTCTGGATAGCAGAGTGGATGGAGCAACCCTCTCGGCGGTATGGTCAGCTTCGGCAGACCTGCCGGGCCGTCGGGGCGACGTTAACGACATTAAGACGGGTTTTAGTGGGTAGTACTGACTTATTTTAAGCTAGTAAGTCCCACATAAGTACCTGGTGGTATGCGTCAATGCATTTTCCAACGTTAAAAAAACAAAGGCTGATTAAGAATGAAAATAATTAAGAATAAAAAAATCGAAAACTTGAAAATCGCTTATTTTACATGGAAGCCACTAATCGGTTAAACGTTCCTATGGATGAACCCATGCAAAGCTAGGGTGACTCGCTAGTTTATAATCATTGTTTTTTTTTATCTGCTAATGGCCACAGATTATCCTAGTATATTCGAAATAACAATAATGCTTTATCTTCGCCCTCAAATCTTGAGTGCATTATAGTAATTATATAAACACTTCAATTAATTGCTTTTAATATAAAAAATAACAGTAATAAATCACAGGCGCTTTTGTTCATCGCTCGCGACTTGATAAATGTTGATTTGTGTAAAAACTCTCTTCAAAAAACCGCACCTGCTTGAAAGAGGTAAAATTTTAAAGCGACCCACTTGTCACAATTTTAGCTTTTAGCGTATTTTTTTTTATTTCAAAGAGTATTCCATCCATTCCATTTACAGAACTTGTATTATATAAAGTAACACATAGCTTCTATCTTTGTACACTACTATAAATAACGTTTTTTGTTAATGAACCTAATTCATTTATATGTTTCATTTTTTCATTAAATAATTTTAAAATGAAGTACCAATATACTTTCAATTTAAATGTATTAAAAAATATCACTACACTCACCACGTTATGTGTAAATTGTGTAAAATGTTTACTTTGTCATATGTCAATCGATGCACGGATTTATGTTGGTAAAAAAATAATGTCAAGCTGTAAAAGCACTCGGTGTTGTTGATATTTGAAGCTAAATCAATATTTATTTTTTTATAAATGGTGCACAAATGATACTCTCTGAGGGTGGCTAGGTAAATATTCATACAGTAGATATTATACAAATCTACATCCGTTTAGATCTAAAAACTTCTTTAGCCGACAACGACAAATTTGTAGCCTAATATACCTATAGCTACGTATACTATAATAGCCTACGTACTTTTGAGTATCAAAATTTTGAATATTTAGAACTATGGCACTACGATTACGAAAGGTAGAGTAGCAATCCTGCTACGCCACGGTAGGGGAACTGTAGAAAATCCTATACAAAATATTCTCGATGACGATACATTTATACTTTTTTGCAAGAGTTCGTGCTCGCCCTACGGAAACTTCATTATTTTCTTATCTTTGCCTTATATCAAATATATATTTTGTGAGTACACTATAAATAACATTCAGTCTAGTTTTGTTTCATCTAGGTTTAAATGCTTTATGATTGAACTCTTTGCGGTGTCTAGACTAAAAATTTCGACCCCCAATCGCTAGTATGCAATGTAACAGTCACAGACCCATTTTATAAGTAATGGATTGTAATAAATATTATGATAGTATTATTTACAATTCGCAGGAATTTTTATTTTTCAGAATATCGTGAGCAAGATAAATTTTCAAATTAACATAACAATTTGTTGCTTGGAACGTTTGTTAGAACTTAATACAATTTGAATTGTTTACAAAGAATAGTGTTTTATTTTAAAAATATAGAAGTACTCTACAGTGAAAAAATAAAGTAAACAATTAAATTTATGAACAAATGTAAGTTGTAAAGTATATTTGTTTATTTCAACTTTTTAATAATTTATATTCATTGGTTTCTTTATTTATTATTTACGAAACTGAATTTCTAATTAACCAATGTTAAAAATAATATATTTAGACATGATATATTAGATTATATGAGTATTATATGATACATAAGCGACAATTTTCATCGATCCATCCCTGAGATTCCTGTGGGATTAACAATTAAAATAAGTAATGACAACTCCAATATCGTTTAACAGTTTTGTAACAAAATTATAATTAAGTTTTAAAAGAATATAGTATTGCAGATGAATGCGGTGTATTAAAGTATTCAGGGAAGTAGTGGCGAAAGAAGAAGAAACGTATCTAATATTTGTTCTAAACCTAAATACATTTCGCCCGACAAAGAACCAAAGTTTTAATTGCTCTTATGATGCCGGTAAATATGCTATAAACAGGTAGGTAGGTACTTTAAATCCTAACAATAGCCCACCCCATTCAACGTTCAATATGCGGAATTAATTTATGTGCTTTGTATACCACCTGTGCACTTAATGCATTTCTTGCCAACTTTATATGGTATATTATAAAGTTATATGGTATATTATAAAACTATAAATTTAACAATTTTCATATAAATCAAATTGAAATGTCTTTATGAAATGTTAAAATAACAGGTGTTTACTACATGTACATTAAGTTATATACTCGTACGGAAATTATAAGAAAACACAATCATTAAAATTTTATCCGTCAGTTTGTTCCGGTTAATCTCCAAAATGGCTGGATCGATTTTGACAGAATTTCACTGTTAGGTAGCTGATATTGATTTTATGAGGGAGGGACAAGTTATACTTTTTTTTTTTAACAGGATTTTCCGCAAAACATTAAAACGTACCTAACGCTATATAATAAATTTAAATAAGCTAAAACCGCGAGTTATTAATATAATAAAAGCCAAATAAACCGTCGCTTAAAATTAGTATTTATTTTATCGACTTGTCATTCTAACTGTATATTTTGATGTAGGAGTAAAATATTCAGGCATGGTGAATAGATTTCTCAAATCCAATCAGCCGTGAATGAAGCGCTAATTGGACGCTAATTTAGTATGTAAGCCTCTAAGTGGTAATATTGTACAAAGACTTTGTTTAAAGATGAATCTGTAGATGTCGTACTTCGTTCGAATTAATATTAGGAATGTTTCGAATTATTTTAATCTTTCTTAATATTTCCTTTTTTATGTTAGATTTTATACTAGACATAAAAAAGTTATAATACAATACTTACAGTACAATTTTTGACGGAAATAATCACGCTTATATTTATATACAAACATATCTATATATTATCTTTTTTGTATATCTTTTTTGTGTAAATGAATTCACTGTGTGAATTCTGAGAAGCTTTTCTCGGTTTTCAAAGAGAAAAATTGTTTGAAACTCTTTTAAAACTTTTTTAATCTGTAACGAATGCTTCTTGAAAAGTCAACTAAGATTTTTTCGAGTTTGTCTCGAACTGGATTTAAACTTTGAAAATTCAATAAAAATTGCCGACACAACGGCTGAGTCCTTATTATGATGAAAGTCGCTCCCTATTTAACGGATGTTACTTAACAGTACAATTCCTTTCATAAAATTCTTAGCATTAAGAAGCAGATATTTTTATACTTAGACCTTTTTATACTTACGTATTATATCTGCAGTATATAGTATATATTCACACACTCCAACTGATTGTCTATGTTTGTATTACATAGGAATATACAAAACAATATTACCTGCAAGTCTAACTTGTAGGTACACGGTTTAATGGTTTCTACAAAGTTGTTAAAAAATATTGTAATAATCTTCTTATATATAAAAATCTCGTGTCACAGTTTGTTATTGAACTCCTCCGAAACGGCTTGACGTGTCTATTTTGTAGGTCTCAGAATAGGTCGAAGGATATTTTTTATTTCCCTAGGTGATAAGGATGGCCTTCTCCAGATATTTTATTTTTTTTATTGTTAGACCAAATGTTTAATTTTTACTTTTTGATGATTTGTCATGTCAAAAATTCTTATAACCCTCAATTATCATCCTTCGGACGCGGGCGGAGCCGCGGGAATTGCTAGTATGATATATAACTTTGTAAAAACTAAATAATATAGATTTTTAGCTACGAATATGAATAATATAAAAGCATCGAACTCCCGAACTCTATGATGAGAGAAATATTATATACTAATACCACAATGCTTTATGTGATAACATGTAAGTTTCTAAATTAGAACTTTAATTATTTTCTCAACTATAAGCACTAGGTTATAAAAACACAATTATTTTTATTTTACTCGCGTATAGCTATTACGAAGCTTAATGTGAGTGGAGTTGTAAATTACCAACAAATTTTCAGTGGATAATCCAGCGCAATAGTGCTGGCAAGCCTGATATGTAACTAAGAGAAAACAGTCGCATTTTATACGTACTAGATTCTAAGCGCTGTTTTTATTTTAACTTTTTAATACAATAAATTAAAAGATTACCTACACTACACACATTCCTCTTAAAGCGGAAACACATTTATCACACTTTAAACTTCGTGCATTGCCTTAAATGTGGAGAATTGGATTGCCATTACACATTATGCTGGGCGTTAGTTATATAATTCCGTAAAAATGTTAGGAGTTCTAGTGATATAGAGGAAAGACCTTGAAAGGAATATGTGTCCAAGTGAAACAAGAAAGGTTAGTTAACTATGACTATGGGATTGTAATAGGATATTTTTTATCCCAGAAATCATGCTTTTAAGGGCTGAAAAGGTGGAGGAAATTGTATGGAGAATCAATCAATTAAGCGAAACCAGCAAAGTAAAAACAGGCACAGTGAAAAGCTTCGAGTAAGCTTCTATCACAAATGCGCAGAATAATGATTATGATTCACAAACTAAAAATGATTTTGTTCATTTATTACATTTACAAACTTCAAAGCTCGAACAAGAATTACGTTGTAGCTTTTAACATAATGATTGGCAAACATTATATACATAAAGTTATAATATTCACATTTAGCATTATCACCTATTTGAAACTTGTCCTATTAAAGGAACAAACACACATATAGACGTACAGACAAAATTTTTAATTATCTGTTTTTTTTATCTAAGTACCGTATGTACTCTTACTTTTTTATAGTGAAAAACTATTAATTTGAAATTACAAACAGACACATCAATTTTATTTATATGACTAATTTTCATTACATTTTTTCACTTTTATTTTCGTCTGTGTATTACAGAGTACTTACCTAGTACATGATTATAAAGTAAATAAATAAAAGCCCTCGTAACGCCAATCAAAATGTTCCTAGATAGTCTATCAATTCTATTTCGGATTAATTAATTACGGTAATTTAAATATGATAATATTAATTTGCGGTCAAAGGAGCATCATACATATTTGGAGTAACCATATTATCATATTTTGGCATAAAATTGATGAAAAAGCTAACGAGTTTTTTATTTGAAACAGAGTACCTGCAGAGTGTATATCCTCCTGGGACCCGAACTATAAATACTTGAATTTAAGCAGGGTTTTTCTATTTTCTAACCTATATGATGTTACACTAAAGCAAAAATATCCATTAAATGTTACGCGATTACCTATTTCAGGAGTTTCAGGTGGTATCATATATGATACTTTGGGACTCAAAAAGAATAAATACTTTGTTATTTCAATATTATGAATGTATTTCTATATCAGTTTAAATTTCACGTATAATGCTCATGAATACTTTTAAATCATTTCTAAGTGGATATAAAAGATAAATATACACATCTCATCCCTAACATTTAATAAAAGTCAAATCCTTACAACCTTTGGCACTTGGTTTTTTATTAATTTGCCTTTTCAGTTAAATCCTCATTCTCTTACGACATTCAAAGCTATAATATCTAGCCTTGTTGAATTTGATGATGACTGATGCGTATTATCTACTAGGTACTTCAGCACCATTCTACCATCTACATCTAATTCTTCAGCTGTTGGTCACACGATTCCACTGAAGACCCTTTTACCTTTACAATCTAATGGTATACCGCCACTATTCGCTGAACCAAAATAATTTATCCCTTCCTAACTTGGCTTACCTTTCCACAGTTCCCTTTTGACACATCTTTCTGTATAACCTAAAAACTGGTCATCCAGGGAGACATCTTTGTTGCAAACATTTTAATGAAACGCTCTTTCAATTTCTAAAACTGTTGTTCTTATTTTATAGAAGCAGTCGGTGGGTCATGTAGATTCTAGTACTTTGGTGTCATTAACGACTTTCGATTATGAATATCTCTAACTTTATAACGATTTCTAGTCTTTGCAGACGCCACTATTGTTGAACTAACTAGTCAATTTGTCAAAAGCCCAGTATTGCATTCTTGGCATTCCTAATAGTCTAATAATCATGCTACATCAAAAAATCGTTGATTTTCTTCAGCCTTAGAACTATCTGACCTTTTCTGTCCGCACAAAGGATATGAAATTTGAACAAAATCCATGTTTCCAGAAAATTTGGCATTCAAGCACCTCTCAAAATAATATGAGAAACCAGAAGCCTGATATTGAAAAGACATGCTTTTCAATATCAGGCTTCTGGTTTCTCCCTGTGAGGTTCACTGCATCTAACGTGGACTCGACTGTAACGGGTCTAAAATCAGTCGTGTGTTTTCACGTTACTGACGGAAACATGTCATATCAAACGGGGCAGTTTTAGAAGCGGGTCATCATCAGAAGGATCCCAATCACTATTTGCTTCCAGCAAACTTTGCTATTCTTCCATATTATTGATATCTTGGTTCTGTTTATCATTCTTATCAACGTCAGAGTCCTTCTTTCCGTAATCGAAGTAGATGCATTCCATTTATGCACGAAAACATGCCTCTTTAACCATACCAGAAATGTTTGTAAATAGTTTATATTATTTTCAATAATGCCCAAAGTATCACATGTGATATGCTCAATTTATCGTAAGAAATTCACGTTGAAATAAAGTTTTTAGTTATTTATATTACGTAAAAACAAAGTAGAGAATGTAATCTTTATAAGATAATAGTTAAATAATTAGAATTAATAATTTTATAGTTACTTATCCATACGTGAAGTTGACATGGCAAAAACATTGAATTTGCGAAAAATTACTGTCCTACCCACTTAAACCTTTAGCACTTTGCATGACGAAAGCTATAGTTATTAATCGTTAGAAGTCTAATCTATAGCTTAAACAAAAAAGATTCCGGATAACAAATTAAATGACGCCGTCATGAAGTTTTTAGTTCAAGTATCAAATATGATACCCTGGTTCCCAGGAGGATATAGTTTATGTTGTTATATTTCCGTAAAATATTTAGTTATGAAACGAAATAAAAATCTTAGAAACTTCGTCTATTTTTAGCTGCTATTTGCATTCTAGATTATAATTACCTAATTTAATTTTTCATTACATTTAGTAAGCAACTAAAAAGGCTAATACATACCTAATAGAGAAGGTCCTTCTATTTTCCTCCTCAACATTTATTTTTTAAGTTATAAAATATTTATATATGTACATATAATAAAATTGTAACTGAATCAAATCTGTACATCAAATTTTTTTTTTGGAAAATCTAATTGATGTAATTATCGATACAGAGGCCGAATCTATTGTTTTTAGAATTTTTGTCTGTCTGTCTATCTGTGACCGCATCACGAGAAAATCACTGAACGGATTTGAATAAAGTTTGGTATGTGCCGTGGAGCAGCGGCAATCAAGAATACTGCTCCCCCCTCTCATCCCGTGGGTGTAGTAAGAGTCTACTAAGGGAACAGGGATGGGTCACAAAACAGAACCTTGTGGCAATCCAACCGACGGATGGCGGTATAACCATCAGTAAAAGCCATAAGGCGCTAAATTCTAGCCAGTGAGGGGCAGCAGCCTCACTGGCTCAAAAACCTTATGGCACTGCGCTCACCAACCCGCCTGCCCAGCGTGGTGAGTATGGGCAATAACCCCCCATGCAGCACTCCAATAATGGAAGGCCCCGAGTTCCTGGCGGCGCCGCTGTTCCCGGCCACGGTGACGGTCGGGGTAACAGCGGTGCCAGGGGTGCGAAGAATCTCCAGGAGCGGACCGAGTCACCAAAACTACTGACCCTGGCG
The DNA here is from genome assembly GCA_951802675.2 of Boloria euphrosyne. Taxonomy (NCBI): domain Eukaryota; kingdom Metazoa; phylum Arthropoda; class Insecta; order Lepidoptera; family Nymphalidae; genus Boloria; species Boloria euphrosyne. The sequence goes on along the minus strand of OX637871.1, from coordinate 9,284,274 downwards.
ACGTTTAATGGACGCAGTCTCCGGCTGGACGAACATCTGTCCGAACTGGAGGTAGAACTGAGTAAGATACGATGGCACGTCTTGGGTTTATGCGAAGTCCGAAGAGAGGGGGAGGACTGCATAACCTTGAGCTCTGGCCATCTGTTCTACTTCCGGGAAGGAGACCGCAAATCCCAAGGTGGCGTAGGTTTCCTGGTCAATAAAGCCCTCTGTAACAACGTTGTTGAAGTCTCCAGTGTATCGGCAAGGGTAGCGTACCTCGTACTTAAACTCACCGAAAAGTACCGAATCAAGGTGATTCAGGTATATGCGCCCACGTCGGCACAACCGGATGACGAAGTAGAAGCCCTATATGAAGATATAGGGCGAGCCTTAAGCACCACCACCAAGGCCCACTACAACTTTGTAATGGGGAACTTTAATGCAAAAGTCGGAAGTCAAATGAGCGGAGAATCGGTCGTGGGACCCTACGGCCTAGGCAACCGTAATCCGAGGGGACACATGCTGGTCCAATTCCTTGAATCCAAGGGGCTATACTTGATGAATAGTTTCTTCAAGAAGCAGCCCCAGCGGAGGTGGACCTGGGAAAGTCCCAACGGTAAGGCAAAAAACGAGATAGACTTCATCATGACGGACAAGAAGCGCATATTGAGGGATGTCTCGGTGATCAACAGTTTTAAAACCGGTAGTGATCACCGACTGGTCCGAGGCACCCTGAATATAAATTTGAAGCTTGAAAGACGACGTCTGATGAAGTCTACGCTCCGACCCGAACGGTTGCAAGTGGCAGCGGGTTCCACAAAGTTCCAATTGGAACTTCAAAACCGATTCGCCGCCCTGGACACGGCTTGCGACATTGACCAGGACCTCGATAATGTGGCTGAAATTATCTGCAGCGAGGGCAAGAAGTTCTGCAGGAAGCGGACGGCCGCCAAGAAATCAAAACTCTCGGACGAGACTTTTGAAGAATTACAGACCGATATCGCTCCTGAGCCACGTGTATAAGTTGTTCTCTAGGGTCGTCTCCAACAGGATCTCTCCAAGGTTAGATGCCTTTCAACCTCCAGAGCAGGCTGGGTTTCGCCGCGGATTTAGCACTCTGGACCACATACATACGCTGAGGCAGGTTGTACAAAAAACCGAAGAGTACAACCGACCTCTCTGCCTCGCGTTTGTGGACTATGAGAAAGCTTTTGACTCGGTTGAAACCTGGGCTGTTCTTGAATCCCTACAGCGATGCCAAATTGATTGGCGATACATCAGCGTGATGAGATGTCTTTATGAGACCGCGACGATGACCGTCCAGCTCCAAGACCACCAGACGAGACCTATCCAGTTGCAAAGAGGTGTTAGACAGGGGGATGTTATATCCCCGAAACTGTTTACCAATGCACTGGAAGACGTCTTCAAAACACTGAACTGGACTGGGCGGGGAATCAATATAAACGGCGAGCACATCTCACATCTCAGGTTTGCTGATGATATTGTCATCACGGCAGAATCGCTGGAAGATTTGGAGGGAATGTTGTCTGATCTGAACGCTGCTTCTAGGCGTATCGGTCTTGGGATGAATTTGGATAAAACCAAAATCATGTTCAATGAACATACCCTTCCGAGACCGGTAATGCTGGAAGGCTCCCCACTAGAGGTTGTTTCTGAGTACACTTACCTGGGCCAAATAATTCAGCTTGGCAGAAACAACTTCGAAAAGGAGTCCAATAGAAGAATACAGCTAGGATGGGCAGCATTCGGAAAGCTGAGACAGGTCCTCACGTCGCCTATCCCGCAATCATTAAAGACCAAGGTCTTTAATCAGTGCGTGCTCCCCGTTATGACCTACGGTGCTGAAACGTGGACACTCACGGCAGGGCTTGCCCACAAGTTCAAGGTCGCTCAGCGTGCTATGGAACGGAGGATGCTCGGAGTCTCTCTGATGGACCACCTCAGAAATGAGTATATCCGTCAGAGAACCAAAGTGACCGACATTATGCGTCGGATTAGCACGTTGAAGTGGACATGGGCAGGCCACATCTGCAGAAGGACTGATGGACGTTGGAGCCAGAAAGTCCTTGAGTGGAGACCGCGTACTGGCAAACGTAGCGTGGGACGCCCACCCGCGAGATGGGAAGACGACCTGCGCAGCCATGCCGGCATCGAATGGATGCGAACGGCAGCTGACAGGAAGAAGTGGCGCGCCTTGGGGGAGGCCTATGTCCAGCAGTGGACTGCAAAAGGCTGTTGATGATGATGATGATGATGCTATCATCACCACCACCAACAGTTACCCGGGTCAATATAAAGAATACTTTTTATTGTGGGAAAATAATTAATTTCTGAGAAAAAAATAAATAAAAGAAGGCATTTACTTCTTTAGAACGCGGGCGGAGCCGCGGGTATCGCTAGTAATAGTATATTTATGTATATCTCTGAGTACACAATATATGTCTATTATAGTGCGCCTTAGAAATTTTAATACTCAAGACTACATTCCTTAACGTCAAATCTTTTCCTTAAATTAAAGTAGACTAAGTTACTCTGCATAATATCCGTACCGTCAAAATCAGTCTAGTCGCTTCGTAAATAAGCTGGAACTAACAGACACTTATATGAAAATACATAAAAAATAATTCAAATTTACAAAATAGCAACATATACATGACATTTTTGGGGACTGTAAACACCACAAATAAAAGGAGTTTCGGTTTAATATATCATGTGTGATTGGACAGGAATCTATTTACGTATTCAAAACCGGTTTGGGACTTTATTTTGAATGTTCAAAAAGGGCGAAGGCTCTGAAGGTACGCATTTTACATAAGAATTGCGAAGCAACTTTAAGTAAATACCTACTTAGTTGGATTTGATCTATAGTCACATTTTACGTACTATTTGGTCCAAATCTTATTTCCTTTGAAATTATATTTCATAACATTTGGCGTAGACCCCAAAAGATTTATGCTCTACATAAAGAGATAAGTCTTAAAACCCTTTATATTTCTCTCCTTTGAAGGGCTTACTTATAGTGTGATTTCAATAATGACCTAAGAATACAAATCCATACCCATAATATATTTATATATAGAAAAATAACTCGCTTTCACTTCTGTCTTTCGTCTGGTTCTGTTGGTAGAACTAAATAACATTCAAACTCATTAAGCCTCTTCAGCGTAAAGTTACAAAAGATTTTTTAAATTTATATATTAATACGTGAGACTATACATACAAAATGGAGGTAAGGGATGAGGGACGCACCCGAACGAAACGAGGGTCTAAGGAACGAATACCTATAGTCTATTTACATATAGGTAATTTCAAACTTCCTTTATTGAAGAAGACTTGAGAGCGAGTACATATAGGAGCATTTAATAACAACTTAAGCAGAGCAAGTACTGACGGCCGTTAACCACAACTTGTGGCTTTGAAACTAAACCGATGAGACTTAATTAGAAGATCGATTCACTTCGTATAAAGACCTAGATTACTCGCGCTTTGACATTGTTAAAGAAAGAAATACAGGGAAGAAATAATTCCGACAAACCGACCGATACCGACAGTAAAATAAATATTGAGAGCCGTGCCTTAGAATTTAGATTGATTAATAATCTGAAAAGTCAACAGCAACAAATGAGAATATTACTTTCTTAGATTTACGCGAATATTCGACATTATAAATGAAACTACCTTTTCGGATTTTGTCGCGGATTTATTTTGATTTTTAGTTCCCGACATTTCGTATGCTTTACAGCAATCATGGTCACGGGAAAGACTAAGGTATTTGAAGTGTCAGAGGTTTATATACTTGTTAAAGACAGTGCCTACCCACAATTTACAAAAATTTTTGAAAATGGCATCAGAGTACCTTATAAAATTTTAATTCTAAACATTTATATTTAAATTAAAATAATTTAAAAAATAATATAAAATGATTATAAAAAAATACCTTCTATTATCAGGTAAACCTAATAGCCTGAAAGTATACAACTATCGGTCCATAAGTGCGTATTATATTGAAAGAATTTTCTTTAAACTCCTAACCGTTAAGGAGTTGTACCTTTGATCATCAGTTACGGTACGTGACGTAAATATCCGGATAGCCTGTAAAAGATTCGGCCGAGTATCGTATTTGTCATGGAACTCATCATCAGAACCTTACTCTCTCTCAAACTAACCTTGAAGTACACCTTTTCCAATAAAAAAAGAATCATCGAAATCGGTTGGCGTGATATTGAGTTATTCGTCCATTTGTCGCGCATATACTGAATGCAAATTTAAGACTTATGGATTTCTCGTGAATGCCATTGTCAGAGCTGAACTAAATTAAAATGGGACCACACGGGAAGCACCAGCTTTCAAATAAAAAAAGAATTATCAAAATCGGTTCACCCAGTCCAAAGTTAGGTAACAAACAAAAAAAAAACATACAGACGAATTGATAACCTCCTCCTTTTTGGAAGTCGGTTGAAAATAGGACCTTTTGAAAGACCTTCTTCGTATATTACAAAGTGGCGTAGTTATTATTTGCTTATTAAAGATAATTATATTAATATCTAAATCATATGAACTACAATTAATATAGAATAAGCTCTGTGTGTTTAAAGTACTTAATAAGATCCTATTAGCTAGGCACTAATAATAATTAAAACAATATATAATAATTAAAACAAATATGTTGGTCCGTCCGCGTCGTGTTATTCCCAGTCGTAGTATACTAAATTTATACTATGATCATATTCAAAACATCCAAAGTCCAATCGTACTGAGACTTCAGTGACTGACTTAAGACACTGAACTTCAGTGCGCAGGAGTTGTGGATAGAAGAGGAAAAGGCAAAAGAGGAGAAGTGTATGCACAAATACACTACCGTTGGGATAACGACACGACCGTCAATAGATCAGTTGCAACTTGCAGGACCGATGGCACGGTGAATCTCCTCTAACTTTCATAATTAAAAAAAAGATTTAATAATAACCTTTTCGGGTCAGGCCGTAGTTTTTGCCACATTTTGTATACCCTAACTCTCCGCTACTTTTTTTTAAAACTAATATACTAATTATTCATTTCTCTATCATGGCATTGTATTCCATAAGGAGTAATGATCCACGGCCACTAAAAATATTTGAATAAGCTTATGAACTTGAAAAGTTACACGATATTTTTCTACAAAAAATGACGTTTTTTTTGTAAAAAACGCGAATCCGCTTCTACTACGGGAGGTAGCGCTATAGTTGAACAAGTCATTTTATACCGGCTGAAAATCATAACAATAATAGTTTTCCCCTCATACATAACAGCTCTGAACGTCAGCTGCTCCGATAGCGGTGGAGCTAAAGGAGACGGCATGACAAAGTCATTGGAAAAAAATCTGCTCCGATGAATTTTATACCAAGCGAAACTTGTATTAAATCATTGTTTTAATCATATTTTTTCAAAAAATTATCGTCAGCTGTATTGACGAGGGGGGGTTCAATGTCAGTCACGTGCATAAACCTCATTTAAAATTTGAAAAATAAAGTTATTTTATACCTTATGAAATCTATATATCTCAATTTTTATACTTTAAAAATAATAAAGAAAATCGTCAGCTGCACTTTGGCCGGGGGAAACACCGTCAGTCGTCGTGATAAACATGTCGAGCGCTCAACGTATTCGAGCGTTGCATAGTATCTTTGGAACATAAACTGACGATCTTTACACCCACAAACAATCAGCTGACGACGATTTTTTGTTTTTTTAACATTTAAATTATCTTATACTTAAAATTCAATAAGTATAACATCAATTTCATATAAATCACACCACAGTATATTTATTTATTCCGTGTAGGTTCCAAATTATATTAATATGTATTCTAACATCAAGGAATTTCAAGTTGTAAAAGTCTCTCTACTTCAACGTACCTTTCCTAAAAATTATTATTCTGGCCTCCAGGTAGAATATACCTGGTAGCTTAGAATAATAACACCTAGAATGATAGTTTCATACAATCATTTCATTCATAATGTTGCAAGTAATTTCTTCCAAAAAATTGGTGCACTTTTTTAAATATTTTTTTAATAATTATGAAATAATATATTTGTTTGCATTTGATTCATGTGAATTATTATTTACATTGTATTCAGATGTAACAAATCGTCAGATAATAATATGACTGGGCTTAGGCTTCATTGTTTTTTCGTTGCTAAAATTTTAAAGGTATACGTTTGTTTGAGGACGCATTTTTCGAAAAAACGACAAAAAACTGTAGATATTGTTATTACCATTTATAATTACAAAAAACTATCTCAGTTTCTCATGTCATTTGAGATCAGCAACAAAATCCATGCCTTCGCGTTGTTTAGAAAACTGCATGTTAAGAAAGCATGGACACAGCTTCAGGGTCTACAGGACTAACCAATTCTAGAGTTTTTCCAAATTTTCTTTCACTATTTTCCAGTAACAAATTAGCAACAAATCATAATGTACTAATTTGGTTTAATTATCGCTGATTTCTTGAGCTTACTGTTAACTTAACGTTAAGATAACAGTGGCTCAGTGGGTAGCGACCCTACTTTCTGCGCCAGCGGTCGCGGGTTCGAGTCCCGCTGGGGACATTCATTTGCTAATCACAAATGTTTGTACTCCAGTCACGGGTGTTTATATTTATAATATCTATGTATTTAAAATTTATATATGTTGTATATCAACTATCTGATATCCGCAACACAAGCACGTTACGTAGCTTACTGCGGAACTAGATGGCGCTGTTGTAATAATGTCCCAACATATTTATTTATTTTATATTTATAACTCTTCTTTTTTCGAAATCGGTTAAAGCAACAAAATCAGGGTTTTAGCAACTAATTAGCAACTATTTAGCTACAAAATACCATATAAGTTTCGATCGAATCTGCTAACCTTTCACTGCTATCTTAATACACCTAATACAGACAGACGCGGTGAAGGACTTTGTTTCATAATATGTGGTGATAGTAAATTTATTTGAAATAAGGACGGGATATGTGAAACAAAAACAATATAAATGTATTTGGAATCTTATTATCGACAGCTTCGATGATAGTTATGAGAAAAGCGATGGAAACGACAGAGACACAGCAGTAGATGTATATGAAGAAGTAGAATAATATTTTACGTATTAATAGAAATCTAAGTTTTTATCTTATTTATGTTCATTAAAAAAAAGTTTCTTCAAGTAATTAGTATTTTGCTTCTAATAAATAAATATTTCTGTATGTAATTTGGAACTAACGCGAAGTAAATAAATATACTGTGGTGTATTTATATGAAATTGATGTTATACTTATTGAATTTTAAGTATAAGATAGTCAGTTTATGTTCCAAAGATACTATGCAACGCTCGAATGCGTTGAGCGCGCGACATGTTTATCACGACGACTGACGGTGTTTCCCCCGGCCAAAGTGCAGCTGACGATTTTCTTTATTATTTTTAAAGTATAAAAATTGAGATATATAGATTTCATAAGGTATAAAATAACTTTATTTGTCAAATTTTAAATGAGGTTTATGCACGTGACTGACATTGAACCCCCCCTCGTCAATACAGCTGACGATAATTTTTTGAAAAAATATGATTAAAACAATGATTTAATACAGTTTCGCTTGGTATAAAATTCATCGGAGCAGATTTTTTTCCAATGACTTTGTCATGCTGTCTCCTTTAGCTCCACCACTAGTGCGGCAACTGACGCTCACTTTACTGATTTCCGAACATTAAAGAACTGTTTGAAGTAAAATTCATTCGGTATAAAATGACTAAAAAAATTGCAACGCTACCTCCCGTAGTATTCGGGACGATGTACTTTGCGCATCGGTAAAATTAAAAAAAAAACATTCTTTTTGATAATTTGCTTGATTTAATGTTATGAAATAATAGTTAGCTTGCCATCTTTTTAATATCGTTACGTGTTTCCTTAGAAAATACATTAAATTTCATACATTTTCAAAAAAACTACACAAATACATTTTTTGCCCTATTATTTTTGCGCAACCTATCTATCTGCCCATTTTGCGGTTAAAACATTACCAAGATCTGTATCTGAGTAGTGATTGTACCAAAGTAACTATCTCTATGGTCAATATAAGGTTAGCAGCCATATTTCTTCTGTTGGATGTCAACTTTCGTTTCAGAGTGGAATGTGTCACGTTTCTCGCGGAGTGTATTTTTTGTGATTTCTAGCTAAGTTTTCAATTAATACCTGTTATTGTTATTGTGCACCATAAAGTAAGCTGTGCGTTATATTTCAAGCCTAAATTAACCTGAAAAAAGATCTTATTTATAGAGTTATTATCAATTTTATTTGACATTATGCCACTTTGCGATACTAGTGGCGTAAAATTTGCGCCACATTTTTTTGCGCTATGGTATAGAGGTGCATACACGTGGTTTGCAAAGCACTATATATGCTGTGATTGATTAAAAATTGCAAGACTTACAAATCGTGTTTTTATTTGTACCTACCTACCTGACTATAACAAAAAATCTTAGGTTAAACAAAACTGTCCTACACTTCATAAAATGCTCTAAAATATTATTTATGTACTCAGTCAAAATAAAAACATCATTTAGGCACAACTTTACTATTTTGTGTTACCATTTGCGTCACTCTACGCCACTGACTTTCGAAAAATTGTGCGTCACCTTTGCGCTATTTGTGGCAAAATCTACGGCCTGACCCTTTCCGGACGTGACACTCGCTTCCAGGGTCTCCAAATATGCAGACAGCTAAAAACAAAAGTATAAAAAAATAGAACAGAGGAATCCAAGCGTAATAACTACGAGTATATAGATATAATTATTCAACGTTCAAAGTAAATTATGAACACTTTACTAAAGACTCAGTCTACTCTAGTTGTTGCATTGTATTAAGCGTATGAGCCATATTCATTTATCACATCCGCATATAACCAAGTACGATTAATTTCATCATTTACGTAGAGCAAACGAAATTGCTCAGCTATAACAACTTAGCCTTTATAATATAAAAAGAACTTTAAAAAATATGATTTATTTAAAAATATGCATTTTTAATTAAAAGTATCCTTTTTGCAAAATATTATTAATTAGTATTATTTTTAACAGTGTCTGCCCAAAAGTCAAAACATAATTATTATTAATAAGAGGTTTTTTTAAATGGTAAAACTGCAACTCGTTAATAGCTAATAGCGTAAGAAAAAAAAAATAGAATCAAAGACGAGGAGAAACAGGTAAAGAACAGCTTTTTTTATCTATTAATATAAAAAGAAGTGTTTTTATTTTTTTATTGATAACACCAAAGGACGCCAATCGCTATTAAACAATAAAAAATTAAACCCATTTAACAATTAGAGAAGAAAAAGATAGTGAACCAGAGTTATTTTATTATTAAAATATCTTATCTGTTATCTTTTTAACCGACTTCCAAAAAGGAGGAGGTTATATGTTCCGATGTATGTATTTTTTTTTTTTTTATGTATGTTCACCGATTTCTCCGTCAACTGTGGGCCGATTTTAAAAATTTTTCTTTTGTTCGGTAGGGTATAGTTCTGAGGGGGTCCCATTATCACAAAATCAGGATCTGATGATGGGATCTCAGGGAAATCCAGGGCAACTTTCAAAATTTATAGGTACCTATTATGTTTTTTATATATTTTCTTAAGCTGTTCAAGCATTTGCGTCTGAAAATCGTCATCTCATGTGATGAGCTGATGATGGAAGGTAGAATTCTTCAAATGTTATTTTTTATCTGTGTTCACCGATTTATGCGTCAATTGTGGGCCGATTTCAAAAATTTATTTTTTGTTTGGTAGGGTATACTTCCAAGATGTTCCAATTGTCACCAAGTTAGGATCTGATAATGGGATCCTAGGGAAATCGATGGCAACTCTTAAATTTTATAGGCACTTAGTACATTTTTCATATATTTTCTAAAGTTTTTTAAGGATTTGCATTTGATTATTACCATCTCATGTGGATAAACTGATGATGGAAGGTACAACTCCTCAACGGCTAGGAGTTGAAAGGAAATTCCTTTAAAATTATACATACATATAGATTGATAGTTGTGTTCTTCCAGGCTATTACGTTATTATGATAATAGAAGGTAAATCTCATTAACCTCTAGGAGTTAGGTGGAATAATGGACGTGGTTTATTTAAACTATTTCGTATGGGGAATGTAAACATAAAGATGAGCTCGTAGTTTAGTTACAGCTACAGTAGTAGTAGATCGAGTACTCTTTGGACACCAACACCCCCCACCCCCCACCCCCTTTCGGCAGACCCGATAATTAATTACTATTTTCGTCGTTAATGGGTATGCTCGTTGTTTAATATAAAGCTTAAACAGATTTTAAATTAGTGACATATAGTAAGTCACTATAATTAAATCAGCTAAATAAAAGGCACACTAAAAATGTAAAAATAAGTTATTTTTAAAAAAAAAATTAAACCGACTTCAAAAAATCTGCACTAAGAAGAGAAAAATCTAAACTAAAAAGTAGAAAATAATACTTTAAAGAACTATGTTAATTTTGGAGTCGGTGCCAGCCAAAGAAAAATAACCGTATATTCGATTAATCTATCAATTTGTAAACATAATCAAAATACCTGGCTGGCACCGACTCCAAAATTAACATAGTTCTTTAAAGTATTATTTTCTACTTTTTAGTTTAGATTTTTCTCTTCTTAGTGCAGATTTTTTGAAGTCGGTTTAATTTTTTTTTTAATCTCAAAGTAAAAAAGTAGTAAATTGATATCATTTTAATTCATATTTCGGTCAAACATTTTTGACCGACTTGAAAAAAAAAGGAGTGGAATACCTACTCGATTTGAATATATGACTTATTGTGTATACTACGAGATATACCTGCAATTGTTTAATCAAATATTTAAAGTGCTACATCACGAGAAAACTGAACAGATTTTAAGGAAATTTGGTACGATAAATAATTAGTTATCCAGTTATACGATGATACTTTGTACGACAGTAAACTATCTTATCCTTGAGAAATGTGAACGTACGTTCCTTCGTACGTACGAGTACGTTCATTCCTATGAATACGAACGTAGCCAGGATAAGTCTCTAGTATATTATTATGACATATTATATATACCTTTATTTATAAATAAATAAATAAATTGGAGCAAGTTACGATTGGTCTTTAATATTTTATAACTAAATAGGGTAATTTACATAAGTAAAGGGTTCGTTATGGGCGGACTTAAAAGTTACATAAAAGTTTACTACCAAGTTTATCACAAAAATTCCACATAAGAAATACAAATATGACAACTTAAATCCTGCGGTTCCATCCGCTTTATTTCGAATTTATAAAATACCGATCTAACCTCTAAAATCGGCGACAACTACTCTATACTATACGACGTATCTACGGATTTTTCGAAGAAATCAGATGGAAAATCGAATAGTTCAAAACTGTTTATCTTGTAACACTACTTAAACATACCAACTATTAAATAAATATAATATGTATATCGGGCAGCATTAGCATTTTAAATATTCAAAACCTTATTATAAGATTCCAAAAAAAATATATACATGCTTAATACATACACAAGCTACAAATTTTTTTACACATAATTTATACTGACTTTTTATGTATTATTGAAACAATGATTAACTATTCACTGGAAAAATAACTTTATACACCAATCACGGTACTTATAAATTATTCTAATACACAGCAGTTACTAAAGACGACAAATCTATGAGGCCTGGAAGGAATTTTTATTTAACAAATACATTTCTTTTCTACAGACATGTCCCCTGACGATAATATTGCTGCTAAGCAGGAAATTCAGAAGACTTTAAAGCTATGTAACTATTGCACTAGAATCCTCGGCATATCTTTAATTGACGAATCACCAATAAGCGTATTTCATGATGTTTGGAAATACGTATGTTTTTTAGGAGCTGCGATCATATTAATTTTAAAAGTAACTGGGGAAATGATTTGTGCCATAACAAAACTAGCGTCATCTGCTTCTGTTGCGGATTTTGCAGCAGGCTTACATATAATTGGTTACGACTTCATAAGTAAGTGTCATATTCATAATTTACTGTTGTACCTAATGTGTATTTAGTCAACAATCAATTAACATAATTATGCTATACGTGAGATCGCAAGGAAAACAAACCCTGTATTCTGGTGTCAAAAGGGCCATCAAGTTTCATTAGAATCCTTCCAATCCTGTCAACCCCAAATATATTTTTGAAGTTTAATTCTATGGAGGATATTCGAAAGCATAGGAATATCGGGAGAATATCATTCATCATTATTATAAGAGAGACTAAGAGATGTGGGATACCGAATTGCATATAAATCTAGCTCATACAGAAACTTAACAAATAATTTTAGGCTTAAGCAAGCTATTGACGATGTGGTACAAGAAAAAAATATTTCGTAACCTTATAAATGAACTTGGTGATCTGTGGCCATCAACTAGCAATGACAAGGAGGCTGCTGACGTCAAGCGGATGAAACTCTCAAGTCTCGCAGTAGTTCAATTTTGTAAGTTATTATTTAGTAACTAGTAAATATAAATAAAATTGAAGTATCTGTTTTTAATTTAAAACTAACAGCGTTTCACTAAATGCATAATATAAAAGTATATACGGTACATACATCAAAAAATCATCTTTTTTTTAATTTTTGAAACGGCTAGACCGATTTTGACGAGACTTTCACTCGCCGATAGCTAATGTTATAAGGAGTAACTTAGGCTACTCTTATTTTATTAAAAAAATATAAAAATCCTTTAATTTTTATTAACTTATACCCAGCGGGCCGGGTTTACTAGGAAAATATATAATTTAGTAGCTCATACTTTTTAAATTTATTTCTATTTTAAATTTTATCTGAAAACAAAATTTAATTCTTAAATGTACATTTCGAAACGCTTAATGTAATTAAAAAATAATTTAAAGCTCTGTTATTAATCCTTACTATTAGTTACTAGTATTAAGTAAAATATTATAAATGCGAAAGTAACTCTGTCTGTCTGTCTGTCTCGCTTTCACGTCAATACTACTGAACCGATTTAAATGAAATTTGGTACACAGATAGATAGTCTAAGGCCTGAGAAAGGACAAAGTCTTTTCAAGGCGGAAAAACGGCTGTAAGGGGTTGAAATAAGGAATTAAAATTTGTATGGAAATTGCGTCATTTTCAAAGTTAGAAGCTTGAAACTTATTTTGTTGACTTTTGATTAGATAAAAATATTATAGATGAAACTACCTTTTCGGATTTTGTCGCGGATTTATTTTAATTTTTAGTTCCCGACGTTTCGAATGCTTTACAAAGCATTCGAAACGTCGGAAAACTAAAAATCAAAATAAATCCGCGACAAAATCCGCAAAGGTAGTTTCATTTATAATGTCGAATATTCGCGTAAATCTAAGAAAGTATTAGATATAAATAAATAAGATATTAAAAGTTTGTGAAAATTGTATACTAAAGGGTCTAGGGACGAACGCGAGGAAAGCGAGGGTCGCTAATTCCTAATAAGCTGTTTAATACGATTCTATGACGTCTGCTTACAGGGTACGCCTTTTGGAATATTTTGGGAGTCTGGCTATATAATTTAACACCATTGGTGATTTATTTATACCACAAGTTTCAAGGGGTCCCTGCTGATTTAGGGTACATCTGGCACATATCATACTTTTTTGATAAAACTGAGCCTATTTACCATGAAATTGCCTTTTTCTTCGAAGTAATTTCAGGTAAAGAAAAACTGATACTTATGATTAATGATGACTAGTTTATACCCGCTTATATCAACATTTACTTTTTTTATATTAGTGTTATATAAAAAAAGTAAAAATATATTAAATTATACTCTCGTTCATCTGCTTACCTTATTTGAAAGGTGGACGAAGGAGCGAAACTGAGAGAAACTTTACAAATTCGTTTTTTTCAATTTTCATTTCATTTTTTGGATATATTATATAATTCAATACATATTATATTAATCGTTGAAATAAAAATATATTTAACTTACAACAAATTCTTACCCCGCTCTGGTAGTTCCTGCATACGTCACTTTTTTCACAGTAAAAAGTATTCTATATGTTAGACTGAACCTGCTATCATTATCATCTAAATCTGTCCAGTGGTATTTCTCTTCATGCGGTCACGGGTAGACAAAAAAAACGTATCGATAAATGAGTATTTTAAATAAATTAAAAAAAAACAATATACAGATTAGACTCTGAATTTTATTATAAGTGTAGTTTAAGGAATCTATTTTATATTTTCAATAAAAAGTAGCTGTTGTCTAGATACGACTGAATAACGAGAATATTTATGTAGGTATATATAAATAATCATTTTCACTTCTATTATAATTTATTTCTATATTTCTGCAGGAATATTGTCCGTGGGGTCAATGTTGGGTTCAGACATTTTATTTATGACCATGGCGAGTCACATCAGCATGTTACTTCGACTGCTACAAGACAAAATTCGTCGATTAGACATGAATGATAATAGCAATTGCTACGACGATATAACATCGCTGATTAAAATTCATCAGAGATTAATTAGGTAAGAAATATCAAACAAGTTGTATTTGTTTATATTAAATAAGTTTATATTGAATATGCATATTTCCAGGTACGGGGAAGACTTAGAGAATGCTTTTTGCCTTGTCAACCTTATTAATGTTGTTTTGAGTTCCGTCAATATTTGCTGTGTTGCTTTTAATATTGTAAGTATTCAAAATGAAACATTAAATATTCAATATATATTTGCAATGGTTTAAATTTCAATTTAGTCTGAACCATAAAATTGAGGTGGCTGCTTGAAATGTCGAAATTAAACTTCTTCACTAAATGCGTATGACATAATTATATACGTTACTTTTATAAGTCTTATGAAAAACACAATATTTAAAATATTTGTCTGTCTGTCTGTGTTTCTGATTATTTCGGCTAATCTCAGAAACGGCTGGACTGATTTTAACGGTTTTGTACTGGCAGAGAGCTGATGGTATAAGGAGTAACTTAGTCCCCTTTAGACTTGCTTTTGAGAAAGAATAAGGGTTCCAATAAAAAACGTAGCTAGAGAATTACTCAAGCGAAGCGAAGATAAGTCGAGGTCTTATACCTGCTTGTATAGAAAATCTCTTTGATTTGATGCCTGTAAAAAGACTATAGTATAGTATTGATGTTAATTAAATTTTACAGCTTTTGGATCCATTTATGGTCATGAGTAATAAGTTTTACTTGGCTGCAGTTTTAACACAAGTAGGCATCATCTGTTGGTTTGCTGATGATATTTCCAAGTCGGTGAGATGTCCTTATCTGAACTAATCATAATCATTATTTTAAATAATTTTACAGATACGAAAATTAATTTTTAAACTTGAAGTAAAGTTAATCTATAAATCACATTGAAAATAAAAAAACTTATTTGACAATACTTTAATCCAAATATTTAAAAAAGCATCATTTCAATTCTTAAATAAATATACCACTTATTTTAACGTTCAAATCTCCAAATTAAACTCAATCTTCATACAAATAGTCCTATTTACCTGTTGCTACATATAATGCCAAACTAATAATCACGTTTTCGGATAATATTAAAAAGGATAAATACTAAATAGAGAATACACAAAATTAATATATCACAACACAATACATTAACATTCTTGTCGCCTACCAGAGCTCCGGGTTGGCCACCGCAGTTTACGAGAGTGGCTGGTACCATTGTGATGTTCGCTCTCAGAGATTACTCTTGGCTATAATTCAAAGGTAAAATTATTGTTATAGTAAAATAATGTTTTTATTAAGATCGTGTAAGAAAAATTAATTGCAAATATTATATACCCAACATAAGGTAAAATTTCTCAACAGGATTAATCGAACAAAATTTTATATCGTAAAATCAATCTATAAATACACAATAATGTCTTTCTTGCTCACATAAATAGATGATTTTAGTTCACTTAATTTCTCGTGCTTTTAAAATCGAATAACACAATTATTCGATGCATCTAGTAAGCTCCAGAGAGATACCTAATGTACTTGACCGACGACTTTCCGAGGACTCCGGGCTCTCCAAGGGATGGCGGTAACACCATTATAATCACAGCAAAATAAATAAAAAGATCAAAGGCACGTACAAAATGTCTGTTACATATCTAAAGGTTAAAAAAATACGTATTCTTGTGTCATACGCCGTATGGATAACTGGGAACTTTTTCGTCATTTTTCTCGCTTCTGCTAGCTTCTAATTTTATATTTAACTAATTTCAAATAACTATAACCAATGTTTTAAGCATTGAGGTACTAAAAACAAATCAACTTTAGAACCATCCAATATTCTGCAATAGTAAAATCTCCGTAAACAGCAACTAATTTGCATTCCAATCCGTTCAGACTATCCCGAGGCGACGTTCAACTTTTTTATTTATTTCCCTTGCAGATCCCAGAAACCTCTTTATTTCACAGCGATGAAATTCAGCCCCATCACTATGTCGACTTATAGCTCGGTAAGTTGAATTTAAATAATGAAACCCTTTTCTTATTTAAGCCGTTTATATTAAAAAAAGAAATGTTTTTGTTCCAGATACTTACCACTTCTTATTCGTATTTTGCCCTGTTATACACTATGTATAGAAGCAATTAAAATGTATTATGTCATAGACTAACTACAACATTCATTGTTTTTATAAATTAGTATGCTTACATTTAGCACCCAATCGATCTAGTTGTTTTACTGGATAAACTTTAATAGTTTTAAAACTATTAAAATTTAATTTCGGCAAGTTAGGCATACATACATAGAATTCTATTTGGAGCCTCCTTTTTTGAAAGCACTAATAGGTTCTTAATTTTTAAGGAACATCACCAAGACCTGAGCATTTTGTAGACGTGAACCATTAAAATAGTGTGTATAATTTCTATTTTAAATATATATTTGAGGAAAAAGAATTTTGTTTCAAAAGGAATTTCATACCCCTTATTTCATTCACCATATAAGTATAAGATGAAAATATAAGTACGAGAAATGAACAAAAGTAAACATATCTTCATTCAAAAACGTATACAACAGAAAAACAAAAGAAAAGTACGACGATTCTAAATATGCTAATAAGATTATATGTATTCTACTTAGTAGGTACTATAAAAATAAATTTTCATTTCTAATTTTATGAATGCGTAATTTAAGGATGAAATATTTCTACATATCTGCTAGGCTGTATCGTAGTTTTTATTATAAAAATTAAGTAAAAAAGTTAGTTGTTACATATAAAAATAATAGGGGCGTTTATCAACATGTGATTATTACAGACAGTTCGTATGTAATTTTTTTCGATTAAAGATCTTATAATAAGCTGTGGTTGATATTTCATTTGCTTTTAATAAATACATCATTCAGATTAAACATAAAGGTAAGAAAATGAAACTACCTTTTCGAATTTTGTCGCGGATTTATTTAGATTTTTGGTTCCCGACGTTACGAATGCTTTACAGCAATCATGGCCACGGGAGAGAATAGTCTCGACAAAATCCGAAAAGATAGTTTCATTTATGACGTCGAATATTCGCGTAAACCTAAGAAAGATTATAAAAGTGAGTATTTATTTCATCTAAAAATGTCTATTTGTATACTTTTGAGCATATTTTTAAATATAATATGTAGAGCGATTAATATACTCACATCTATGATGTAGTATGTATCTATGAATATAGACTACTAGCCTTTCCCGCGGCTACGCTCTCGTTCTAAAGGCTGGAAACCAAGTTCTTTCGTTCCGCCCGTCCACCCGTCTAGCACACGGTGATTTTGTTGCGAAGTTATGTTAAAACTGTGATATTTCGTAAGATTTTTGTTGAAATGAAATGATGCCAAGAGCAATTTTGTTCAAAATTAAATACTTGTCATGGATAACTTATTTATTTGGATAAGGATCAATATCATGTTTTTAAACACCTTCGCAAATAAGGCATTATCTTAAAACAAATTTGATTACCATATTTGGTTATAGCGAGTCAACCTTAAAAGATAGACATATGATATCGCGGACTTTTTTGTAAAACTTTTAAAGGGAAACAATTCCGTCTTACATGATTTTTGCCTAACTTTTACCGTTTACGCAGCGCACGCAACGGAAGATGTCAAAAGGAATATTTTTCTCCCGTTTTTGCAACATTTTTCATTGATGCTCCGCTCCTAGTGATTGTAGCGTGATGTAATAAAGCCTATAGCCTCCCTCGATAAACGGACTATCCAACATATAAAGAATTTTTCAAATCGAATCAGTTGTTGATTAGCACGTTCAACCAAACAAACAAACAACCTCTTCAGCTTTATAAATAGTAATAGATAATTTAGATGAGTCGCTAGTAGAACAAAAAACCTAATACCTACCACCCCTAGTTTTTTGTTACATTTTACAAATACAAGCCATTAAGTAAATGTAAAATACTTTGCAATACTTATCGTGAGCTTAAAAACCTCAATCACTGCTTAACTGGCCTTTCCTCAGAAGCCTCTTATAGAAAAAATAAATTAAAGATTTCCTTTAAGTCTTCGACACTGAGTTCGAATGATTGGATAATAAAGTTGTTCGGAACTGTCTTTTCCATTATTATTCCTTTATGGGTCAGGCCGTAGTTTTTGCCACATTTTGTATACACTAACTCTCCGCTACTTTTTTTTTAAACTAATATACTAATTATTCATTTTTCTATCATGGCATTGTATTCCACAAGGAGTAATGATCCACGGCCACGAAAGATATTTGAATAAGCTTATGAACTTGAAAAGTTACACGATATTATTCTACAAAAAATGACGTTTTTTTTGTAAAAAACGCGAATCCGCTTCGGGACGATGTACTTTGCGCATCGGTAAAATTAAAAAAAAAACATTCTTTTTGATAATCTGCTTGATTTAATGTTATGAAATAATAGTTAGCTTGCCATCTTTTTAATATCGTTATGTGTTTCCTTAGAAAATACATTAAATTTCATACATTTTCAAAAAAACTACACAAATACATTTTTTGCCCTATTATTTTTGCGCAACCTATCTATCTGCCCATTTTGCGGTTAAAACATTACCAAGATCTGTATCTGAGTAGTGATTGTACCAAAGTAACTATCTCTATGGTCAATATAAGGTTAGCAGCCATATTTCTTCTGTTGGATGTCAACTTTCGTTTCAGAGTGGAATGTGTCACGTTTCTCGCGGAGTGCATTTTTTGTGATTTCTAGCTAAGTTTTCAATTAATACCTGTTATTGTTATTGTGCACCATAAAGTAAGCTGTGCCTTATATTTCAAGCCTAAATTAACCTGCAAAAAGATCTTATTTATCGACTTATTATCAATTTTATTTGACATTATGCCACTTTGCGATACTAGTGGCGTAAAATTTGCGCCACATTTTTTTGCGCTATGGTATAAAGGTGCATACACGTGGTTTACAAAGCACTATCTATGCTGTGATTGATTAAAAATTGCAAGACTTACAAATCGTGTTTTTATTTGTACCTACCTACCTGACTATAACAAAAAATCTTAGGTTAAACAAAACTGTCCTACACTTCATAAAATGCTCGAAAATAATATTTATGTACTCAGTCAAAATAAAAACATCATTTAGGCACAACTTTACTATTTTGTGTTACCATTTGCGTCACTCTACGCCACTGACTTTCGAAAAATTGTGCGTCACCTTTGCGCTATTTGTGGCAAAATCTACGGCCTGACCCTTATATTACTTTGCGAACATTTCATCTCGTGAACAGTTTGTTCCGGAGGCTTTTAAAATCTTTATGGCCAATCTGGAGATTTAATTAAATTTCCTCCACCACATCAGTATTTTATAATAATTGAATATTAGGTATATAATCTATGTTCGTTGTAAATATTCCGAAAAATATATCACTCACAATTCGTTGATATTTTTTTTTATTTTTACAGTACAATATGCATGAAATCTCAGTTATGTCATATAAAAATTATTTTTAACAAAAAAACAAAAACCGACTTCCAAACTTAATAAATCTAAACTAAAAAGTAGAAAATAATACTTTTAAGGACTTTGTTAATTTTGGAGTCGGTGCCAGCCTGGTATTTTGATTATGTTTACAAATTGATAGATTAATCAAATATGTATCTATTTAGGGTTATTTTGCTTTGGCTGGCACCGACTTCAAAATTAACAAAGTCCTTAAAAGTATTATTTTCTACTTTTTAGTTTAGATTTATTAAGTTTGGAAGTCGGTTTTTGTTTTTTTGTTAAAAATAATTTATTTTAAATTTTTTTGCGGAAAGTAGATATGTATTGTGTTAATGACTATAAAAATTTACCTTTTATTATGAGGTAAACCTAATAGCCTGAAAGTATACAACCATCGGTCCATAATTGCGTATTATATTGAAAAAATTTTCTTTAAACTGCTAACCGTTGAGGAGTTGTACCTTCCATCATCAGTTACGGTACGTGACTCAAATATCCATATAGCCCATAAAAGATTCGGCCGAGCATCGTTAATTTGCTACTAAAAATTGAAGAGTTCCGATACTTTGTCATGGATTCCATCATCATAACCTTACCAAACTCTCATCAAACTACCCTTGAAGTATATCCTTTCCATTAAAAAAAGAATCATCGAAATCAGTTGGCGTGATATTGAGTTATTCGTCCATTTGTCGCGCAAATACTTAATGCAAATTTAAGACTTTTATGGTTTTCTCATGGATGCCATTGTCGGAACTGGAAAATATTAAAATGGGACCACATGGGAAGCACTACCTTTCAAATAAAAAAAGAATCATCAAAATCGGTTCACCCAGTTCAAAGTTATGAGCTAACAAACATAAAAAAAAAATACAGACGAATTGATAACCTCCTCCTTTTGGAAGTCGGTTGAAAACAATTGTCGTATATTACCGAAAAACTAAGTAAGTAATAAATCCTTTTTAAAGTTGGGAAATATAGCATATTTAACATACCAGCAGGTGGTTAGGTGGGACTCACCGACTAAAAAGGAGCCAATACTACTCACTAAAACCCAAACACCCTTCTCGTCTTAATAGAGCGTCGCAAAATCGCCCGAATGCCCAAACATCAGGTCTGCTAAACCAGACCACGCAGCCAAGGGTTTGATCTACTGTCCACAGTGCTATCAAAGAAGTACCTGGAAACAAAGGGCCCATTTTTATGTATTTTTATGCCCATCTAGACTATATTAGTATACTTTTTTGTGAAAGTCAAATTTCGTTTGATACTTTCACGCATCAATCGAGGATATTAGGATGGAATTTATAGTTTTTTTTTTTTATTAAAGTACGAAGTATGTTCGAGATTCGAACCGTATCTTAATAAATCAAATTTTCTTCATAGCGCGAAATGTAATTACGGATTTAACTGCCGTATTACGTAAAAGTTCTTACAAAATATAATTAGTTACTGAATCGTAATTAATTGAGCTTTTTAATAAATCTTGATTAAATCAAAATTAATATAGAATTAGAAATTAATTGAAGAGCCAATTTAATAGAAGCTTTGGTAGATTCATAATTATAAATGTTAGTATTTTAAATAAAAATCAGTGGCAATTTTTATATTTCAAATGACTAGAGAATACTACATAATATGATCCAAAAGAACAACGGGCTAATATCAGTATATATGTACGAGTGTACTGTATATAACTATACCTACCTTCAATACCTTCAATACTTTCTTCTTCTATTTTTTGTTTGTTTTTAGTAGCTATTGGCGAGATTGATGTGTTTTCAAAAAAAAATTTGGGAATCAATTCGTTTTCTCTTAATAGATCGATAAAGAAGTTCGACAAAACATGTGAGTATTCAATAATAATTGTGGTTGATTATGAATATGGACCATTGTGCAACACAAGTTGTTATAAAAATTCCCTTGATATCTATAAGCAATAAGAAAAATAATTAATGCTTAATAAATTTGCATGTTATAGAAAGAGTATTCTTCTTAAAGTTCTAATGTTACTTTCCATGCAGTATCGAACACTACACTTATTTTGAAATGGCTATTACATTTAGTAAAACTAGGCAAACCACTGTGACTCTATGCCAATGTTATTTTAAAAGCGTGTGGATCTTTTTTTATTACGTGTAAACGTGCTCCACATATGAATGAAGGAATCAATGAATTAAAGAAAGTGAATAAAAATGTGATTATCCTAAACATGAAAACGGAACCATTAAAATTTATTGTCTTCTTCCTGTTAATCGTTCTATTTTAACTCAAAACCATACGTTTAAAATAAAGTGTTCCAACATTGAACTTAGAATTGAAAAGATCTTATATGTAGTTTATTTATAAAGATAAGCTATTTTGTTATATGTATTACTTCAAGAGATGCTTAGCGTTCGACGTTGATTTGAGTATACACTCCAATAAAATTGCCTACAAAGTACAAAGTCGTCTTTATAGAGAGTGCTTGTACCTGTCTCATAAGAGCTCTTTGCCAAGAAAGGTAGAGACGTGGGTATCCGAACAAGTGTTTATTTTAAACATATAATAAAATTATAGATTTTCGAAAACTAAACATTAACTTGACAGATAACACAATTCTCCATCTCATTTTTACGTGAGTATACAGGATTTTTCTCAATTTTTCAGTAATGACTATGATCGAATTTTGCCCACCCAGCAAATACTATTTCTAGATTAGAAGAAACAATATGTTGGGACATAAATAAATAAATAAATATTTTGGGACATTAAGTTTAGACTTGGTAAGCTTGAGTTACGGATACCAGATAGTTGATATACTACACATATAAATTTTAAATACTTACATATTATAAATATAAACATCTATGACTGGAGTACAAACACTCGTGCTCAGAAAATAAATGCACCAGTGGGACTCGAACTCACAACCGCTGGCACAGCAAGTAGGGTCACTACAAACTACAGTCTACAGAATATTTATTGATATAAAAAGTTTTATTTCAATGTGTAACTGTCGGATGAAAATAAACTATTTCAGCTCTTTTATGAGAAATAATTGGTACAGTAACAATCACAGCTGAAAGCTTTATAATAATCTAGGTAAAGAAGCATAATAAAGTATAAAATAAAAGATATATTCCTGCTTGAATACGTTCAGGTTGATAACCTCAACCAATAATTAATATTAAAGTAGGAATTAATCTTCTCTCAAAAAACGACGAAAGTCTTGGCCGACGGTCGTGACATTCAGAAAAAGCCCTTGAAAGACAAGGAAGGCCGATTTATTGTAACGTCAGAGGATCAGCTTAGGCGCTGGTATGAACACTTTGAGGAGATCTTCAATGCCCCTGAGAACAACAACTCCACTTTTGACGTAACACCCACTGAAATCATCCCTGCGCAAAGATGGAACATAGATGAATCTCCACCTGAAGAACAGGAAGTAGCGAATGCCATCCGATCGCTTAAGAACGGCAAGGCCCCTGGAGTCATCACAGCGGAAATGCTAAAAGCTGATATCCCTACCGCTGTAAACGCGCTAACGCTGCTGTTACGAAATATCTGGTTGGCCGAAGAAATACCAGATGACTGGAATAAAGGGCTTCTCATAACTGTGCCAAAGAAGAGAGATCTTAGTCAGTGCAGCAATTGGAGAGGTATTACCTTGCTCTCTACCCCTTCTAAGGTGCTCTGCCGGATCATCTTGGACAGGCTATCGAGAGCTGTCGAACCTCTCATCCATAAGGAACAAGCTGGTTTTCGACCCAATCGATCCTGCACTGACCAAATCAATACTCTGCGTATCATATTAGAGCAAGCATCAGAATGGCAGAGGAAAATATATATGACCTTTGTAGACTTCGAAAAAGCTTTTGATATGTTAAATTGGGATCGCATCTGGGAGCGTTTGCATGAGATCGGTGTTCCCGAGAAAATCACTAACATAATTAAGGCTATCTACAAGAACTACTCTTGTAGAGTAATGCACAATGGCCTTATCTTGGAAGATATACCGGTACATGCGGGTGTACGACAGGGCTGTCTCCTCTCACCTCTCCTTTTTGTTGTTGTCCTCGATGTAATAATGCTTGAAACGATAGTGAACAAGGCACGCGGCATAGAGTGAGGAGTCTGTAACATCTTGGAAGACCTGGACTATGCCGATAACATATGCCTACTTAGTCACACATACGCTGACATGCAAGCCAAACTGGACGACCTACGAGGAGAGGCAATGAAGACTGGGCTTAAAATAAACACCCGGAAGACCCAGGAGATGAGGTGTGGTGCAAAAAGTTCTCTGCCGTTGCTTATCGACAGAGACTGTGGAAAATATTCCGGTCCAATGTTAAAACCGTGTTTATGTACGGGTGCGAGACGTGGAAGGTTACCAAGGACATCTCGCGCCATCTCCAGGTCTTTATTAACCGATGTCTTCGCCGAATTCTGGGTACACACTGGCCCGAGAAAATCTTCAACGAAAATCTCTGGGAGTGCTGCAATGAGACACCAATCGACCAACAGATTAAACGCCGAAAATGGAATTGGATTGGCCACACACTCTGAAGGGACCTTAACCACATACCGAGGCAAGCCCTAGACTGGAATCCCCAAGGAAAGCGAAAACGTGGCCGCCCTAAGCAAACCTCGCGTCGCTCAATCATTGCAGAAACGAAGGCAATAGGAAAGACCTGGAACGATATGAAGCGCGAAACTCTCTCTGTAGACGCCCTCTGCCCCATCTAGGGGACATAGGACCCAAATGATGAATGATGACTATTGATTTTTACTGTGCAGTGCAGAACGTGTGGTAAATATCTTTACCTCAAAAACAATTTTCGTGAAAATATTTTAAAGCTTTATTGTCTTAGTACGTACGTACGTACGTACGTTAAGTACGTAAGAGGGTGAGTTGCTAGTATATATGTATTATACAATTTATGCTATATCTCCTTAGAGTCCACGTTCAGATTTCGACGAAGATGGGGAAATTATTAAATTGCGTCTTGTACGTAAAATAATATTACTATATTAATAATATTATATATGACAAATATCCTCTAAAATATATATAATGTATATCGTGTACTGAGGCTACTATCTATCCATGCACTTTAATAAATTCATTTTAAATTTCGATATTAGAGATTAATAGTATTTTTATAGAGTACAACAAATATTGGTTTATCTTACTCTACATTTTATGCACAAACATTAAATTCTTTTTTCTTTCTTAGTTTATTCACTACAAACTAACATACAAAAATACAAACTTATTCTCTTTATAATAAGAGATGTCTAAAAACTATACTTTGACAGATCAACGAATAGAAACGATCCGATGGAATAAGAGATTCCGTTTTTTACATTTGCGAAAACCTCTAAAAATAACATGAATTATAATTATACAAGAAACCTATTATTTCAGCAATTGAGTTTTATATAACATTTTTTACCCTTTGCAATATTTAATGATGGTTACATTGAATCTCTGACTCAAAGGCGATACGTGAAGCGAACAATAATGCGTACCCTCAGTTTACGCTCGAATGGATTAGGGGAGGCTTAAAAGCGATTCGTAGCAAACAGTCGTATTTCGGTTTGCAACGCATATTAGTATTTTTAGTTTTATAATATAGATGTATATATGAGATCGAGAGGTTCTATGGACAGCTATTTACATCAAAGCGACAACCCATCAGTCTGGACAACGATCCGAGGGCCAGACTAACCCGACACAATACCGAAGAGATCCCGGACGTCAGCCTGAGCGAGATTAGAATGGCTCTCAAACAGCTCAAGAACAACAAGGCAGCGGGTGCAGATGGAATCACAGCCGAACTTCTGAAGGCGGGTGGAGAACCGATCCTTAGGGCCCTTCAGAAGCTTTTTAATTCCATCATATGCAAAGGCAAAACCCCACGAGCATGGAGCAGAAGCGTTATGATACTGTTCTTTAAAAAAGGTGACAATGCCCTTTTGAAGAACTACAGACCCATAGCGCTTCTGAGCCATGTATACAAGCTGTTTTCGAGAGTCATTACGAACCGTCTTGAAAGCAGGTTTGACGACTTCCAGCCTCCCGAACAAGCTGGCTTCCGCCGAGGCTTTAGTACCGTAGACCACATATATACGCTGCGGCTTGTTGCTGCGGCTGCGGCAGGTTATACAGAAGACCGAGGAGTATAACTTGCCACTTTGCTTGGCGTTTGTGGACTACGAAAAAGCCTTTGATTCGATCGAGACCTGGGCTGTGCTACAGTCTCTCCAAAGGTGCCAAGTAAACCATCGGTATATCGAAGTGTTGAAGTGTCTGTACGAAAACGCCACTATGTCAGTCCGACTTCAGGACCGGGACTCGAGACCTATTCAACTGCAGCGAGGGGTACGTCAAGGCGATGTCATATCGCCGAAATTGTTTACCGCTGCGTTGGAAGATGTCTTTAAGCTCCTGGACTGGGACGGACTGGGCATCAATATTAACGGCGAGTACATCACTCACCTTCGATTTGCCGATGATGTTGTGGTTATGGCTGAGACCATGGAGGACCTCAGCAAAATGCTCAATGACCTCAATAGAGTCTCCGAACGAGTTGGTCTAAAAATCAACATGGACAAGACAAAAATTATGTCGAACGTCCATGTTGCCACCACTCCAGTTTTTATCGGTGGCTCTATGCTCGAAGTTGTTGACGAGTATATATACCTAGGACAAACTGTCCAATTAGGTAGGTCCAACTTCGAGAAAGAGGTCAATCGGCGGATCAAACTCGGGTGGGCAGCTTTCGGGAAGCTACACAACATCCTCTCGTCTCAAATACCGCAGTGTCTCAAGACAAAAGTCTTTGACCAGTGTGTGTTGCCAGTGATGACATACGGGACAGAGACGTGGCCGCTCACGATGGGCCTCATAAGAAAGCTCAAGGCCACACAGAGGGCAATGGAGAGGGCTATGCTCGGGGTTTCCCTGCGAGATCGAATCAGGAATGAGGAGATCCGCAGAAGGACCAAGGTCACCGACATAGCCTTTCGCATAGCTAAACTCAAGTGGCAGTGGGCGGGGCACATCGCTCGCAGAACAGACGGTCGATGGGGACGCAAAGTTCTGGAGTGGCGGCCACGTACCGGAAGGCGAAGCGTGGGCAGGCCTCCCACAAGGTGGACCGACGACCTGGTCAAAGTCGCGGAAGCCCACTGGATGCGGATGGCGCAAGACCGGTTGTTGTGAAAATCTTTGGGGGAGGCCTATGTCCAGCAGTGGACGTATTTGGGCTGAAACTAACTAACTAACTAATATAGATGTAAGCTTAAAATGTAACATTAGAAACAAAGAGAAAAATATATCAAGCGTATACCCTAATTGTTATAAAATTATATATTACATATTCTGGCATTTTTTATGCTATTTAGTAAATAAAAAAGACAAATAAAGGTGCTACGAATGTGTCTAAACGGTGTTCTTAATTTTTTTATAACATTATCAAATAAAGAAATATCTATTTTGGAATTCATTATCTTTAATTGCCAAAAAAAAATGAAAGTATAATTTCATTTTTCTGACCATACGCATAAGGTATTTACGAAGATCTGATGATGGTAATTTAATTAATGAATTAACCTATGTTACAAACAATGTAATAGAAATATCAAATAACTACATTTCAAGTATTTCGATATAAATCAAAATTTTATATTGTTTTATGACCAAGATGCCAGACTTTACTTAATTTCTTATGAATCAAAAATATGGGATCAAGTATTTTAAGTAAATTGTATTTAGGGTGTATGCGTACCCGCTAGTTTAAACCGACGGCCAATTAGGTAAGAGGTAGCCGATGCTAAAGTTAAGTAAAAATATTCACTTTTCTTAAAGCTTCATTGCTGATTTTTACAAACGTTGGAGAGAATATGGTTAAAAATTAATAACTACTGCCAGACAATTTCCCTCTACGATAGCTTATGCGCTTAAAAAGCTCTCAAAAAAAAGCTTCTTATAAGCGGGCAGATCAATCGGATGGGCCAAACACCCCCAGACACACGAAGTGTCGCTATGAGTATGAGTGGGAGTGTCATAATGGATCGATATTTCATGAAAAAATAAGTTAAGGCAGCACAGGGTTCGATGGATGGTCGATTAGTATTGAAGACTATGTATGTACAGTATTATATAATAAATTAAAATAAATATTCCAAGAATAATAAAAATTCTTTATTGCTAGAAAGAAGATATAAGAATAACAATCTATTTTCAGTCAGTACAGTGCCGTCATAAAACAACAAATGAAACGCAGCAAGGAGCTGGTGAAGATAAATAAAACCATTCTTGAGAGAATACAAAGCACATACATTCATATGCATTATTTACGCAGACTTTAACACTCTCTCATTTACAAGAAGTAAGTTTAATATTCTCAGAGGTACTTAGCGAAGTCCCAGAGAGAAACTTCATCCTCGTCAAATTCGCATTACATTAAGATTTATAGAAAACGTTATGAAAAGTAACGTAAAGAAATAAAACGAATTCTAAAGAGGTTTTTGTAAATTAAAGGGAAGGAATTGTTTTGTTTTAAATTTAAAATTACTTTATAAATACAGCTTTTCCAGTTATTAATTACTTGATGCCATATATTTTTTTGTTTTAAATTCATAATAGTATTTTAATTAATTCTTATCACTGTTGAAAACAAGGTATAGAAAGCTAAAGACTCTATTATTTAAATAGTCTTGAAATTGTTATGTAATTATTTTTAATAGATTTCACAACAGCATTTAATTGAATAGTTAATCTACAATCATAAAATAATAATTGCTCTTGATAATAATAACTTAATAAAACAACTTTGCTTAATTATTGCTTTTCTTATTCATAAACTGAATGTTTATTTTAATTATTTTTTCAGAACTCTATCTTTTTTTAAATAAAAGTATCTGCCAGTGAAAGTTATAATAATAGATCTAGCCGTTTTGGAGTTTAACCCGAACAAACAGACAGACAGACAAAACATTTGTATAAGTGTTCTTATATGTAAGTATCGTATGTAACTCTATATGTAATTAGTGTATCCTTTTTAGCGTCCCCCTGCTGTGCACGGGGCTCCCTCAATACGAGGGCTATAGTCCACCTCACTGGCCAAGTGCTGGTTGCCGGACTTTTTATGTCCTGGGTAGAGAATAGAATTATTTCAGTTTCCTAATATTATTGAATTTTGAATTTTCGTTTAGAAAGCTCCATTAAACTTGCGTAATATTTTGTGTCGTTTGAAAAAGAGTAAAATGTACAAGACTTAGTCGTACATTATGCTAAAGAAATGTAGAATAATTACAAAAATTCTACTGTTTTTGTACTCAATTTTAATGTTTTATATAAAAGAATGTGTTTAGTAAGTGACATTCTTCATCTATTTGTCTTCTGTCAGGATTAAGCCTTTAGATGTATACTTTAGATGTATTGCCAGCCACATATACCCTACACTATTCTCTTAAGTCATTTAGTAACAAAATATAGAACAAAGTAAATCTTCTTAATAATCTTCTTATGTATAAAAATCTCGTGTCACAGTGTTTGTAATCGAACCATTCCGAAACGGCTTGACCGATTTTTATGATATTTCTTGTGTGCTTTTGATTAGTCTGAGAATAGGTCGTAAGCTATTTTTCATTCCGCTAGGTGGTAAAGGTTGTCAAGATTTTTTATTTTTAGACCAAATTTTATTTATAATTTTTATATGATTTGGCAAAAAAATACTAGTAGCCCTAAATTTGCATCCTCCTACCACAAATCCCTATTTCTTAATAGGTGTTAGAATACAGGCAGAGCCGCGGGAATTACTAGTATTATATAAAAAAATGTCTTTCCACCATCTGAATTATGCATGGGTGTTCGGGACACATTTTTCGCAGATTTCACTCTTATACGTTTTGTCCATCGAAGAGGAAAAACAGGAGATTTGAGGCGATAAAAATGCACAGTCGACTGAATGGCGTTTCTTTGATCACGTTCAAAGAATAATAAGTTATAAAGTACTATACAGTACATTTAATATTTTAAAATGTATGAAGTTTTTTGTACGTTTTATTATAATGTAAGATTGGTTAGACTTGACATGACTAGTGATGTGGTGAAGAGGAATTGATAACGGATTCTAATACCATAAGAGATTTTTATATCAGCGTAGTTCAAGATAAAATAATCAGAAAGAAAATAGAAAATATGGATTTCGCCTGAAATGAGAAAGTGATAAAAATAATACTACATTAACAACACAGCCCACACGCAACTACAACTAAGCCCATTAATCAAGTGTCAACAAGGCTTTTACAATATTCAAAGACTTGATTAACATAATGAGAGACTATCCTATTTGTACACTGTGCACAGGGTACAAGTCTGCAGGTCGTTGCTTTGCGTCAACACGACTTTCAATCGCCATGCACCTGTGCTTACATATCAGAAACTACGCTTCACTACTGATAGACACTTGTATGACTGTACGTCATGCGCATAGGTAGTAAGGAACCAAAAGAAATGTTATATTTTTATTTTTTTCGTGAAATATAATAACAAAATGAAATTTTAAAACAATTTTACATGTGTTTCGAAAACTTGCTACGTTCTCTCAGACAAGCAGGTCTCTCACAATGTTTTCTTTAAGCGTAAGACAAGTGATAATCATATTAGAAATGATTCGCATATAAAAAAATCAGAGGTGCGATACCGTGATTTGAACCAACTTCACACGGTTTCCATTTTTTGTAAGATTACCTTAACAATATATACTTGTCCCGACATAGAAATGAAAGCAGCTGCTAAAATTTATATGTATTACGTACAAAAACCACGCACCTCATGAAAGCGCAGCTACACAAAGCGAAGCAAATAATGACTGTCCCTGAATTCTCTGAAAATCGCGTTCAACTAAAATATAATATCATGTTTTATGTAACTATAAATATATTATTCCTTCATTTATTTTTATGTTTCTTGAAAATAGTGCCAAATAGACAAAAAGATTCACAAATCCCTTTGAAATTGAAATAATATGAGAGGATCAGTTACAACTCACCATAAAGTTTTATTTTTGTTTCCTCGAATAATTTAAGCCAAATAAAATTCCACATTTACATAGAAATTTATTGCTATGAACTTTGTTTCAAGTTTGTTTTGCGTCATTTGTTACTGAACAACACAAACAGTTCTGGGATTGTTTATTTTTTCATATTAATAAAAAGTGTGCGAAAAGTAGCGACTCGTTTTTCGCTTCACCTTGGAAGTCTAACTATAGCCAATCCACACTTGTATTATAAATATCATCCAAATCTGTAAAGCCAGTTTAGAAGGACTAACAAACATATACATTAGAACTCTTGCATTTACTTTAAAATACTCCGATCGCTTATATATTTATGATTTTATAAATCCTATTATTTTACGATTGTAGAAACTCATATTCATCATAATGAAAGGCAAGATGTCCTTTGTCTAACCACCCATATTTTTACAAGAGCAAAAACATAACATCGTATAAAGTTATACAATTTTGTTCAAAAATTGTGCTTCAACTTTATATACGCGTATTACATTTAGTTAAAATTTCTCATAGGTAAAGGTATATTTTGGCTGCCACTTTGTATATGTAAAACTCGTACGCCAAAATAAAACATTTCCTCTTGGGAGCTGCTCTAAATAAGTATGATATATGCAGATTGTAATTTGTAACTCCGCTCAAGCACGTCATGAACTTCTATGGAAGTCCTGTTTTTGTTCCGTTTTTAAAGCTGAATATAAAATTGGTTTTGATTACAACCAAAGTAATCAGTTAAAACAATAAAGTTGAAAAATATTTGATGTAAATAACTATAAATATTTGATGTAAATATGTATAAACATTAATGCACATCACACAAATGAATGCCACCAGCGGGACTCGACCCCGCGACACAGCGCAGCGAGTAGAGTCACTACAAACTGCGCCAAACGTGTCCTCGAAAATGGGTTTCATATTAATCAAATCAAAGAACTGTGGAATTGTAATAATATCTCATAAAAATATGCAAAAATGAACTAAAGTTGACTCTAACTAATTTTGATATAATAAAAAACATAAATAGTATTTTTAATCATACATCCACTAGAACGTAGCTCGAGCTTTAATTGCATTACATTGTATTGTTGTAAAGTAACATTGTGATAGTTGTAAAACATGGCTTTTGTAAAAACCCACACTCTCTAGCAACAATACGTGCCGTAACGCATTACTATTCTATGATATTCAGCAAATTAATTATTTTAAGTGCTCTCTCTGCCACCTTCGTAGATTTACATACATTATTAACTAAATCGAACAAAACAAACTTCAATTTAAAAATTAAGTGTGAGTTGAAGTTTCACTAGTAAGTACATATTTAACTACGCTGCCCCTTAGACAAATAGACTTTCTAAAATCAATATCTGCAATAGAAAAACCCTTCAGAGACAGTTGTTAGTATCATAACAATAAGTATAACAATAATCTTTCCAATACATATTCTCGTTTTTATAAATTCCAAGAGCCCATAAGAATAATAAATTACATTATGAAATTGAAAATTTTAAAAAGCCTGATGACATAAAATAATAAAAATAATATTCTACTAGTAAAATGAGAGGGCTCATTTGATCGGTCATATCGGACCGATTTCCATCAAACCTAGCTAAGAACACTCCCGTTTAATTCGCTTATCAAACAAACAAAAAACAAAATCAAAATTGGTTTATCCGTTTGGGCGCTACGGTGCCACAGACAAACACGTCAAAGTTATAACACTCCGTCGTTTTTGCGTCGGGTGTTAAAAATATCATTAATCAGACGTAGAAAGTATTCGCGTTTTTATTCGATAAGCCGCCTGGCCGCTGTAGATACGACTGTGAAAAGATCGCCTCCAAAAAACTTTTACCTGATACCAGTTTTCAATAGAAAAGCATTTCAGCAATAGGACGTGAAAACTTTTTTGTGACCCACAGCTCTTCAATTCTTTTTATAGAATATGAAAAATAAGTCTATTGTTAATACTTCTCCTGTAAATAAAATATTCTTATATATACATAATGTGTCCTTATATATATTTTGGTACATATGTATAATAAAGTTCTAATTTAGTCAAATCTGTACATTGAATATTTTTCATTACCAACAGTACAGAAGCCGAATTAATAGTTTTTATAATTCTTGTCTGTCTGTCTGTGATCCACGAAAAAACTAGTGGACAAATTTTAATAAAATTTGTTTGTTTGTTTAAAGCTTAATGAATATCAATATGAAAGTTCAATTTTATATTCTGTTATTTAAATGTTAAAAGTATACCGTGATACGAGTATCATTAAGATTGCAGAAATGACTGAACTCAACATCCATAGTCTATCGTTGGCAGACAAGCCGTAACATGCTAGAAACACTTTCATTTTTTAAGTATTTTCATAATTTCTTTAAGCGTCGCAAAAAAATTATATTGTACAAACTAAAACACAAAAAAATTTGCAAAATCAGATCACTCAAGCATTGCACATCTTATGATTTAAATGTTTTCTCATACCATACTTTTTTCTATATCTATTAGAATAAAATACAGTGTCATTTTCATTTTATGCCTTTTGTAAAAGTATGGAGCATTCAATTAAGGCACTCAATCTAATATACCGTGATGCAATGTTAAATCGTGCAAATATTCTCGTCCAATTTAACCGTTTAGAGTCTAATCGTACATGGGTCAGGCCGTAGTTTTTGCCACATTTTGTATACCCTAACTCTCCGCTACTTTTTTTTAAAACTAATATACTAATTATTCATTTCTCTATCATGGCATGGTATTCCATAAGGAGTAATGATCCACGGCCACTAAAGATATTTGAATAAGCTTATGAACTTGAAAAGTTACACGATATTTTTCTACAAAAAATGACGTTTTTTTTGTAAAAAACGCGAATCCGCTTCGGGACGATGTACTTTGCGCATCGGTAAAATTAAAAAAAAAACATTCCTTTTGATAATCTGCTTGATTTAATGTTATGAAATAATAGTTAGCTTGCCATCTTTTTAATATCGTTACGTGTTTCCTTAGAAAATACATTAAATTTCATACATTTTCAAAAAAACTACACAAATACATTTTTTGCCCTATTATTTTTGCGCAA
Source organism: Boloria euphrosyne (assembly GCA_951802675.2). Classification (NCBI taxonomy): domain Eukaryota; kingdom Metazoa; phylum Arthropoda; class Insecta; order Lepidoptera; family Nymphalidae; genus Boloria; species Boloria euphrosyne. The sequence goes on along the minus strand of OX637871.1, from coordinate 9,250,126 downwards.
CCTATCTATCTGCCCATTTTGCGGTTAAAACATTACCAAGATCTGTATCTGAGTAGTGATTGTACCAAAGTAACTATCTCTATGGTCAATATAAGGCTAGCACCCATATTTCTTCTGTTGGATGTCAACTTTCGTTTCAGAGTGGAATGTGTCACGTTTCTCGCGGAGTGTATTTTTTGTGATTTCTAGCTAAGTTTTCAATTAATACCTGTCATTGTTATTGTGCACCATAAAGTAAGCTGTGCGTTATATTTCAAGCCTAAATTAACCTGAAAAAAGATCTTATTTATCGAGTTATTATCAATTTTATTTGACATTATGCCACTTTGCGATACTAGTGGCGTAAAATTTGCGCCACATTTTTTTGCGCTATGGTATAAAGGTGCATACACGTGGTTTGCAAAGGACTATCTATGCTGTGATTGATTAAAAATTTCAAGACTTACAAATCGTGTTTTTATTTGTACCTACCTACCTGACTATAACAAAAAATCTTAGGTTAAACAAAACTGTCCTACACTTCATAAAATGCTCGAAAATAATATTTATGTACTCAGTCAAAATAAAAACATCATTTAGGCACAACTTTACTATTTTGTGTTACCATTTGCGTCACTCTACGCCACTGACTTTCGAAAAATTGTGCGTCACCTTTGCGCTATTTGTGGCAAAATCTACGGCCTGACCCACATACGGAAATAGGCCACTTATTCACTTAAATCGAACTACGATCAAAATGACATAGGTCAACTGATGTATTTGATGGTTTTCGAGACGAATGAAAAATTATTATCAAATATTTTATTTATCCTATAATAAAAAGTAAGTATTTCCACTTATTTAACTTAACGCAGTGGTAACCCAGTGGAAACGCGTATAGGAAAATCCGCGTGCTTAAGCAGGTTTCAATGGCGAATTTCGCACCATTTTTTTTGTGGTTGCAACCACAGCCTTAAGGAGTTAGAGCCTTTAAATACATTAGAATATATTAATTCCAACTCATCACTTTCAGTAGGTATAACAAATATCACAAACTACATTTTGATACTGCAGTAACTAAAAAAAACCTGTTTAAATAGCTTAGTTTTTAGCAGATTTCCAGTTTGTTTTAGTTAGCTAGAAGCAGTCGATAATTAATAGTAAAGTAAAGTAATAAATTATAATACTAAGGTTTAATCAAAGCCTAGAACTAGCACAGCCCGATATTTACGCCCTCGCTTTGCACTGAATACTAAAGTGACCAGTGACCATTTATTTGAACAGTACCTGTTAAATCAAATATGCAAATAAGCCTTCAACATTGGGCCTAGTAATATCCGCGCGGGCAATATACATGTTCATATGCTCGTTTAAAATGAATACAGGACTTGATCAAAGCTGGCTTTTGCAGCCTGTTACTACGGTTCATGGATTATGTTTCAATAAACTGTAATACAGAACTGTCTGTAGTGAATTTTTCATAAAAAATGTAGTTGTCATATTATCTGCACCAAGGTATTTTCTATATCCATGTATATAAATAAACAAAGATAAAACAGGTCTTCTTTCTTCTCTGTTTATCAATTTTTTTTTTTTCATTGACGGGGCTTAGTGTTATCAATAAAAAATTATAGTAGAATTTTGACTGCAGGGTGTTCGCTAGTCTATTTAATAAATCAAAGTTGTGTTTATATATTGGAATTGCTAGTTAAATAATGAACTTAACAGACAGACACAGTTACTCATTCATCACCACCAGCCCTTTTTTAACGTCCCACTGCTGGGCACGGGCCTCCCTCAGTACGAGGGGGATCAGTACCTTTTGGTACTCGTAGGTACCAAAAGTAATTATTTAGAAAAATATTTTATAAGTAAATGTTAGCATACCCGTATAAAAATATTCTACGGTAACTTATGCAAGCTGTTAAATAAATTAATTAGTTTTGGTCGGGTTACATAATACGTTCATTTTATGTTCATTACCTAAAACAAATTGCTGTACGAATCTGTGCTTTTAGTATACGTAATCTTGTAATCAGCCCTTTTTAACTTCCCACTGCTGGGCACGGCCCAAATAATACTAATACGAGGGGGATCAGGCCATAAACCACCGCGCTGGCGTTCACATGTCTTTCGAAAACTTACAAAGTTCTCTCAGACATGCAGATTGCAGGTTGCCTCACGATGTTTTCCTTCGCCGTAAGACAAGTAGTGATTATGTTAGAAAATGATGAACGTTATCTTATTAACAAGTAATTAGAGCTTTTTAATATACTTAAAGAATTCTTTATTTTCGTTCAAAAAGTTAATTAAAGTAACTTGTAATATTAATTCCAAGGTTTAAATACAATTCGTAAACTATTTAATATAAAGCCAACAGTAGTTATTATCAGATTCTCAAATTTTGGTAATAAATTAATCATGAGACAGCCGACCCTCTTCAAAAGTATTCGCTACCAGATATGTCACATTGATTGAGAGTTGTTGATTGTAGGTATAATGTTGCTTTTGTATACCTGTTAGAAATTAAAATATTTTCTTTAAACTTTTTTTTCATAGAAAAATAATGAAAAAAAAAACAATTTAGGCTTAGAATCACTATTATCTGTAAATTATGTATGTTTGCAAACCTTACAATTGCGATATTCATAATTTTATAATTTCCTAGGACAAGAAATAGTTCCCACGTATAGAAAATAACTGTCCATAATAATTAGAAATTTTTAAACTTAAAGCTATGCTTTACATTACTAGTTATTTTATATTCGAATAGTATAAAAATTATAAAGAATTGACAAACTTGACGATATTCTACTCTGAAAAAGGCAACGGTAGCCCAGTGATTGCCTGCTTACCTGGGAAACCACGAGACACAGGCTAAAACCCTGGATCTCGCACCCTCGTGCATATCATAGTGTGGGCTTACCATCTCAGCGTTTTTGGAAAACCTAGCTAATTTTAATCCCAGCAGTAAGACAGCAAAAGGGGCTTCTTGCTCTAATTATGTTCATATACTAATTTTAATGAGCTCCCTAATAAGCCAATATCACGTGTCGCCTAAAATACATAAAATGTCACCCTCACTCTCACGTAACACATAATATATTTAAATTTAATATCCCCTGAAATAAGCCGTCTCGAATCGTGCATCGTCCTATCACCGTAGGTTTCTTTTACGACGCGACACATTAATCATTTCAGCTTATAATAATGGTTGAAGCGAATATTTTAAACAATTTACGTAAAGAAAATCTGCGTCACACATTCCTTTTATGATTTTGATTTAGGTACCGTACCTACTTAAAATTAAACGAATTTTAACTTAATCCTTATTTCCTTACTAATATTATAAATGCGAAAGTAACTCTGTCTGTCAGTCTGTCTGTCTGTCTGTCGCGCTTTCACGCCAAAACTACTGAACCGACTTAAATGGAATTTGATAAACAGATAGTCTAGAGCTTAAGAAAGGACATAGGCTACTTTTGAAGGTGAAAAAAGAACTGTAAGGGGTTGAAAGTTTGTATGAAAATCACGTCATTTTTAAAGCTAGAAGCTCGAAACTAATTTTGTTGGCTTTTGATTTGATATAAATAAATAAGACATTCAAAGTTTGTAAAAAAATTATACCAAAGGACGAACCCAAGCGAAGCGAGGGTGAGTCGCTAGTTATTTTATAAATATTTCAGTTATATGTTTGTAAACAGATTCGTAGGTACTATTGTATTGTAAGTGTAACAATCAAAATTAACTGAAATAATCTACCAGTAAAATTCTCGTTCAAGTCTTTTAAGTTGTTTCAGAAATATTGTCATAATCCAATATTCATTATTGCCACACCCTTTCCGTAAGCTCTAAGCTTTTGCCGGAACATTCCAATTTGATTTTAATTTTTTGTTAACGTAGAAGTAGTTAAATTATTGCTTAGCATCGTTGAAATTAAAATATATTATATCTTACAAAATTTACAGAAAATATTTAAGCTCTATATTTTATGTAACAGTTAAGTAATTTAGAATAAGTTCATGGTTAATTTCTTTTTAAATAATGATGTGTTAAATAATCTTAAGTGGATACTAAACTTAATAATACTTGATGGATACCCAGTGTTGTAGATAGAAAGACCCTGGTTATAATCCATAATATTGAAGGTAAAAAGTTACGGTAGACTTAAAAACCCGCAACTTAGAGACGTTTTTTCTGTATAACATTACAGAGATAACTCAGTATAATATAGCTTATGAAAAATCTAACAAGCACAAAGGCAGCAGCCTCCAATACAATATTAGTTTAATAAATTTTGCACATTACTTGTTTACATCAAAGAGCGTCATGAAATATTTAATCAAAAAGTATGTACATGTTCGTATAATAAAATTCGTATATAAAAATACTTGACATTAATGATTTTTTCTTTTATATATTGTATTTAGAGGACAACAAAAAAGTGTGCGCAAGAGACTTATAATAATTAGGTACTAGGTAGTTAGGTACTATACTACTATATACTTTTGTGTGCACACTCAATTATTAAAACGTGAAGTGTGTATAGTATGTACACTCTCCAAAAGGTAAACTGATTAACTGAGTCACCACCCAAAGTACATTGCAAGTATCACATTAGCATGGCTAATGAATGACTAAGAGCTATTTCAAGAGCATGTAATTTCATTTAAACAGTAGGTACAGTACAGTACAGTCATCAAAGGATTTTCGTCTAAAAACTTAGACATAAAGTATCTATGAAAAAGAATCAACACGTCGACATAAAATACTAAAGAAGAAACTTTAAAAGGGGAAGCTTATACTTATTTTTAGAGATAGCCTTCTAGTAGTAGGTACATTTTGTTTGGACTCGGCATAATATAAAAAACTTGTTTTTGTGTGCTTATACAACCAATATTTTTAGTAGGCGATGAAGAATTTTATATTTTTAAATGTTTGTTAATCCCCTACACTAAATGAAATTGTCAGATGTCTTCACCCGTGGTTTGAATAAAATTTAATACAAAGATGGAGTATGAAGTATGAACTAGGAGGTTCGAGGGTAAGAAATAAAAAATAAAAAACTACTACTTCTACTACTACTAACAACTATATAACAATAAATACAAATAACAATACGTAAAGGAAACTACTTACTAGAAAGTTCTGTTAACCCTTCAATGTACCCTTTTGAATCCCATGCAATATTTTCTATCTAAACTAAAGCACGACATTTATTGTATGTACACGAATGCAACTATCATACGCGACCTGACTCAATCTCGCGTTAATCGTAAACTCCAATTCAGGCCCACTAGAGCGTCTGTTCATCGTTGCTATACATGTTTCAATATAATTCAATTCAACTCTTTATTCTAACTTCCAAGAGTAGTTTCAGATAGTAAAAATGTATAATAATAAAAAATAAGTAATATAATTTTATATTTCCTCGTTGCTGGTATATTGTAAACATTAATTTATATAAGTCGGGTATTCAATATATTACATTGTAAAGGTAGCATCGAATCTCGAACTTGTAAAAAGGTTACCTACGTAAAGCAGACAATAGCGTGCATTTTCAGTGAACAGCTCGCTGGGTCGAGGAAGGCTCTCAATGAAAATTCGCAGCCAACGTTCAATAGAAATTGTGTCAATAGCTGTCATATTTCACTGCATTTGTAATGCACAGGAGATTTTGCCAAGTTTACAGTACAATAATTAAATATTATAGAAATCTAGCACTTGTCGTTACTACAACTTTTTTTTAAAAGGAGGTTGTAGATTAATTTTAATTTTAATCAATACCTATTCTTAAAAGTTTTCAATACTGTGGCGTAAATAAACTTTATGTAAATAAAACGAACTCTGAAACGGCTGGACTGATTTTGATGGGACTTTTACTCGTAGATAGTTAATGTTATAAGGAGTAACCACAAATGTTAAATTGATTTTAACTTGAAATAACTAAAAATGAAAATAGAAAATGCGTCGCTTACAAAACCCTTATAGGATCACTTTGTTGTCCGTCTGTCTGTCTGTCAAGACCATTTTTCTCAGGAACGCTTGGAGGTCATCAAGCTGAAATTCATATCAATACTCAGTTCTACTGTCCGTAGGAGTCAAATCCCAATCAAAAGATACAGCCGTTTCTACACTCGCAAGGGTATCAAAACCTACAGGGTACTTCTCGTAAACTCAAAATCTTGAAATTTGGTACGAAGCAACGTATTATAGCACACATAAAGAAAAATTGCGAAAAGCAATTTTTAGTTACATTATATAATAAAAATATTTTTAACAATTTTAAACTTACTACCCCTTTCCTCATGAACGCGCAGAGGAATTAAATTGAAATTCATATGAAATACTCAGGTCTATAATACCTTTAAGCTGTAACAAAATCAAACTTCTATGTCAACTCAATCAAAAGAAACATCAATTTAAGCGCATATTTTGAAACTCATAACTACTAGCAAGGGAATCAAAACCTAAAGGTTACTTCCAGTCGACCTATAGTCTTGAAATTTGGCATAAAGCAACGTTTTATAGCACACAGTAGGCAAAAATTTCAAAAAATAAAAGAGTTGACATACATACATACATACATACATAGTTGACCGAGTTGTATGGACGCTCATACAATTTAGAGGACTAGCTTATTGTTATAGATAATGATGAACCCTTCGTGCGCGAGTCCGACTGGCACTTAGCCGATATTTTTTTTATAAAAAATAAATACTGACTAAAATCCATTTAAATTTATTGCTCTATGTACCATGCACATCGCGTAAAGGACACATGAAATAAGTAAAAAAAATATAATAGAACTGAATTTTCACCCTTTTGAATATCAAGCACATATTATAGACAGTAGTAGTGACCCACAGCCAATATAGCAGATACTTACTTATAACTACGATTTGAGGTCAATTTAAAAAAGAATAAGCCCATGGATCGGTTTTTCAATAATTTCAATTAATATTTCTGTCGTTGACATGAAAGCCAGTTAAATTAACAAAATGTTAATTTACGTATAAATGTTGGGTCGACAGATGACGGATGAAAGGGTCTCTCCAGGTTTTTTACGGTAAATAATAATTTTAATCAAAACCCTACTAATAATATATCGGCCACATAATGAGAAGAAGGCAGTGGTGGCCCAGTAACGCGCTCGCTTGGATAATCGAGTGATTCGATTTCAAATCCGTGTCTCGCACCTCTGATACTTTTATGTGCGAATCATTTTCTAACATGAACACCACTTTTCTTACGGTTAAGGAAAACATCGTGAGGAAACCTGCATGTCTGAGAAAACCTAGTAAGTTTTCCAAAGACGTGTGAAGTTCGCCATCACGCACTAGGCCAGCGCAGTGGACTATAGCCTGATCACGCTCGTACTGACGGAGGCCCGAGCCCAGCAGTGGGACGTTAAAAAGAGCTGATTACATAATGAGAAACCGAAAATACGACTTACTACAACTCATCACACAGGGAAAGATCGTCGTTCGAAGTAGAACATCTTGGCTAAAAAATCTACGCCAATGGTTTAGAAAAAGCACTCGTTACTTATTCAGAGCCGCGGCATCGAAGATACAAGTTGCCTTAATGATCGGCGATCATAAGATAAAAGTAGAAATAGAACTAGGTAGTACCTAAAGTATAATATGTAATAATCACAGATTTGCTTATTTCATTTTATAAAACTAAATCTAGGTACGCGGAGGTTACTCAGTATAGTACAGACCACTACTATATATATTTTACAATGACATAAGTCACAACAAATGAAAACTATTCTTGCAATATTTTATAAAACGACTTTTATCAAACTTATTCGTACGAGATGGCTCCAATGACTACATCAATTAAAAATTCAAAACAATGTTGAATGTATCTTATATGTCTCTGTAAATCACATCAGCGTTGTTCGTTATTTTCTTGAAATCAAAAGACGCAATTAAAAAACTATAACCAGACAAGGTAAATAAGGACTAAAAAGGACGAAACATGAAAATAGTTCAAATAGAAACCTAGACATGCATAGGTACAAAAATGGTCAAGGTAGAGCCGAGGTAGCAATTTTAGAGAATTAGAAATTACTGTAGAATTTTATCTTAGTTTATCCCACAGGCCAAATAAAATAAGGAATCATATTAATAAGACCAGTGGATCTCAAAGTATAAGCGCACAAACAGAGACGTGATAAAGAAAAGAATAAATAAAATAGGCGGTTAAAGGAGCACGGGTAAAATGTATACCAGGGCTTGTTGTTAATGCAATATGTGTTGGACACGAATCTGTTTATGTATTTGGGACAAGTTAGGTTTGATTATATTTGCAGAGGACAAATGTTATGTGTACAAAAGCCACAAATCACTTTGAATATAAACGGTATAACAAGCTTTACAAAAGCTGTTTCAAATATATTATACGGTCAATAAATCACAATATGTCATTTGATATATCAAATTGATTTATTTCACATAGTTTTATTTTACAATATCAGGCGATTTTTATTTTGGAAAAAATTAAAAAAAGAAAAAAATAATAATAGGACTGGAAACACCTGGATTCGAACCGAGGACTTCTGGTTAGTGACCGCCAGGTTTCCGCTGTCAATCAATCTGAGCTATTATAATCTTGTGGATGAAAATTTACCTTCGTATTAATATCGGAATTGCTCGTTTCAAGGTATTAGATAGGTAGGTTGTACATGTCGTAATCAGTACGTCAGTACATATAAATAAAATTGAAGTGTTTTTTATTTCAATGCATATGAAAGTACATGATGCGGTCCTCAATTTTTTAAATTTTTGTCTCTGTCTGACTGTTCACGCAAAATTCAAAATCTACTGCACCGATTTTCATGCTGTTTTCACCAATGGAAAGAGTGGTTCTCGAGGAAGGTTTTAGTATATCATTTGTCAAGTATTTTAATTTTTGCGATTACACCTAAGATATTTGACGAATATCTTAGGTGTAATCGAAAAAAAAATACAGACTAGAGAATAAAATGCAAACGCCGACCCTACCCCGTACCGTCTTGCCTACTGTTTACCTAAGAGCTTTAATTTGGCATATAATTATTAAATTTTCTACGTTCTACCACCAATTCTTACTTTTTAATAGGGATTAGAATGCGAGCGAAGCCGCGGGAAATGCTAGTATTTTATAAAAATCATAATAAATTTCGCATAAAATATTACAACATGACACACGTCACAAGCAGACATTTTCCATAATTAGCATCAATAATTAAAACCTCGCAAGTTCTTTTGACGTTCACTTCTTAAACAAGTAATAACTTGTTCACAATTTCTGAATAAAGTAATTTCAAGTCATGTTATTAAATAAACGAAAATTTAAGGTTTTATGTAACGTTAAAATTGCTCTCTCTATTTATAAATTCGACACGACGCCCACACAGCCAGGAAAAGTTATGCGTCCTTTTGCTTGGTGTGTTATATAAATTCATGTAGGTATTAGGTACCTACATATTTTCTACTTGTCTCTAATAAATTATTTTTTTATTGAAATGTATGCCGACTTAATAGCCCTTACGCAAATCATTATTTACATATAAATAAAATGTAAGTGTCTGTTTTTAATTTAAAATTAACAGCTTTTCACTAAATGCATATATATAAAAGTATATTACAGGGTGGCCCAAAATAACGTTGACAAGTGATTTTTCAAATAATTTTGTTAACTTTAAACTTAAATGAAATTATGCTATAAATTATAAAAATACAACTTATTTTTTACACGAATCCCTATTTGTCTTCAAAATAACCTCCTTTGGCTCGAATGCATAGAGTCAAACGCTTGGTAAAATTTTCCACAATTTTCCGCACTTCCTCAACAGATATTTTGTCCCACTCCCGTGTAAGAGTAGCCTTCAGGTCTACAACAGTTTTATGAGGCGTAGAACAGGTCCTTGCCTCTAGGATTGACCATAAACTGTAATCCATTGGATTCAGATTAGGCGAGTAGGGTGGCCATTCTTTTGAGTTGATGAAATCAGGGAAATTGCTTTTGCACCACTGTTGAACACTTAAAGCCCTGTGAGCTGGAGCTGAGTCTTGTTGAAATATCCATGGATGGTTACCAAAGTGCTGTTGACTCCAAAGAAGAACCACAGATTCAAGGATGTCTCGTCGATAATTTTCTTGGTTTATTTTTATACCATTTTCTATAAAAACGAGGGGAGTTTTGCCAGTGGCGCAAATTGCACCCCAAACCATAATTGATTTTGCATTTTGGCGACGTGGAATGACTGCAGCAGCTCCAGGACGAGTGGAAGACCAGATCCTGTCATTTTGGTGATTATGGGCTTGTTCTATCGAAAACAATTTTTTGTCGGAGAATACGATATTTTTCCAATTCGAAGCAGCGGAGCGTTGTTTAAGCAAACGACATCTCTCAAGGCGAACTTTTTTGTCTTTCTCTGTAAGTATTTGCGCTTTTCTGAGTTTGTATGGTATCAATTGGAGATCACATTTCACTATACGCTGCACGGTGGAGCGACTTATCCCTAAGTCTCGCGACATTTTTCTCACCTTGGTATGTGGATTTCGGGCTAATCTTTGTTTGATAATGTGTTGGTTCCTAGCAGTTCGAACAGTCCGCTTACGTCCTCTCCCAGGACGGTCTCCGATGTTGCCGAGCTCAACATAGCGTTTAATTGCTGATGAAACTAGCTGACGACTAATACCAAGAATGTTTACTATCTCATATTGCCGTTTTCCACGCTCATACAATGAAATTATGGCTCCACGCGGCTCTGACATAACGTAATAAATATATTTTAAAACTTTTTAGCCAACAAACAATATTAAAATGGCGCCAAAGAATGAAGAAAGAATAAACAAGAACAAAAGAGAACGCAAAGCATTCCATTTTTGAAATATTATTTTTTTAATTTTGTCAACGTTATTTTGGACCACGGTGTATATGGTATTTACAAAATCAATTTAATTTTTTTTATCTGTCTGTCTGTTTGTTCCGGCTAATCTCTGAAACGGGTGAATTTTGCGACAGGGCCGAATTAAGGTCTAAGAGCGTTTGCAAGTTTGTATTAAGGATCTTCATTTTTTGTGTTACAAACTTTAAATATGGCAGTGAGGACCTATGAACGAACCCGTTCGAAGCGAGGGTGAGTCACTAGTATTATATAAGTTCCTAATATCAATATTACACTAACATTTTCGCTCAGCTACGCCCGTAACTTTTAATTTATTTATTGATTTATTATTATCATTTAATTTTGTGAAATAACTACGCTCGTGATGTATGAAGCTCTATAAAACACTCCGGGTCCAAGGATTACCGTATTCAAACAACGAAACAAACTCATCAAATTAATATATTAGTATCGATTAAATTCTCTACCTCATAAAAAACTCTAACATTGGGATACTGTAAAAGTTTTACTTTATTTCATGTTTACGCTTCTTGTTAGCTACGAAAGCAATCTCCTATATATATAGTAGGTACGTCTTAGTTCGTTGGTGTAGTGGCTAGCAAGTACGGCCACTCATCGAGAGGTCCTGGGTTCGAGTCCCGGGTCGGACCAAGTTTAATTATTGAGTCTTGCTGTTTAGTAGGCCTCAGTAACAGCCCGGAGTTAGGAAGTTGGCCCCGAGCCACCCCCGTACTTTGAAGAGCACGTAAAGCCGTCGGCCCTGCCCCTTAACTCTCACTGGTCGTGTCGAGAGTTCCCACTGGAATATGAGAGTTATAGAAATAGATAGTGCACTTGTGTGTGCGTGTATACTCGTGCACTATAATATCACCTGCGCAGTTGGCTTGTCTCAATGAGATTGGCCGCCATGGCCGAAGTCGGTCGGAGAACATTATATTATTATTCTCTACCATCCTCTATCTCAATTAGCACGGTGTAAAATGATAAAAATTATACAGTTTCCTAAATAAAAATGATGAATAAAATTATGGTTGTAATTTTTAATTAAATTTAATATTTTTACTTTGTGTTCCGAAAATTCTAATGTGTAATAATATACCGACCCTCTTTACCCTTTGTATATAGGTCAGATTATAACTTCCCAGGGACACCCACAGTACGATAATGTTCTAACCCTATTCAGTGGCGTTCTATACGACGTGTGTGTATCGTAAAGACTTTAATTTACCAAACATTGTGCCTATATACAAAAAAAAAAATATGAAATAAGATGGAAGAACTCGAATGGAAGCGATAAGATTAAAATTCCTCACATGGTTCTTTATTTCATATACCATTACATATGTATGTATGTATGTATGTGCGTATGTTTGTTTGTAATATTGATATCCTTTAAAAGAATATTATTATGATGTGCATAGATTTTCGTATTAATTGAAAAAAAAACTGAGAAAGCCCTCTTTTCATCATTCCCATCTTTCAAAGGAATTTGTCCCCTTAAAATAAATTGTAATTACATGAGAAAATGCGAAAGTGACATTTTTAAATTTAATCCCGTTTGAAGAGCTGCCGTTTTCGGGCGATAGGACTATTACGAATCAACATTTTTCACAAGCTTACCTCGATTTTTGGGAAATGTTTTACGTATTTTTGGGAAAAAGCAATATATACAATACAAGTAATATTTTACGATAAAACATTAATGCGAATAGGTAATATTCAATATACCTAAACTTAAATGTTTTGTATCTACTTTAAAAACATATAACTAGGGATCTATGCATTCAACGAAATATCGATATGATTAATCTCAATCTTCAACATCTATGTGTAATTGTAACTATCTGTCCCTTGATCAAAGTTTGATTTTATTTTTGCTCCATACCTATTATTTAAACAGATTATACCACTATGTAGAATGGCATATAATTGTGCTCGCTATGTACATACATATCTCTGACTTCAGTGCGGAAGGTAAAAGAAACACATTTAAGTACATATTGTATGATATTGGGTACTGTTCCTCACAATGTGCGAATAGCAACGTTTGTCTAAAAAATATTACTATGATCTATATCAAATAGGGAAGCTGCCGAGATAATGCAATACAATATTATTTAGTGCAATATTATTATACTGTAAATACATAGTAGGCAAAAGATGTGACAGTGGTAGCCCAGCGGTAACGCGCTCTCTTATATAACCGTGTGATGCGGGTTCGAATCCAAGTTTCGCACTTCTGATATTTTCATGTGCGAATCATTTATATCATGATAACCACTTCTTACCATGGAATAACCAATTCTTACCATACCAAGGAAAACATCGTGAGGAAACCTAGTAATAAGTGTTCGAAATACATGTGAAGGCTGCCACGCACTTGCACTAGGCCAGCGCGGTGGACTAAGACCTGATTCCCCTCGTAGTGAGGGAAGCCCGTGCCCAGCAGTGGGACGTTAAAAAGGGCTGAAGATGATGATGATGAAGCACAAGATAATAGATTGTCTGACTATTGTATAATATGTAAAAGACTCAAAGAATAATAAAACTAAACAAGGGGTTCATGTCACCAGTACAGTATATGGTCAGGTAAGGCTAATAATAAGAGCGCTGTACAATTCTTTATTCAATTTGACTATTCGACTAAGTCAAATTAAAAAAAATGAAAAATATGGACGGTATCGGCCTTTGAAATTCAGATAGATAAATGACTTTTTCTACAAGCCAATAATTGTAAAGTTGCATACTTCCAAAGTTTTAAGCATTGTGTCAGTGGTAGCCCAGCGGTAACGCGTCGCTTATATAACCGAGTGATGCGGGTTCAAATCCGGGTCTCGCACCTCTGATATTTTCATGTGCGAATCATTTCTATCCTGATTACCACTTGTCTTACGGTGAAGGAAAACATCGTGAGGAAATCTGCATGTCTGAGAAATCCTAGCAAGTTTTCGTAAGACGTGTGAAGTCCGCCAACACGCACTGGGCCAGCGCGGTGGACTATGGCCTGATCCCCCTCGTACTCAGGGAGGCCCGTGCCCTGCAGTGGGACGTTAAAAAGGGCTGATGATGATGATGATGATGAAGCATTGTGTCACATCACCCTTATCGTCGTTAACTTTTTATGAAAAAAATGTCGTTAAATTCTGAAAAAAATATATAATAGAACTTTTACTAAAATTTTTAACGAAAATAATATTAAAGGAATATTTTTTCATATATAGGATACACATAGGTATTTTTAACATAGTAAACCTATGAAAAACTTACTTTTATATTAATTATTATATAGCTTATTATAGTTATGAACTTGTGCTGTCAATAAATTAAATACCCTAGATGGGTAAATATTTTATTTAACTTTAGACCTAACCAATTAATACCTGAAAACAAAACATAAATTTATTGTTGCTTGCTACAGAACCCGAAGTGTGCGAGTATGACTAGCACTCTCGTCTGATTTTTTGCAGTATGAATAATTGTAGAATGAATAAAGTGAAATTTAACTAACGATATAAATTTTATAATGACACTATTTACAAGACAAGAGCAAATAGTAGGTTCTTATATACCAATAACAAATTTTTATATGATCCAATAAAGAGCCCAGAGGATTTGCTCCATATAAAGAGATAAGCCGTCGAGAGCTCTTACATTTTTCATCTTTGAAGAGCTTATTATAAAAGTGTGAAACCAATAAAGTTGCCAGACGATCTACAATTTACGTAATTTTGAGCAAAAATTATATACTTACCTAATGATTTCTATATGATGCAGAGTCTAAATTACATCCGTTAAAAATTAATTGTAAACTTACGATAATTTGGTATTTTATGTAAGTATTCTGGAACCTCAAATCATTTTTAAGGCTAGGTCATTTTTAATTAAGAAATTTTTAAGACTATGTGCCTACATCTAGTTGTAAAATATAATTTCTATTAGTATTATAAAATAGGTTCAATTCTTCAGAAATAACTAATATATTAAAAATTCAGATTCATAAACTCTCTATACAAAAAAAATCATGATTGTAGTATTATTTTTAACCGACTTCAAAAAAGGAGGAGGTTATATGTTCCGATGTATGTATTTTTTTTTATGTATGTTCACCGATTTCTCCGCCAACTGTGGGCCGATTTCAAAAATTTTTCTTTTGTTCGGTAGGGTATAGTTCTGAGGGGGTCCCATTATCACAAAATCAGGATCTGATGATGGGATCCCAGGGAAATCCAGGCCAACTTTCAAAATTTATAGGCACCTATAATGTTTTTTATATATTTTCTAAAGCTGTTCAAGTATTTGCGTCTGAAAATCGTAATTTCATGTGATGAGCTGATGATGGAAGGTAGAATTCTTCAAATGTTATTGTTTATCTGTGTTCACCGATTTATGCGTCAATTGTGGGCCGATTTCAAAAAATTATTTTTTGTTTGGTAGGGTATACTTTCAAGATGTTCCCATTGTCACCAAGTTAGGATCTGATAATGGGATCCTGGGGAAATCGATGGCAACTCTTAAATTTTATAGGCACTTAGTACATTGTTCATATATTTTCTAAAGTTTTTTAAGGATTTGCATCTGATAATTACCATCTCATGTGGATAAGCTGATGATGGAAGGTACAACTCCTCAACGGCTAGGAGTTGAAAGGAAATTCCTTTAAAATTATACATACATATAGACTGATAGTTGTGTTCTTCCAGGCTATTACGTTAATATGATAATAGAAGGTTAATCTCATTAACCTCTAGGAGTTAGGTGGAATAATGGACGTGGTTTATTTAAACTATTTCGTATGGGGAATGTAAACATAAAGATGAGCTCGTAGTTTAGTTACAGCTACAGTAGGCGTAGATCGAGTACTCTTTGGACACCCCCCCTTTTTTCGGTAGACCCGATAATTAATTACTATTACGTTACATACGTTAATAGGTATGCAGCATACCGTATGCTCGTTGTTTAATATAAAGCTTAAACAGATTTTAAATTAGTGACATATAGTAAGTCACTATAATTAAATCAGCTAAATAAAAGGCACACTAAAAATGGAAAAATAAGTTATTTTTAAAAAAAAATTAAACCGACTTCGAAAAATCTGACTAAAAAGAGAAAAATCTAAACTAAAAAGTAGAAAATAATACTTTTAAGAACTTTGTTAATTTTGGAGTCGGTGCCAGCCAGGTATTTTGATTATGTTTACAAATTGATAGATTAATCGAATATGTATCTATTTAGGGTTATTTTGCTTTGGCTCAAAGCAAAATAACCCTAAATATAATATATATATATAACAAAGTTCTTAAAAGTATTATTTTCTACTTTTTAGTTTAGATTTTTCTCTTTTTAGTGCAGATTTTTCGAAGTCGGTTTAATTTTTTTTTAAAAATAATTAAATGTACTGTTTCAAGAAACACCTGTTTCTAATATTGTTTTACAATTTTGATATTTATTTTTAATTTAATTGGTTTTAATTGTACATGAAATACCTTACAGGATCTAAAGACAAAGAAGCGAGTGTTGGTAGCTCTTAACCATCAGTTAGAACTTTGAAGTTTGAGTCTAAGCCGATGAGACTTAATTAGAAGATCGGTTTGCTTTGAGTTTCAATTTAGACATTGAAACCTCGTGCAATTTGACAATATAATCAGTTACAATTATTAATATGCTCTTATTACAGTAGGTACGGCTATCAAAATATAATCTATCTCAATATATAAAAGTGAATTATCACTCATCACGAAATATCAAAAACCGCTGACATATGCAGATGCAGCGAAGTAGTTTATAGAAGTAGTTTATAGACGTAGTAGTTTATAGACGGATTTTGCTTCAGGGCCCGATTAAGGAGGTCTCGCAAGTTTGTATGTAATCTTCATTTTTGGTCTAGCAAGTTTGTATGTAATCTTCATTTTTTGTGTTATAAACTTAAAATTGGGGCAGACGAAACCGAGCGAAGCGAGGGTGAGTTAGCTATTTTTATAAGTGAAACAATTCTAAATCATATAGGTCGGATAAAAAAATTATAAAGTGGGCGGACGAGGATTCGATAACATAGGTTTAGAAATTTGTAATTACAATAGAGTCTTATCCAAGCCAAGATATGGAGTACAAAAAGGACTTTTAGTGATTCTAAGTTTCCCTAATATCTTTGCATTATGATAAGACATTAACATAAAGTGCTAGCCGTAACATTGCCGCAAAATAAATGATATGTAAAGTAGAGGTACTTTAATTATTTAAACCTCAACATCACCTTGTTTATGCGAAAACTCTAGTTTTTATTTACTTCCAAGTCCGAAAGTGAAAAAATTCTTCAAAGCGAAATATTAAAAACAAATCTCCTTCAAAGCGATATTCAAATCGACGTTCGTGATCAAGATAAACATTTTTATAAATGATTTTGAACCTGATTTATTACTTTTTAACTGTCAAGTACACGATGCATGTTATATAATAACATCGTACACTTTTACTTTGTTTCCCAAACAAATGCATTATTACTGAGCTACCACTGTCGTAGATAAAAAATATTAATAACAAACTTTTATTTCACTTGCTTAATTTGTGCCGGCATTTCTCGCATAAGATTTGTAATCCATACTTCAAGTACTTGAATACCAGAACCATTTAAGTGCTGGTATAACTTTCAAGCCATGCATGTAGCAAGTCAGATAATAAAATTGATGAATGTATTTGGAAACTTCACTGCTACGTTATAAATAAAGTTTTTTTTAATATTTTTTAAGAAATTGGTTGTACGGCTGCAGGTACAATCTGGCGTTAATTAAAATTATAATTGAGCATGACCTGAAACTAAGCAAAGGAAAGACTGACAAAGTTAAAATATGAATAGAGCGATGCACTAAAATTTTAATTAAATTATAACCGTAAAGAATGAACATAAAATGCTCTTTTCTGTGGAATTAAAATGTAAAATTGAGTAGTGATATAAGAATGGTTGCACAATGTACACGGATTTAATAACTTTTTTAAAAAGATGTACATTTTTTACTTTAATATTATTTTTTATGTCTCAAGGTATATGTTTTTCGTAAAAAATTTAGAATACTTTTATTTGTTTATGGTGAATATGAAAAATATTTTTGAACTTATTTAATACACCACTGTTTTGTTTTTAAGGTTACTTAAACAGTTATTAAGATGTTAAAATTTAAAAAAAGACAATATTATAAGTTTGTTACAGATATTTTCTCTGTAGTAGACTGATTAAAACATTTTGTTTTAGAGTTAGTTGAATCATTCGAGCCTGAGAATTGTGATGACATATTGTGTTCAAACGTTTACGATCCAGTGTGTGGTGAAGCATTAGCTTTCGATCATTCAAGGCATGTTCATAAGTTTCATAACATTTGCTATATGAAATTAGCACAATGTCAATATAATTTTGCGGGTTTGTATTTTTAAACTCGATGTAAAAGAGAGAAATTATGAATTTAGTGTAGTTATAAATGGAATTTGTTCATAATTTAAATCATTATTAATTTTAGGCATAAATCAAGTTCCTGATGAAGCGTGCCAGATTATAAAACCGAAATTTTATTACATAAATTCGCGTAGATTAGTAGACTTCAGCATTGTGGGTGCGCATCAAGCGTGTAACCACACATGCCCCACTTATTGCCTGGATATCTACGACCCTGCGTGTGCGCAGATATGGTCACGTAATATGCAAACATACGTCTACAGACCAATGATCAACCATTGTCATATAGACTTATACTCTTGTGTGGTTGGTGTTAGTAAGTATAATATATTATACTTATATATTATATTATACTTGTTTTTTATTTCCTGTAATTGAACATTTCACAAAATTTTTCCATAATTAAAGGAAACTATTTCTCCAAGCTATAGAATTTTTAAGATAATAAAAAAAACTGATTAACTTCGGCCAAGCTTATAAGTACCTAAATACTTTTACTACTAACACATAATTTTAGTTATATAAGGAAGGGTTTTTCCAGATGTAACCATCCAACCTCTAATCGGTAAATGTTACAAAAACCCAACTGCCATTAATTTCATGCTTAATGTGGCTTCAATGAAAACTTTGAAGCTCCTCGACGATCCATCTCCACAACAACTCGGTGGGCGGCGATCAAGTGTAAAATCAAGTGTTGGACAAATTATTAAAGAGGATACCAGAAATTTCCTACATAATCTTAAACATCATATTCAAATAACTTAATAATAAAGTCAGTTAAGATTGTCTGTTCCTTTATTATTACTTTTCTAATATTCCATCTCGTTGAGGCTTCTATAATCTTAATGGACAATCTAGAGATTTAATTAAATTTCCTTTGGCTCACCCACAGGATTTCATAAAATAAGCTCCTTTAACATCACAGCAAAGGTTAAAAAACGATTGTTAGAAAAAAATATTAGGTTTTTAAAATTATAAAGACCGATAAAGAAATGTGTAGGATGTGATTTAGATGAAAAAAATGTTTTTAATTTCAGCAGTTAAATAATGTTTTTATTTTTGTTTACTATCTTAACCTCCAGAAAGAAAAAGTGAATTAGTTTCTCTTCACCATGCCCATTGCCAATTTTTTTATAATATTATGTTACTCTAATTTCAATATGAGGAAAACGACGCTTCTTACGTCGGTGACGTCATAGCAATAAATCAAGTCGTAAATAAAATGTATACCATCTTACGACCTTCTGAGCACTTAATATATTAAAAGAATTTAATATCTTCAAACATAAAAAGGTAATACTTGTAAGTTATCTTAAATTATTTACATCTTTTACCTTTGTAACAAGCATTTACGTTGGTATATTTCAGATTATATACTATAAAAATATATAATAAATACATTAAAATTAGGAGAAACTAGGTTTAAAAACCTTTGACCTCACCTATTTCAAAAGATATTTTTAGTGACGGTTAAAAATAATATTGAGCTAGAGAGATATAGCGGACTTCGTGAAATAGAACAACTTATACCTATTTATATAAAGTTTCCCTTACCAGATATTAGCTCCTAACAAATTACGTCAAATTCTTTGCGTTAGTAAGGAAAATCACATACGTATGTATTTTTAGGAAAGGCCGTAAGAAAACAAGGTCTTATAGAAAACTGTATGGCCATTATGCGAGCATGGAACTGAAGACCATGTAAAATCGATTGTTTACTGTAAAATAAGTTGCTTATGCAGTAAACAATCGCTTATGGTAAGCGTCATAATACGGTAGATACATTATCTATGTCTGTCATGTTAGTTGAAATCTTAAAGAAATATATTGAGACATTATATAAATTAGGTATATTACAACATTATAAATACATATAATTTTTATTAAAAGTAATAGTCTCCCTTTTCCATCACAATATTATATTTGACGATCGTTTTATTAAAACTCAAATCCCACGAAGGTGATATGTGGAGGAAACAATAACGCGCGTTTCCAGTAAACGCTCCGGTGAGCCGGAGCCTCATGATTGCGTTTCGGGAGACCCGTTCGATAGAAATTCATTCGATAAATATATCATTCACTTATTTTTGTAAGTATTATTTCATAAAAAATGTAACGTTTCTACATACATTTGATGTACCTAGGTTAAAACATTTATAAGCATATATTTACCTCCTTAGGGAGGTAAGCTAATAAATGTTTTAATTACGACATTTTGTAGAATTAAACAAAGCAGAAATTAAACTGAATCTGCTTTATAAACCTAGAGTATATTTCTAAGCCTTTCATAAAACAATACCTTTGCCCGCGGATCGTGAAGTTAAATAGCCTATTACCAGCCCTAATAAAAGCTATACATACAACTTTAAAATCTATAGTATTTACAACAAAATATACAGATACAAACAAAGGAAAAACTATTAAGCTTAATAAATATATTTAGGTAGATATTGGATATATAATTAGTATTTCGTAGAGCATGAATGTAATGTTTTAAATTCCAGACCCATTTTTTTCGATTGGTCGATGAAACAGAATGAAGCAAATGTCGTTAGAAAACAACCAGTAATAACAACCCAATATTTACATTACATTATATATGTACCTACATTTTAAAATAAATAAATGTACACAACAAATAAAAATCCATTCAAAACGCAATAACTAACGCAATATGCGGGAAGAATAAATAACATAAAACTTTCAACCATATTCATATAACACCCATATTACAGTCGGTATTCAGAAATAGGGTACAGATAATTTATAACTTTGAGGCAAACAAACCTTTAATGGTCGGAATTACAGAAATAGAGTCTGGCATCTTGCCAGCGCCGCCCAAAGTATTGACTGTAGTAAGAGTAAACTACTTTTCAGCCAGAATAATATTTAGTTGACATAAAACTTAACGATAATAAAAGATACGCAAAGTGATTAAATTGAGAGTTTGATGATGAACCATAATATAGTCACAAGTATATATATAATTTAAATCATATCATTAATAAATCAAAATTGTTATTTATAATAAATAAATACGTTAAACAAACCCAAAATGAACTACAGTTACATATAGACAATAGCTTCTATTTTTATGAGTATTTTTCCGAATCGTCTATTCCATAATAATCTCATTCCATAATAAGCTCATAATAACTATATTCCAAGCAGCCATCCATAATAATTCACCTATTACGTATGTGATAAAAGTGTAGATCGGCAGACGGCTTATACTTAAGCGATTTACCACATGACTGGTTAGTAATACAGTTTATATAATCGTATTATCAATCTCGTAGCTACATCCTAGAGAAGCGCCGTACCTTAAAGACCCTAATAAAATATTAGAACTAGAAGTATATATTGTACGACAACATACACAAATTAGAAACTTAATGTTATAAGAATTTATTTACATTACGTTATTAACTTCTTTGGAGTTGGTGCGATTTCATTGAAACATACCTTAGATTTTTTTTTACAATTTACCAATTTTTATTGATTTTGTCAGAAAAAAATTTTTAGAATTTTTTTAAGATTTTGAGACACGTTTGTATAAGAAACATTCGGTGATTTTGACTCTGTCAATTATAGTAGTGGACTAAGTTAAGCGTGTCATATACCACTATGCTTTGTGAGCATAACTCTCTCTCTCTCTCTCTCTCACACACTCTCTCTCTCTCACTCTCTCTCTCTCTCTCTCTCTCTCTCTCTCTCTCTCTCTGCCCGAGAAGTCCACAATATGAGAGTACGTATGTAATTTGTGGAGAAGATTAAATCTGCATTTTGAATCAAATCGATGGATTCGAACTGTAATTAAAGCTAATGATAGCTATTTTCTATTTGCATTTATTCCTTTTGTTTTTTGTCACACTGTTGACAGCTGAGTACAGGCTTCCCTTGTGTAATCCTTCAGTGGTGAGGGATCAGGCTCTAGTGAATCACGCTGGAGAAGGCACGGCACACTTCACGTGTTTAGAAATTTTGTCTGTCTTTCATGCACGCTTATACTCACGATGTTTTCCTTTACCGCAAGATAAGTGATGATCATATATGAAACTATCTATATATATAAAAATGAATTGTTCGTTAGTCTCGCTAAAACTCGAGAACGGCTGGACCGCTTTGGCTAAATTTGGTCTTGAATTATTTGTGGAAGTCTAGATTTCTCTGGAGAAAGCTTAAAAGGTGAAGTACCTAGGGACGAACTCAAGCGTAGCGAGGGTGAGTCGCTAGTTCATATATAAAAATGTCAGAAGTGCATTTAAAACCGCTTTACTGGGTTTCTCAGGAGAACGCATTACTACTAGGATAAATACATATATCCATAAATAATTTGCATAGCATAACTTTTATGTTATTTACCTAAGCTATAATAACTATATATTTTTACTTCACGTTTCGCCTGTTCTAAGAAGATACGTGTTGAATAGAATGTAGGTAGGCTTAGCGTGCCTTTGTTTACGACTTAGTTGTACGAGTAGAGTATCATTTGTGGCTTTAGTTAAGAACAAAGTATATCGACGACACGTTTGGCTCAGTTACTAGTGACCCACCTAACTGCGCCAGCTGTCGCGGGTTTGAGTCCCGCTGGGGCATTCATTTTTTGAGCACGAATGTATGTACCTACTCCAGTCATGGGTGTTTATATTTATAATATGTATAATATATTTAAAGTTATATATGTGTAGTATATCAACTATCTGGTATGCGTAATACAAGCTTCGTAGCTTACCACGGAACTAGATGGCGCTGTGTGTAATAATGTCCCAACATTTTGTACGTATTATATTTATACGTATTCAGTATGTATCGTAAATCGTTATTCCTGCTGAATTAACAATCTTAATTTTTTTATTACTACGTTAACTTTATTATCAACAAATGACTTAACCTCGTTTCGTTTAAATATTTACAAATCATATAGGTGCCTACACAAAGCTTTCTCATTTATCGTTTGAATACGTTTCGAAGGATAATGAAGTTGTTCATATTTTATCTTCTAGAAAAATTCTATCGATTAATAGCTAAAAAAACTAAATCAAATAAAATTTACTGTTTGGGAGCTACGATATCGGTAAATACAACATACATACACAAATTCACACCTTAAAAATTTAACGGTCCTAATTTTGCGTCGGGGATTAAACCTCGATATTTTTAATAAATTCTTTTAAATTAAAAAAAACCTTGAAAAACACATTTGCTCTTAAATTCTTGTTTTATATTCGAATACACCATCATTTAAAGAAAGCTTTATATATAATTACCTTAGTGTTAATTAAAATTACAACTCAAAGTTCTCATTGTCTTTTCAATAAACAATATAAATTCTAAGATCGGAATACTTCATTATTGACTGCTAAATTCTGACTACGTAGTTAAATTTTAATTGACGTAAGTATTGCCTGAAACAATAAAATAATTATTAGTAGGTATTTATTAGAATTTCATTGATTATTTAGTGTTTGTATTACTTCAAGTACGATCTCCAGAACGTCAGATCTAATCAATAAAAACTACTCAATCTAAATCTTCTTTTAATTAATATTAATTTACCCATTAATATTAAGTACATACACAAATATATAGATGTATAAACAGATAATAATATTATTTATGAATATCGCCATGAGCCATCCCTGTTCCGTGAAACAGAGACTATTAATCATGACAATCGACAAATATCTCCACATAGTGACTTTGATTCGTTTTGTTCTCGTCCTGGAACAATATTTCTATGCCAAATTCATATTTGTTTCATACAACCAAGAAATTGGACCAATTTATGATAGTCGTTATTTACCGAAAACATGAACTTACTTATTTGTTGTTTTCTGAGAAAGGTTAAAGGTAATATGATTAATATTATATTTTAACTTTGTCGCAAATTCCTTGCGAAGACAATAATAAAAGAAAATCAATAATACTATACATATAATATAATAAAGATACTTATAAATTGTAATTCTGTGTGTGTATACTTTATGTGTGTGTGTGCGTGTTTGTAAAACTTCGCATATTTAAGTTTTCTGTTGGGCAGATTTAAATGAAAACTAACAGGTAATTAAAAACTTAAAGACCAAACGAAACGGACTTTAAAGCATATCAAATAAATTCCTTTTGATCTTTGTCAAAGTCAAATCAAATTTATTTGAAGTGCTGACCTAAACGGGTTAAATGCAAATAATAAGTGTATGGACCACTACGGGATCTACCGTAATATAACATAATTTAAACTAGACAAATCTTACATCTATCCTCGAAAAATCAGTGAACATACAAAAATATATTATATAATACTAGCAATTCCCACGGCTCCGCCCGCGTTTTTATCTCTGTTGAAAAATAAAGATTGGTGGTAGAAGGTTGAAAATTTAGGGTTATTAAGTATTTTTTATGCCAAATCATAAAAATGTCGTCAAAAGATAACAAATGTGGAGAGGACCACCCTATTATCAACTAAGGGAATAAAAAATAGCCTACGACCTATTCTCAGACCTACCAAATACACACAAAAAAATTCATAAAAATCGGTCAAGGCGTTTTGGAGGAAGGAATTCGATAACTAACACTGTGATACGAGATTTTTATATATTAGAAGATGTTAAACATGTAGAATGTAGATACCTAAGTATAACCTTGTTTGAAGTCCGTTAACAAAAACAACAGTCAACATCGACTCTATACGTGATGAACAAGTTTCTACACAAGTATTATTAGTTGTGGCATTTTATTTCCCAACAGCCGTATACGAATGCAATTGGGAAATCACTCGCGGCCATAGAAGCCTTGGTTAAATTAAGAATTCTACTCGTCGAACATTTCCTTAGAGGGTACTCAAGTGTGTTACAGCTGAAGATTACAATGGACATCGCAAACTGTTCGCAAAGTTCTCTAGCATTTGTTTCTTGTAAAGTATATTACATAGTTTTTTAGAAGTACTATTAACTTAACTTGTGTACTATGAATTTGTAATTTATGAATTATTGGAGCGGTGAGCTTTCATTGGTTACTAGGTATTTAAAAAAATGCTTTGTGACTCAAAAAACAAGTAGAAACTTTTTTAATGAAAAATATATATAAATAATTCAAATAATCAGTACATATTGCCTTAACCCCCAGATAAACATTATAACACCCCATTGGACGAGTTATTTAATTATTATGAATGGTTTAACTATCTCTATTTCTAACCGACTTCAAAAAAAGGAGGAGGTTCTCAATTCGTCGGAGACTTTTTTTTTTATATGTATGTTCCCCGATTACTCAATGGCTGGACCGATTTGGAAAATTCTTTTTTTGTTTGAAAGGGTATAGTTTCTAGTTGGTCCCATAGTCACCAAGTCACGATCTGATGATGGGATCCCAGGGAAATCGAAGACAACTCTCAAATTTTATAGGCACTTATTACGTTTTTCATATATTTTCTAAAGCTGTTCAAGTATTTGCGTCTGATAATCATCATCTTCTGTGGTTGAGCTAATGATGGAAGGTACAACTCCTCAACGGTTAGGAGTTAAAAGAAAATTCTTTCAAAATTATACGTAATTATAGACCGATAGGTAAATTCTTTCAGGCTCTTATTAACCGACTACAAAAAAGGCGGAGGTTCTCAATTCGTTGGGGACTTTTTAATTTTTATGTACGTTCCCCATTACTCGAAGATGGCTGGACCGATTTGGAAAATTCTTTTTTTTACATAAACAAAATAAGAATCTACTTTCCGCTAAAAATTTGAAAATAAATTATTTTTAACAAAAAACAAAAACCGACTTCAAAACTAAACAAATCTAAACTAAAAAGTAGAAAATAATACTTTTAAGAACTTCCTTAATTCTGAAGTCGGTGCCAGCCAAAGCAAAATAACCTTAAATAGACACATATTCGATTAACCTATAAATTTGTAAACGTAATCAAAATACCGTTCGAAAGTCCGGAGTTTAGATTTGTTTAGTTTTGAAGTCGGTTTTTGTTTTTATTGAATAGAGAAAAACTAAATAGATATAGGAAAGTAAGAGAACTGAGATATTTTTACACAATTACTTCTATCTGATAATATCTTAAAACCGAAAAAATATATGATGTACTAGCCTCCTTCAAGAAATATTTTGTACTATCATATATGACATAACACAATTAATCGTAATAGCATAGAACAGAATGACGAATTACATAATTCTCTCAGTCTACTATTTCCATAACACAAGTTCCTACTCTAAAATGCTACGTGTATCGGTTAACGAGAAGTTATTTATGCTTAGTCGGACTAACCAATGTTCAGCACATTAAATCTATAAAATTAAATTAAGCCTTCAGAGAGAATGCACTGTATTTCGGCAGAAATTCGCTTCTGCCAGTTTTCCTGCTATAATTTTATTTTCTCATTACGATATTAACCAGTTTGATATCCTCTTGCTTTAGCTCGTTTAAAATTAATTTTTATTATATTCCATTAGCAATTACCATATGGATATAAATTCTAACTGCATTCTATCTATGCATTCATATTTACTATTTGTACATTTAATAGAATCATCGAAATCGGACTACCCTGTAAAAAGTCATGCGTAGTTAGATGTTAAAAATCAGTCCTTAGGTTTAAAAACAGTCGTAAATAGAGTATATTCCACTACTAGAGATTGTTTTTTTCAAAATGGGATTAAATCGGAAGTAAAAAATCAAAATCGGTTCATAAGTAACGGAGATGTGAGGTGACAAACATAAAGCAACATACAAACGAATTTAGGACCTCCTCTCTTTAAAGTCGGTTGAAAAATATGAATTAGTTATTAAATATATACTGAAAAAACACGTTTTCACGAAATAAAATGTGCAATGCATCAAATAATTAAATCAATGTAGTTGAAATTTCATCATTTATCATTATTAAATTATACCCGTTGAATTTAATCTTGTCAAAGGAAAATTGGCAAGTGAAATTTATAAGCAACTATATGTTTGATTTATCAATTTATTTGTTGGTTACATTCGTTAATTTGTTGGGACATTATTACAACAGCGACATCTAGTTCCGTGGTAAGCTACGAAACTTGTGTTACGGATACCAGATAGTTGATATACTACATAATATAATATAAATTTTAAATACACACATATTATAAATATAAACACCCATGACTTAGTACAAACATTCGTGCTCAACAAATGAATGCCCCCAGCGGGACTCGAACCCGCGACCGCTGGCGCAGAAAGTAGGGTAACTACCATCTGATGATTTTAAATTTACTAAACTACCATTTTTCATAACGTCATAAAGGTCCTAGAAAATTTTCTCGCCCAAAATTTTTAAGTCCCTATCATTATAAATAAATAGACACTGTAGAAAATAGTGGTAACATATCTCTGATATTTTTCTCATCTGTGAATCATTTATAACATGTTTAGGTTCCACTTGTCTTACGGTCAAGGAACAAAAAATCAAAATAAATCTGCGACAAAATCCTAAAAGATAGTTTCATGTATAATGTCGAATATTCGCGTACACCTAAGAAAGAACTATCAGAACTTAGCTATTCTGATGGAAATTTGCTATTGGAAACAAAGATATGTAAAATCCGCCAACACACACTTAGCCAATGTGGTGGACTCAAGGGCGGATCCAGCTTTGGTACCAGGGGGGGGTCACATAGTCGTGGTCAAGTCACAAAAAGTTATAATTTAATTTTTATAATATAAACTCTTTTTGCAAAAAAAATGGATACTTTAGATTTTTTTCTCTACGTCAATGAAGAAGAACAAGAAAGAGGTTTTATTAATTTGACGATGTATTGGCATGTTATTTAAAGCATCCTGGCATGATTCTTCACGTTCTAAATTTAACTTTTGAAATTAACACAAGAAAAATATTGATTATCGTGGATTATTGTAAAATTGCTTTACTAAAGGCGCGAATGCTGAAACAAATTTTTTGCTGATTACTAAAATTTTAATTTTTTTGGATATTTTCTGCAAATTAAACAATTAAATCTTTCTTTTTACATTAAATACCACTTTTGATAGGAGTGATAAAGCGACAAGAGCCGGTAAAATTATAGTCCTACTTGAAGAAGGTTGTTCGCAAACTTACGTGTCACAGCGGCTAAATGTGATTCAACTGTCCAGAGGACTTGGTTGACTTGGTATCAAGAGACCGGTTTGGTCAAAAGAAGACCCGGTTCGGAAAGAAAACGATGCAAAGAACCAAGAGATGACCGCTTTTTGGTGAGTCAGGCGATGCGGAATCGTAAGAAGAAGGAGTAGAAGTTAGCTTGTGGACGGTTAGGAGGAGGCTTTTGGCTGCCTATATCAGGAGCTACCGCCCGGCTCGGGACCCTAAAATACTTCGTGAGCACTGTGTTGCTCGACTTCAGTTTGTTCGAAACTGTGTTTTATGGACTCTGGAGGACTGGAATAAAGTATTGCTTACTGATGAAGCTAGAACCTCTTAGTGTGGAGAAGACCGACGCCGGTGAGTGCTGCGAAGATCATGGGAATGCAATGCGGAAGTGCGTTTCGAAGAAATCACTCCTCATGGTGGAGGCTCCGTTATGTTTTGGGCTGCAATGAGTTTGACGGAGCGTACGGAGTTAGTTTTCATAGAAATGGAACATTAAATGCACACCGGTACATAATGGAAGTCCTGATTCCATATGCACAACCCGCAGTGACTGCACTTGGGGAAGATTCCATTTTAATTGACGACAATGCTCGCCCGCGCCGTTCTGGCGACGTGGAAGCGTACATGTAAGAAGTTGGCATCCGTCGTTTAGATTGGCCAGCTCGACATCCTGACCTCAATCCAATTGAGCATGTCTGGGATATTCTAAAGAGACGAGTAAGATCAGTGCAACCTGCTCCACAAAACACCAGGGAGCTAAAAAGAGTCATTGCAAAAGTGTGAGGATGTATTCCTCAAAATGTTATTAAAAACATCGTGGAAAGCATGCCCAGAAGGATCCAAGCTGTGAATTGGCAAGAGGAGGTAACACTCATTATTAGGTTTTTACATTTGTAACTTTATTGCCGACCACTTCTTATTGTTTGGCCGTGTACATCGGTTTTCAAGAATTCATCGATTTATAAAATATTGCCAGAATTCAGTTTACGCGTATTAATTTACACGATTGTAAGTATACAGACTACGTCAAAAAATATTAATTTAAATTAACTCAAGTCGACCTTAGAACGTATATTTCCTTACGCGCCCGTTATTTGTTGCAAATACGTTTATCATAAATAACAGTTTATTGAACTTTGACGTAAGTTTTGTTGTTTCGATTGAAGTTAGATCTAGCTAGACGTTAGTCGAAACTATGGAGCATGGAGATTAGAGACCAGGAGGACCATCGCCCTAGAATGTAGTGTCTCAGAAATATTGTCAAACTAAGGAGGCGCTGCGATCGCTATGTTGTCTCAATGCCTAACTTCACGTTGTCACAATAGTGACAATACTCATAAACAGCTAACTTCACAAATACTACTTACCGACGACAGCGCGTTTCTACAAATTTTCAGGGACAGGCGGGTAATGCTTTAGTATGAAGCGATGGTTCTCCTGGTCTCTAACCTCCATGCTATGGAGGGTAGAGATAAGGAGGACCAACTCGTACACGAACAAGTGGCAGTAAAAACGCGTCCAGTAAGAGTGGCCTGTGGCGCTGCAGTAGCAGTCGATAATTTTAAAGAAAGCACCAAACGTAATTAGAAAAAAATTACGCTTTCTCTCTGCAGTATTTTGTTTATATTTACTAAAACATTTTTTAGACTACGTAAATAGTTGAGGTTTTGTATACTAACATTTTACTAACTACTTGAGTCATTAAATTTTTTAAATATTTGAACTCGGCTAACTTTACTCCATTTATAACATCTATGTTCATATTAAAACTATTCGCACGTCAGCGCTATTGTGGTAGGTAATGGAAACATTATTTTCAGTATACAGCTGGTCACGTTTTCAACTTTCCCCCCATATGAGTCGGTTCTCCTTATCTCTACCCTCCATAGTCGAAACCATAGATGGTCGAAACAAAGCGCGTGCAAGTGTCAGTGTCACACGAAATGCGACATCAAATGAAAGGTGGCGATAGCGCGGTAAAATTCGATGCGTTCGTTCCCAAATAATGCGTTTACCATCATAATATAATCAATTGAAATATAACATTTTTAGGCCTAAGCGTGCGTTTTTCAGAGGCAGCAATTTTATATTTTTTAATGTGCAAGGGGCATCAGTATAAGCTTAAGTTCAAGTTTGTGGGGTCACCGACCTTGTCCCACGGCTGCCATTTTGGAAAAACAAGTGTAAAGAGTTTTCGCGCTATATCTCGTAAACTAGCAACCCTACAAAAAAAATATAAAGCAACATTTGTATTAAATAAATTTGTCTACAACTTTGATTCTATTACTTTACATCTTAAAATGGAAAATAAAAAAGTTATATAACTTTTTTTCTGGTCATTTTACAATAAAATGACATCGGAGCAATCTTATAGAGGGTTCCTTAACGAATAATTTTCACTATAATTTTTTAATTTAATTCATTTATCTGGGTTTTACAGCGCCCCGAATTTGAACGGGTTCTTCAATACTCGCAAGAATACGATAAAAACGAAATATTATTAAGGCTTAGTTTTTTATTATATATTTTTTTAACCACATAGCTTATCATTTTCTTTGCTGCCTCTGAAAAATGCAACCCTAAATGTAACTTTTCAATAGACTATAATATTATATTAAATTAATTAAATATTGAGGTACTTACATAAAATTTATATTGTGACAAAAAACATTAAAAAAATATTTTTAACAATATTAATTAGTGGTCCACCTAGGTCCTGGACCCAGCCCAGGGGGGGGTCATGACCCCCATGACCCCCCCCCTGGATCCGCCGTTGGGTGGACTATGGACCAATCCTCTTGTATTGAAGGGAGGCCTCGCAATGAAAAGTTAAAAAGAGAATCTAGATGTCTTAAATATTTCAATAAAACACACAGATGAATCTATATATTATTTGAACAGATGAATCTGTTGAATTGAAATCGAATGAAATCTTTACAGAATAGCTTATATCGTCACATAATGTTACAAATAAATCAAAATATATTAGGTATATTTTCGCTTCAAAAGATAATCGTCGTATCGTTTTAATGGCCATCGGGGGACCATAGATGAGAAAGTTTTATGGCCTGCAATATATATATTACATTCATGAAAATAAATTATATAAAATCTATGGAGGATCGTAAAAAGTTCTGTGGATTGTGGATTGAATATTTATTACAAGATAAATTGTCAACGTTAATGTTTACGCTATTTTCCTTGAGGATAGACTGAGGATAGAAAAACTCGATGTTTTCCATTTTCTAAAACCTTACTAACTAATAAAAACATACTAAACAAAAGTGATATACCTATGTGTACACGTATATATATAATGAAAAATGATGATCAGCGTTGATACGCTTCACACGGCTTCGATTCACACGGTAAAATTTTATCGAATGAGACAACTTTTTTGGACTTTAAAATACAGACTATGGTAAGAAAAATAAACTAATAGAAATCATCATTGCCAACTACTTAATTGTGCATTCAAGACCATTTGCATTAATTCCTTCATTTTCGATTTTCTTATTGACTACAAAGAGTTTCAGTTAAGCACAGATCACTTGAAGAGAAAACCTAGCAAGTTTTCGTAAGACATGTGAAGTCCGCCAACACGCACTAGGCCAGCGTGGCCTGTGCCCAGCAGTGGAACATTAAAAAAAGGGGCAGATGACAGATCACTTCGCCAACCTTGCCCGCACGTAGAAGCCCATTTTCGAAATTTTTATTTGGTACCAAAATAGCGACTCACCCTTGTTTCTTTCGGGTTCCTTTAACTATTAGTTTAGATGTATCAGAAAAAACATTCAACAGTAAAAAGTATCTTATATGTTGTTGGCATGAAAATACCAAAAATTGTGGAAATTTTCTATAGCAATAACTGTTATTACATTAGGGTTCTCGTGCAGCGTTCCTGCACTGGCAGAAAGACGAAAAATTAAAAACTATAGATTTTATTTTATGCACAACTTACCAACCTTGAGTACCTCTACCTTCAGTATTTTATAATAATAATTGATATGTAAATTCAACATTTTATGTTAAATATTCTATAGGTACTCTATATATCCATTAAATAAACAACGTAAAATCCGTCACGTTTTTGAATAAACGAAAAAGCGTGTTTTTTAATCAATTACTTACCTTAACAGGAAGTACAACGTACACATTATTTAATTGGCTTTCCTTTTAAAATTTCCTTTGTTACAAAAAAATATACTAAATAAATAACAAACAGTACTACAACTTATGAAGAAAAGCTTAATTAGAGGCCATTGACTTTTATACATAGAAAATTGCGCTTATATTAGCACGCAGCTTTGCCGTGGAAGTACCTACTACCCCCATAAAGATACGCCAAAAATATCGATATAAAGTAGCAATACCGTTATACCCCTCTTACATTTCGTTCGGTAAATTAGATCGTTAGAAATCCATATCCATTATGTATATCCTCTTTCGAATAATCTCCCCCTCAATCCTCTTCATCTCAGGTATCAAGATAAGCTACGATATGATGCTCCTAGGAATGCAAACGTGCTACGTGTACGTTTACGAGCACTAATCAGTAGCCGTATACTTTATTGTACTTATATCTTTGTGGTAAAAAAAATAATAATAGATAATAATTGTTCCTATATTGCTCTCTTTGTTGTTCCTATATAGTGTGTATTGCCATTTTTTTCTTAGAATAGTAAACATAATAATATACAAAGAATATTAGTTAGTTACACATAATTTACTATACAGGTGGTTAATAAAAATGACGTTATTTTTTTAAATCGACTTTACAACTCAGAAATACATTTAAACTTTTAAACGTTCTAAAAGCCTCTTGAATACTTGAGCAGTTGTTGTTCAAGTGTCATTAAAAATGAACATTTCGGTATATTCGCTTTTTAAGCCACTATTAGAATCAATATTTGAACAAAGTTTTTTATTTCTGGCGTTTTACAAGAAAAATAATGACGATTTTATAAAAATGTTGGTTTTTATCAAATTTCACTTAAGTGTGTCTTTGCCAGCCTTACTAACCTAGATCCAATTCCCCTCGAAATCCATTTCCCTTATTAAGGTTAAGAGCTCGTTGAAATTCATAGCGTTCTAAGCAAACATCAAATTATTAACAGCACTCAAGGCCTATTGCCGTGTGGAGAAACTTTCTCAAGATAAGGCACACGCCCTACTAAGATCATATCTATTACACTCTTTCGTGCTGAAAACTTAATTTCATAGACCTAACGATAGAATTTGCTGACCTGTAATATAATAGAGAATGCAGAAGCTTCATCTTCCTTATCTTTCTGCTTTTATTGTATATACGAGTAGGTATGTATAAAACACAGAAGAAAATCAAAAATTACAGATCATTTATGAATCAAACAAATAAGTATATCAGGAATGAATAAGTAAATTATGTTATTGGCAATCCTATCATGTTATTGAAGTCTAATACAATCAGTAGTATGAATATTATGGTAGGTAATTATTATTAGTCCCGCTGAGTTTCTTTCGCCAGTTCTTCTCAGGTCAGTGTTTTCTTCCTTCCGAACTGGTAGTAGACTCATGACGTTCAGTAAAAAATTGTAATAATTTCATGCTGAATAAAATATTTTGAATTTAAATTTAAGCATTATTTAGCATTATTATATATTTTTATAATGACTCTATCCTCTATTAGAGGAGAAAAAGGACCAAAAATTCCAACACTAAAAACAAACGACCAACACTAAGTAAAATGTTGTAATAATTAATACATTTAAATAAAATTGAAGTGTCTAAATGCATATGAAAGTAAATACGGTACTTATATCAAAAAATCTATTTTTTATAGTTTTTGTCTGTCTGTCTGTTTGTTTGTTCTGGCTAAACTCTGAAACAGCTACACCGATTTTGATGGGACTTTTAGTAAAAGTCTTTTACTAGCAGATAGTTAATATTATAAGGAATAATGTAGTCATGTGTTTATATTTATAATTTATTATATACTTATGTATTCTGAATATGTGTAATGTATAAACGATCTGGTATCTGCAACACAATGCTCGTGCCTTATTATACTATTTATTTTTATTTATTTATTTATATTTTATATGCCATGATATTTATATATAAGTATATAAAATGTAAACATATACAAGTATATAAAATAAAAAGGCAGTGGTAGGCCAGCGGTAACGCGTCGCTTGTATAACCGAGTGATGCGGGTTCGAATCCGGGTCTCGCACCTCTCATATTTTCATGTGCGAATCATTTCTATCCTGATTACCACTTGTCTTACGGTGAAGGAAAATATCGTGAGGAAACCTGCATGTCTGAGAAAACCTAGTAAGTTTTCGTAACACATGTGAGGTCCGCCAACACGTACTGGGCCAGCTCGGTGGACTATGGCCTGATCCCCCTCGTATTGAGGGAGGCCCGCGCCCAGCAGTGGGACGTTAAAAAGGGCTGATGATGAAAATATAAACACATACCATATATCCAATAGTATGATTTATGTTATTGCATAATAAATTTCTATTTCATCTTAGCTATTTGCTTCACGATTTAATCTTTATAAAGTTATCACCATCTGTGAGCTGGTATTTATGCCAATTTTCAAACTAAAATTACCGTACGTTTTACATATTTATGAATTTATAGATAAAAAAGGAATGAAATGGTCAGTCTGTGCATACATCAAATATGGTTTTGAGAATTTATGGTTTAAATTAATTTAATTCCGAAGGGTGGAACTCCGAACTTTACACAATATATCACACTTTTTGGTCATCATTAAAGTATCATTTAACCATATCCCACAAAAGAAATATAACATGGATAAATACAAAATTTAATTATTTTTTCACCTTGAACGAATGACTGAACATTTTTTAACTAACTTTGTTAAACGAATATACGATATTATATATAAGTATATAAAATTTATATATAAGTATATAAAATGTAAACATATACAAGTATATAAAATAAAAAGGCAGTGGTAGGCCAGCGGTAACGCGTCGCTTGTATAACCGAGTGATGCGGGTTCGAATCCGGGTCTCGCACCTCTCATATTTTCATGTGCGAATCATTTCTATCCTGATTACCACTTGTCTTACGGTGAAGGAAAATATCGTGAGGAAACCTGCATGTCTGAGAAAACCTAGTAAGTTTTCGTAACACATGTGAGGTCCGCCAACACGTACTGGGCCAGCTCGGTGGACTATGGCCTGATCCCCCTCGTATTGAGGGAGGCCCGCGCCCAGCAGTGGGACGTTAAAAAGGGCTGATGATGAAAATATAAACACATACCATATATCCAATAGTATGATTTATGTTATTGCATAATAAATTTCTATTTCATCTTAGCTATTTGCTTCACGATTTAATCTTTATAAAGTTATCACCATCTGTGAGCTGGTATTTATGCCAATTTTCAAACTAAAATTACCGTACGTTTTACATATTTATGAATTTATAGATAAAAAAGGAATGAAATGGTCAGTCTGTGCATACATCAAATATGGTTTTGAGAATTTATGGTTTAAATTAATTTAATTCCGAAGGGTGGAACTCCGAACTTTACACAATATATCACACTTTTTGGTCATCATTAAAGTATCATTTAACCATATCCCACAAAAGAAATATAACATGGATAAATACAAAATTTAATTATTTTTTCACCTTGAACGAATGACTGAACATTTTTTAACTAACTTTGTTAAACGAATATACGAGGCTATAATTTTATGATTTCTTCCAAACATATAAAACACTAGTTACTGTTAAAAATGAGTATATTAGTGTAAATAAATTTGAACTGAAATGGCTTCTAACTTCTAAGTAGCCATACATACAGTCACCCTGCAGGCTACACTTTTAATAATGCGGTCCCCTCGTCGAAAGATAGACGACGGAATTACTTAACGTATTTATGATAAGTATTTTTTTATTGACAATCAAATTCCGATCCAATGCATGGCTTAGGATTAAATTAGGTATCCGATTCAAGTGT
Source organism: Boloria euphrosyne (assembly GCA_951802675.2). Taxonomy (NCBI): domain Eukaryota; kingdom Metazoa; phylum Arthropoda; class Insecta; order Lepidoptera; family Nymphalidae; genus Boloria; species Boloria euphrosyne. Next base: position 9,213,693 of record OX637871.1, on the reverse strand, counting down.
ATAAATACGCAGCCTATACACTACACAGCGAACTTGTTAGTGAAACGATTAAGCGCTGAGGAGCTGTCTTTAGAGAGTACTGCTTCTTTCTTCTATTTTCGGTATGTTTTTGTTATATAAATTGAACTTAATAAAAGTAAATCGATTATAATAAATAACTAATAAGCAGTTCATGTTTGATGTTTTGAATTTGGACCGCCCGCGCCAATTACTTGTACCTACATATTATGTACTCGTATATAAAAGTCGTATACTTACTTAGGAAACACGAAAAACTTCGTATTGAAATAATTAATCTCCTAAACTCTGGTACAAACAAAACTCCAAAGTTGATACTCTAGCGGCTTAACTTCACATATTACATGTATAAGGTATGGTATGGTATGGTATGAGCGGGCTGGTTTCCGCAACTCGACGACTGTGCGCCTATAATTTTGCGTGTGTTATTATGTATAAGGAATAAGTATTATTATTTTGCATTTGGTAGTGCTCTACTTTTATCAAGTAGGTAGGTAATAAAGTACATATTTTTAACTTAAGTAGCATGTACATTGTACATACATTTGTTTAGCAACAACATATGGTATAGGAACCTGTTGTACCTTGACACCCTTTGTACCTAGAGCCACTTATTTTTTTGAAATTTTCGTGCCTTTTTTCCGTCTCTTTGTCTATGGTATAGTGAACTTTGATAAGACTAATCAACATGAAGTTAGTTGCAGGCGGTTATTGCATCGAGTTTGCATGGGAGATCACTTTAACGTTTTCGCTGCAAAAAAGTAAGATATTTAATATTTTTCATTTCTTTCATTACTTCTGTTATTTACTACATAAATTTTTAAAACCTTTTGATTTAAACAAGTACTTTATCCAAGTTTAGAATGTAGTATGCTTATTTGAGTTAATCATAACCTCCATATTTACATGTGCGAATAAAGATAAAAGGGTAGGGGTGTTGTACCTTGGTCATATGGTCAAGGTACCTACATTCAAATGTATTCTTGTTAATTCTGTTTAGGAACGCACATACTTATTATTTTGTTGTTTTTTATACAGGTAAATGCCTCGTAGCAAAAACAAAATCAAACGGACTCCTATTGCTAAAACAGCACTTTTTAGTGCTATTAAACTAGTTAAAGAAAAAAATTGGATTAGTTAAGCATAAAATTAATACTGGGGACGTAGCGCCTATTCGACAACGACCTAGACGAATACCTTGGGCTAAGGAAGGTGAATACTTTGTTGGCTAAATAGTGTCTGTCAGTGAAGAGGGTGCTCTTATAAAATCTATGAAGAAGTCGCTAAAAAACTGGAAATGGCCAGAAAAAGAAGATCTCAACTTATACCAATGGTTAGATATTAAGGAAAAAATAAAGAATATTACTCAGTTCCTGAAATGAATAAATACTCGGAGTTTATTGATTAACTAAGAAACGCTTAGTCCAAATATTAGTCAGTACGAAGAGAATAAAGACTTGTTGCTAATGTGATTAAAATGTTTAAGTTAGGTGTTACGAAAAATACTGATTTATTCATATAAATTCTGTTAATTGATATATCATAGATATTAGATAAGATTATAAAGATATTTATAGACGTGTAGAAGCTGGAAATAATAAAAATATTTGCTATTTGTCGAGAAATATGGATTTTATTTGATGAGTTCTAACTATGACCAAGGTACAACATAGGCGGATCTAGGTACATCACCACTGTTGTACCTTGATCAACATTCCATACTTTTTTTAGTTTATGTAAAACCTGTAAAAAGGATGATCTATGCTTTTGTATAATTTATATTATGAACCACATTAGTTCGTCTAACAGCTAAAATTTGTTTAATCGCAATAGTTATAACCGCTTTTTTTCAAAAAATCGTTGAATGAAAAAGTGACCAAGGTACAACAGGTTCCCATATGTTGCGATTTGTTTTTATTTATTTCAATAACTTCTGTACTGCATATTTTAAGATATTTTCAACCGACTTCCAAAACGGAGGAAGTTCTCAATTCGTCTGTATTTTTTTTTATATTGTTACCCCAGAACTTTCGACTGGGTGAACGAATTTTGATGATTCTTTTTTTATTTTGAAAGCTGGTGCTTCCCGTGTGGTCCCATTTTAATTTCGTTTAGTTCTGACAATGGCATCCATGAGAAAACCATATTAGTCTTAAATTTGCATTAGGCATATTCTTGACAAACACACGAATAACTCAATAGGTATGACGTCAATCGATTTCGATGATTCTTTTTTTATTGGAAAGGTTCTACTTCACGGAATTTTAGATGAGAGTTTGTTTAGGTTCTGATTATGGGATACTGATTGAGTCACCTGCCGTAACGTCGTTATCATATTAATGAGCTGATGATAGAAAGAACAACTCCTCAACGGTTATGAACCGGGCTTATGATCTGATAGTAATATTCTTTCAGGCTATTAGGTTTATATGATAGTAGAAGGTAATTATTTATAATCATTACCGTCTGGAAGTTAGGTGGAAAAATGGACGTGGATAAATTTGGATTTGCCTAGCCGAAACTGAACTCATTGACACACATGAACTGACTCATTAGAGCAGTGGTTTAGTTGGCCTACCCAATACCTATATTATATTAAAATAAAATACGTATCTACTTTCCGCAAAAAAATTAAAATAAATTATTTTTAACAAAAAAACAAAAAGCAACTTCAAAACTAAACAAATCTAAACTAAAAGATAGAATATAATACTTTTAATTGCTTTGTTATTTTTGGAGTCGGTGCCAGCCAAAGCAATAAAACTTAATAGATAATTAATTATTGATTAATCTATCATTTCGTATAAATATAATTAAAATTCCGTTCGAAAGTTCATTGCAAAGGCAGGATAAAACTGTTCTGGGCTAATTACTTATTAAATTTAAATATGCAGTAAAGTAATTAGAAATAACTACATAATATACTAGTTCAAGGAATCTTATTCAATGTGGTTCAACCAAATGACATCCATCGATCATTAACCTTTGACTTGAGAAGATAACGCAATTTAAAGCCCTAAGATATTTATTTAAAATAGCAGTATCAGTATCGTAACTGTGAATGAAGATTGTTATTATAATACTAATTTTTATACTACTTATTATATTATTTAATACCTAATAATAATGAATTCTATCAGGGTTATTGTAAGGACTATGAGTCAGTGGGAGCCTTTAAAAAAAGTGGGGATTATTGGTGTGCCCTTTGAAAAAGGGCAGAAGAAATATGGAGTTAGCGTCGCTCCAGCAGCTCTTAGGTCAGCTGGTCTCATAGAACATCTCAAAGAAATAGGTAAACTTAATATGATAATATATTTTGAATGTGATGAATTTTAGTGTGCCTCATTTTTTAAAAATATTAGAAGTGCTCTTTTTTATTAAAAACTCAATTTTATAAAGATAATGGTGCAAACATTTATGGCTATGTATTTATTGAACTTAAGTTTAACAAAATGACTATCAGCAGTATGTATTTATTATATTTTTCAATTACAAACTTTTCACATCTAGCTTAATTTTTATTTTTTCTATCCAAAGTGTCTCTCAAGTCTCAAATATTCCTATCACGTAAATAATATTCCTAATAAACTTCATGTCCAATACGTTTTAGATGGCATAGATATAAAAGACTACGGTGACATCGACATCCCCGCAAGCAACCAGCCAGTATTGGTAGATAATATGGAACATCTCTCCCTTGTGTCTGCTTGTAACAAGAAAGTTTCTGAAAAAGTGTCAAAAGTGTTGAGAGATGGGCGAGTAGCTGTAACCATCGGAGGGGACCACTCTATAGGGCTTGGTGAGAAACTCGTACACATTAGTAATGTGACATTAAGTACTATTTTATAAACGCATCACTTGAAAATAATAACTAGACGAATTTGACTTAGATATTATAAAATTGTTCGGATAGGGTTTTCAGAGAAAAAATTTAATAAGTTGTCTGGCCTGATTTAGTTTCTTATTCTATAATATTTTCGTATGCACTCAAAGATTATACTTTACCGATAGACTGGACTTTTGGATAGATTGGTCTTTTGGATATTATAACTTGGTATATTATAACATTTAGGAACTGTCGATGGTCACTACAAAGTCAACGAAGATATGATTCTCCTTTGGATAGACGCGCACGCAGATATCAATACTAATAAAACGTCAGGCTCCGGTTCAGTCCATGGCATGCCCGTAGCGTTGCTTGTCAAGGAACTGTCGGATTACTGGCCTTATCTACCCACGATGGACTGGCAGGTGCCAAAGTAAGTTTCATTATCTTCATCATCTTCCCATCGTTTTATAGCCTCATAAATCTTTCCTTATGATTCCGTAGCTCAAAAGGATAAAACGGAACCCTTCTAGGATATTTTCTTGTCCACCTGTTCGTCTGTGTGACTGTCAAGGACCTTTACCTTAACCTTAACCTTTCTCGGGTTTATCAAATCATTATTAGGTGAAACTCTGCGTAAGTCTATGCGCAGTCGTAATTGTATGGATGACCAAATCTTTTTACTGGTAAACTATTACTTATTTGTACAAAAGAGAAAAATCTGAAAGCCGTAGGTATATCTATATTATTAAATATATACGGAACCTTCGATGGTTGCGGTAATTCACGTGATTATTACGCCGCGCCGGTAAGCCGGATAATATAACATAATTTTATATACATAAATTTATATTTAAAAAATAATTATATCCACAGATTTTCTATTAAAAATCTAGGCTACGTTGGCTTGCGGTCTGTAGATAAATACGAAAGGCTGGCAATAGAAAAATACGACGTGCCAGCATTCACAATGGCTGATATCGACGAGTAAGTTAAATATTTATGTCACTAAGCGCTACCTCACCTACTAGGCTGAAAGTAAAGGATTCTAAGTGCTTGCTCACTTTATCTTGAACTCGAAGAGATTACAACGTAGTTTATACACAATAAAATACAATACAGATGTTTTGTTTTTTTTTTACTTTTGAAGAAATAGTGATTGGAATTTTTAAAACTTTCGTTATTTATACGGTAAGTTTAATGTAAAAATGAATGAACACTTTTCTATTAGGCGGGTATATTTCGATTAAATTCAATAATTTTTATCTATCTAGCTCTAAATCATACAATATTGTCGTTATTAAAAAAAACAAATATACAAACAAACATCACGATTTCAGTTTCGGAATCCAAAAATCAATAAACTACATATTCCAGAAAATAGATCCAGAAGGCAAGAAACCTATTCACGTGAGCTTCGACATTGATTCTATCGACGCGATGGTAGCACCCAGCACTGGCACGCCTGGTAAGTATAGTATTGTATATAATAATAATAAAGATTTTGGAACATTAACACACAATACCTACCATTTTGTTTCGTTGTAATTGGTAATATACGTCTATATACTACTAGCAAAAAGCTGAATAACATTCTACCCAAAAAACACAAAATTGTTAATGTTTTTTTTAACAGATAACACATTTAGATATGAAGTTAAATTCTTTTTCACAAATCTATAGACGTGATAGTTTTTCAGTAAAATTTGCTACAAAATGCTCAGGTTGTGGGATAGTGTTAGGTCTCGCCTCGCTCGCCCTAATAACCTAACTAATACAACTCCAAAATACAAAAACAATACTGCTAAAAATTAAGATTAACTTTGAAAAAATAGGCCTTACAATCAATTTTATACAAAACTGCCTGTATTTTTGTCGCACTTTAAGGAAGTTCTCGGAAATTTTGATTATCGAGTAGATATAAAATTAGTTACAAAATTTAAAATTCGTCCATAACATCTAAGATCCAATTACTGAACAAAGTTTGGATATTTCAGTTCCCGGAGGCCTAACACTCCGAGAAGCTATCAAGTTGATGGAGATAATCCACGGAACCGGCCGGCTTCGAGCTATTGATCTCGTGGAAATTAATCCGGCTCTAGGTAATGCTTCCGACAGAAAAAGGACTATTGAGGCAGGACTATGTGTACTGAAAGCTGCCTTGGGTTTCTCTAGGCGGGGCACCACGCCACGCGGCGTGCTCGACCTGCCTATACAGACTCCGCCGAAAAAATCATAAATTTACAAATGTACTATTACATAATTCTGAGGTATTAATCAAATATTTATAAAGAACAATATACAGCAACATTAATCTATTCTTTCTTTTAATACTCTGCCTACCTTGTTACATTCCTTAAATCAGATATTTTGATGTAAGTTAATTTAATTCGTTTAATAATACATATATGATATAAGTATTTTATTTATACCCGCGCAAATCCATACTGTCTAGTATCTAATACTACTTACTGTTATAAAACAAAGACATGGGTTGTTTCTTTGAATGATAAATGTGTAAAGTAAGCTCTAAGACTACTGACCAGTGACCCATTTCAATATAAATTAAAATTATCGGGCACTGTTCTTATCTCAGCAAGTTAAGCTCTTGTGTGTTAGTGCTTTTAGAAATAGGTAAGTATGCCTCATATTTCAAAAATCTAACTACCTATCTAACACACGTGCGATGCGGACAAGGCTTCTCAATAGAAATAGAACAACAGAGCGAAGCGAGTTAATTTAACGGTTTAACCTCGCTTCGTTCTGTTATTAACGGCGTTAATTATAATCTTTAAATAACACTAAAAATTAACAATAACTGTCAAAAACAAATAAAATGAAAATTCTCGTAATCTATGAAATTTTTACTTCAAAGTCCTACTAACATTTCACCATCTTTTGGTTATAGCTTGTATTCAACCCTTTTTAACGTCCCACTGCTGGGCACGGGCCTCTCTCTTGTACGAGGAGGATCATAGCCCACCACGCTGGCCTAGTGAGTAGTGCGGGTTAGCGGACTGGTGATATTACTTACTAACTACACTGTATTGGTATTCCATCGTCATACACTCATGATAGATGCAGACTGCAGTTGAACAAACCTGATATTCAATGCCCTTGTACCAAGTATGAAGTATCTACGTATATTTGTATGGCTTTGGTTAAATATAAAACGTACTTTCTGTACTGATGGAACAAATAAAGCTAAGTAAGGACTCTATGTTGATCTGAAATCAATTTCATTTTTTACTTTGAACAATTAGTCTTATAACCGTTTCTCTTTCCTTTCCATTCAACAAATTAATAAAATGAGTATGTTGACTAGTACGTGTTGAAATGCGCAAAAGAACTTATATACCTATACTTGTACCTATTATATTTTTAATTTTTAACTTTATATTGATATTGACGTAACTATCATGAACGCAACATAATAGGCGTGACGACTATTTCTATTAATTTTAATTAAGATTTGACATGCTCGCTGAAATAAATAGTTACTTGCTTAAAACAAGATTACTTAAATAGTAAAAATGTTAAACATTAAAAAAAATTCACCGTTTAATATATTCTTCGTAAGTACCTGCCCACTTCAATAGTTTTAGTACATAAGTAAATCCTTAATTATATTATAAATGCGAAAGTAACTCTGTCTGTCTGTCGGCCTTTCACGCCAAAACTACTGAACCGGTTTAAATGAACTTTGGTACACAGATAATCTAGATAAAAATTTATATGGTAATTACGTCATTATTATTATAAGTATTAAAGTAGAAGTTTGAAACTTATTGTTTAGGCATTTGACTAGATATAACAAAAAAAGACATTCAAAGTTTGAAAAATTTTATCCTATAGGCCTCCTATATAACATATACTTTTATTAGAATATCTTGTCCTCGTTTGAACAATTTCAAAAAAGGAGATTCTAATTTTCTACATCTACATTTTTATCTTTATGCACTATTAGCAGACTCACCCTCGCTTTGCTCAGGTTCATTCCCTCATTTAGTTTCGACATCAAAGACACACAACCAAACTTTTATATTTACAATACTTGTTATTATGATTTTCTTATTTCATTCGTTTATTTTGACCAAAAATAAATATATTTTAGATTTTGCCTTGCATTATATCGTCACTTGCAACACGAATCGAAACAGATGACGCCATTGTGAAAAGGGTTATGGAAGAATATTTCAAAAACGTACCAGATGTACATAGTAAATATATAATTAATGAAGGACTTTCAAAAACTATAACAAAATATTTTAACGGTAAAATAAATGCATTCCCTCTTTTCAAAATCAGTGTAAAAATTGACAAGTCGCCCATCAGAATACCCTGGACTGTCGATCCAGTACAATTGGAGCCCCAATCTGAAAAACCTATAAGGAAAAGGTATCGATATGTGAAAGCTGGGAAACGTCTAATTAAAGGTTGATAAGAAAATATTGGAATTGTTTTGCGAAAATATTTTATTTTTTTTCTATATCGGTAACAAAAATGTAATTTAACAAAATATTGAGTACTTCAAACCAAAAATAGGTTATACAATAAAAAAAAATCTTCTTAATTTTTGTTTTTTTTTAAATAAGGGCACATTATTTTCTATAAAATTTGTTAAGCTTTTATGTTTTATAAGAATGTGGCTTTATAAAATCATATCTATGCCTTATTATTTCTCTAGAAATTGAGAATTAAAATCCGTTATTATCAATATAAAAGATCGATACAAATCGATTACGTATATTGTTAACGAGACATTATGATTGCAAAGTCGATGATTAGCAGAAATGTATGAACTTTTATTATTATCTTTTATCGTGCATTACACGACACAATAAAATAGCACTGACATATTACTTATTTAGTTTTCAATACATCTTCGTTCATCTACGTAGCTACTTGAATTATGAAAATCACTTGCCTAAAGAAGTCCTATATACCGAATATAGTATTAAAATAGGAATTTAAAATCAAGTATCAGTGAAAATAATTAAAACATCATTTTTAAAAATTGAAATAATTTTTCTTAACGTATGAATTCATACCGGCAAGTAAATTTATTATTGGTATATTTTATTAGTAACAGGCACTAGGGCAATTTTATTTTTATAACCAAAACCAACAATCATTTTATAATATGTATGTATTGTATATTATAAAATAACTCCCAGATTAACATTTCTTTTAAGAAAAAGATATACCAACTTTATACAAAATGGTCTAGAATTTTCTATTACTACAGTGTATTAGATAAATAGACGTAGGTCTATTCGTACGTAGTCAATTGATTGAAGAAAATAATTAATAAATATAGGGGCAGATAAAATATAGCACTTTGTCTATGCATTATTGTAATAAAAAAGTCATAAACAAAACATTAAATAATAATACCAGCTGTGTATAACAATTGGTGTAGCACTATAAGCATTCACTTTCATAACATTTTACACAATAATTTGAATATACAATGCAACAATGACTTAGAAGTTAACTTGTGGCCGGTAATGCTTTTGAAACTTATTGTTTTTGATAGACATCTTCATTTCCCATTTTGCTTGAACGCGCTTCATAAAGTGGATGTCTCGGGCTTTCCTGAAAATGACAACAAATTAAATAAATATATTACATGATATCTTAGTTTGTATCTCCTTCTTTCATGCAACATGGTTTGCTTTTATATATAAAACTAGCGGACCCGACAGACGTTGTTCTGTCCACATATAAATTTTTTATAAACTTTTCCTCCCGGTAAAATGTTTTATTACACATTCGCAAAACAACATTTACTTCGCACCTCCCAGTATGTATTCGCTGATTTAATTACCATTGCACGCACCATGGCAACGGTAATAACATGATACGTCAAACGCCATTAATGTTATAAAGATTTTTTTTAATTTACTTTTTTTCCGCACGACTTTCATATTTATACACCTTTAAAACCTTCCCTGGACTTCCACAAATAATTCAAGACCAAAATTAGCCAAATCGGTCAAGCCGTTTCATGCTATGTCGTGACAACGGAAAACGGGTTTCATTTTTATATATATAGATTATTAACACCAGACACAGGACAAAATCTAAATTTTCGTTGCAATCACTAATTATTAGAAATTAAATGCAAATCAAGCATGTAAAAGCATATTGTATACAAGTTAATATGACAAAAACGAAAATAATTGTTTCCAATGTTTATTTCTCCCTTTTAATAAAAATAAAACATATGGTACAAAATTGTTAAAAGAAAACAAGAAAAATATCTTTAGTTTGTAATTACACGAACCTAATTATATATGATAAAAAAAATCTCATTACTTTATTATATATAACATTTTTTATCTATCAATGACTATTTCTAAAAGGGCACTGTCATGGTCTTATAGATAGTTGGAAGTAGATTCCTTATCATTTCTGTGATCTTTAACCTTGGAAATGTTTTTAAAGCTGAGCTTACATCTGATGATTTCTAATATATGGAATAATTAGACATAAATCAATTTAATACACATTTCTATATTTGTTTGTCATATGTCATATGTGCAGCAACTGAGCTTTAAGATGTCTTGATTAATTGAACAAAAATATTACTTGGAAGAAATCTTTGTGACTAGAATATTATTATTAACAATAATGAAACCAGCAACTTACTTGGCCGCCAAAGCTTGTTCCTTAGGTGCCCAGCCTAATGCTCTGTAAACTCCTAATAAACGATGCAACTTCCTGTCTGACTTCTTGACAAGAGCCTGACTGTTCTGTGTTGCATTTTGCTTGTAATATCTGAAAGATAAATTTAGCTATAGATTATTATTGTGGTTGTTGGGTGTGGTGCCGAGGACGGCCCTAGCTACGTCGACCAGTTCTGATCCATTGTAGCTCCCTTCATAAAGTATATTTAGAGTTCTCCGCTTAGTCCTGTTGATTCCAGGAACTTCCAGATTTTCTGAGCAGAGAGCTTCTGTATCTCTTCTGGTTGCATGATATGCTGCCCTAGGTAGATACTTCTGCGGTGCATGAGTGGTCTGCACGAGCAGAGGATGTGCATAGCAGATTCCTCTGACTCATGGCACAGTCTGCACATTGCGGACTGACTTAGGCCGAGGGTAAACATATGTTTATTGAGTTTGCAGTGGCCGGTTAGTATTCTGGTTACTGCACTGGTTTTATACTTGTTGAGTTGAAGCAGCTCTTTTGTAAAGGTTTTAGCTATAGATACTAAGAGAACACATTTTCAATGATCTTGTGCTTTCTTCAAAACAATTAAAATGAACACAAGTTTAAAGGCTTTCATATATGCATAATTAATTAATACCTCATGAGAGATCTATGGCCAACAGTAACTCCTGATGGAAGCACCAACTGGAAATCATCACCACCTAATGTTGTAGGACCTTCCACCTCTTCATCTACATCCATATTTTCTTCACCTTCATTATGGTCAGGATATGAAGCACTATGATAAAGTTAAGAAAAATGTTTTTTAATTGTTTATATTAACCGCATCATATTAAAATAATGATTCATCCAAATAAAAGTGTTGTGTGCTTACACAGGTTAATTATTTTTTCTTTAAATTAAAATAATAAATAAAATTGTGCTAATGCATAATCAAATAAAATTATATTGTTTTCTACATATTTCTTATAAGTAAAAAAAAAATTGATAAAGCATATTTCTTTTTAAAGTAACTATAGTGCAAATATAACAAATTGAAAATATAACAATAGAAATTACAGTAGCAAAGAACAACAACAGCTGTGTAAATAAAAATATTAAATATTAATATTAAATACTTTTCAAGAGAAGTCCTACCTGTAGTCATAATAATCGGCATATTCAGCCAGTGCAATGCCCTCATGTAACATCTTACAATGGCCCTTGTCAATCATATGAGCCTGAGCTGCTTCCATAGAGTAAAATGTTCTACCAGCTTCATTACACCATAGGCACATAAAGCCTCGTGAAATCTATATAAGCACATTTAAAACATAAACAAAAATTATTCAACAAAAATACGTTAATTCCTATTAAGTTATTTAATGTCACTTACCTTTTCTCCTAGATATAATAGCAGTCCTTTGACATCCACACAATATTCTACATCAGGAATGAAAAATGAATGTGATTCTGACATGTGCTTTAAATTTTTCACCATATTCTTGCTGTGATGGCCACAAAATAAACAGTCCTTTGGTTTAATTAAGGAATCACTACCCTTAATTCGACATTCCTCCCATTCATCAGAATCAAGCTGAAATATAATAGCAGTTTTGGTTAGGCAAACTACAGTACTTACTAATCATGGTAGAAATTTAAATGTTAATCTATTAAGAGTCTACTTTACCTCCTCAATTTCTGAATCTGTTTCAATATCTTCGTCACAAGAATCTTGGGTATTTACAACAACAAATTTTCCTGGTTGCACTGAAGACTTACTTACTTCAACTTTTTCAAAACTATTACTATCTGAACTTTCCTCTTCTTCCTTTTTATCACTTAATGTCTTTTCTTCAGCTAATTTGTGTTTTTTACTATTTAAATGATTGTTATATGCGTTTTTGGAATTAAATAACTTAGAGCAACACTTGCAATAAATAGAATCATCTTTGTCGACATTTTCAGCCTGTTCCCTGTGCTGTTTTGCCCTTTCCTCGAACTCTTCCAATGTTACTGGTGGTATAGATGCGACTTTTCTTTTCAAATTATATCTGTGCCAATCTAACTTATAGTGCTCTCGTTGTAAATCAGCAGTTTTGAAAATCACTTGGCATGTTATGCACGTGTATGCATTAGACATTGTTGAAAAGAATTCTTATCACAGCCTGTTTGTAACGTTTATCACAGTTGTATGAACACGTTAGAAGGTTGAAAAATTCTTTAAATATTCCTTTGCGCGTTATGTTAATGTACAATTATTTATGACGATTATAAAATTCCTGAAATCTAGATCTACAATGTCAACTGTCAAATTGATTATTGAACTTGAAGTTTGTGGTTTTTTTTTTTATCTGGCAATACTCGTACATAGTACATTTGCCATTATCAAACAGGAGAAATTTTTTCATGCACTTAAAAAGAACGAGAGATGTTAAATTTAGGAATCATTCAGGACAGGAATAGATATAGGATAAATATATGACCTATAGATATATAGGATCTATAATAACTATATGAAATAATAAAATATATAATAATATATTTAAAATTATAACTTATATCATGAATGTATGTAAGATACTGAAGATAAAAATATTAAACCAAAATATATATATATATTTAATGTTATAAATATTTAAATCTCTATATTATTAGTAATTGTATAGTCTGAAATTATTTTATATATGTAATATTTTTTAATAAATAATAGGCAGGTAATTGAGGTTGGAAAAGGGATATGATATTCTAGTCAGGATTGCAGGAAATCGGAACGATTATATAAAGGACAAGAAAAGAAAAAATGATTTACATCGCCTGTTTCACAACCACACATACAAGAAGCGTCGCTAATAATATTTAACTTATAAAGATGAGCAGGTGTACAAGTATGGCCAAGTCTCAATCTTGAGATGATACTAGAGCACCTCCTATTAAAATTCATAGAGAAAAACCATGGTTTGGATAAGATATCAGGTTGAAGAGAGTAATAATAATTACCCTTTTGTTTACTACTGCTATCCCATAATGCTTTCCAAGATGTTTCAAGATCGGGTTTAGGTATTGATAACAAGTCTGGGCAGTAAATCTTATATGGAACAAGGTCACCGCATGAGATCGCTTCATTAGCAAGAGTGTCTGCTTTAACATTTCCTTGGATTCCAGAATGGCCAGGAATCCATGAAAATTTATTATTATATTTTTTTGATATACATATAGTTAGTAATTGTCTTATATCAAATACTATGGGACTGTGATGCTTAGTTTTAAACGGGTTCTTTACTAATGCTTGTAAAGAACTAAGTGAATCTGTAAAAATGATTGAATTATTGAGTTTAGCTATTATTATATATTCTAAGGCTTTGAAAATACCAAAGCACTCTCCAGAAAAAACAGAAGATTCTGGAGGGAGTTTTACTTTCTGAACAATATTATACTGAAGGTGATAGATTCCTACACCTACTGTACCGTTAAAATCATGTTTCGAAGCATCAGTAAATATCAGATGGGTATTTTTAAATTTATTGTTAATAATTGCATTGAATTTTTCATTAGCCATCAAAAAATCAGACTTAGCTATACCAATATTTAATATTTGTGGCGATAGGATGAGAGATTACTGGTTAGCTTAGCAACGTTAGACTGAGAATCATAGAGTATATTACTCCTGTGCCAAAGGCTCAAAGCTGCTGTGCAGTGCGGGCACTGACCTCTATAATACCACTGGACTGGCTGTTGTCAACGTGCTTTGTGGCTGCTTGATATTCGCCATTTTGGCGCTGTCCGCCGCTGTCGGACGTAGCGAGAGCTTGTGGTACTAAAACTAATGATGTCGATATAAAGATTTTTATTTTTATTAATCAATAACCGTATCATCATAATTACTACTTATGTTATATTAACAACGAAAATGCAAAATAACTTTACAGTAAACAAACACTTCTCGGTGTCATTTGCAATATACGTCAAAACTCAAAATTAGTTCTCGGGACTCTCACTAGTGGCGCTTCAAATGGACACAAAAAAATTGCTGTCAAACGCTTGGAACAGCCAGTCCAGTGGTATTAATAGAGGTCAGTGAGTGCGGGTCATTAGAACATTTTTCTAATTCAGCGCAAGATATTTTATCCATTGCGAAATCTCGCTTAGATAAATCGTGGGAAATCAACTGGAACTCGTCAAAATCTTTTAAAGGTAAACATTATGCTGCAATCCAGCCTGAGATCCCGAAACGTTCTTGGTTTTCCCGTTGCAAACAGGTGGAACGATGGGTTATATCTACCATTTGCAATATTTTATGTACAGCTTTAACTATGTTCTAGAACTCTATTATACGCTAACAAACCAGACCTGCTTCGTTGGACGTAAGTTAAAATATATAAAACGGTTTCTAACCGGGTCTAACAGACTGACAGACAAATATTCTCATTCACAAGATAACAAATTCTAAAAATGATACTTTGATGCAAGCACCGTATATTCTTTCATATGCAAGAGAAAATCTGTTAATTCGAAATTAAGAACAGACACTTCAATTTTATCTTAATTAAGTACAATGATGTTATACAGGACTAGATACGCAATGTACGGCGTCGGTACGTGACAAGGTTGGATATGTCCGCTAACATAATATAAGAACTCAGTTGTCAGCTTGATGTCATAAGAGTGATTGCTTGGCAACATGGAGATTAGAAATCTCCATGGCTTGGCAACATGAACCTACTATACATATTCATGCTTGGCAATAAAAAAATACATAATGGTGAAATGTGTAGTTAAAGTGTGCCAATCACGGTCTCAAAAGATAAATAAAGCAAGTGGTGCTACTTTTCACAAGAAAGTTTGTTAAATTTTCTTCAGATTATCCATAAAAACAATATAAGACGAAATAAATTTTTCAAACATTGTTTTGTCATTGATGACACATTAATGTAACCAGATTATTTGATTTTGAATTTCCCGGATTGTTGGGTTTAGTGAATAACGTATACATGTACTCGTATGTATGTTAGTGTAAGTGTTAATTTATTATTAAAGTCCGTTATGTTAAACGCACTGTAGTATCATACTCACTCATTGAACGAAAAAATAACACACTCACGTTCACGGCTTACTTTACCTTAATATAGACAGACATATTTTTATAGTATAATTTTTTTATAATATAAAATAATAGTATTAAAACAGCTTTGGTGCAAAAACGCTTATAATTTCGGATCCCGAACCCGTTGTACGTAAAAATAGTTATTACTTATTTCACCTTCATTTTACAGTTTTGAAATACATAATATAAATATAATATACATTTACGCACTTTTTTTAATCATCCTAATCTACCTAGTCATCCTTATCAACTTTTTTAAGTCTTTAAATCTATTGAAAGACCCATCGAACAATATTACATAGTAATTAATTCAAGCCTTGTGCAGTAAGAAAAAAAATCAAACCTTCATTCATTCTGGGGAAATTATGTTGATTAATGACAACACCTGACCGTTTGTCGATGACAATGTCTTGTCTCTTTCCAACGTAATTAGCTTGGCGTTAGAAAAAAATGAGACAAGCATACATTATTTGATCGGATTGACATATTTATGTATCAGTTTCAAAGCTACGACTTTAAACTCGTAAGTTGACACGTTTTTTTGCAATATTTTTGTTAGACATTGCTACTCTAGTCTTTTATAACTCAATGGTTAAGTATGTACTGATAAATTATAAATATTATATTTATTTCTCTATGGTCAATAATCAATATTGAAAACTGTCAACACTCAACAGTGAAAATGAATGAATGAATGAATGAATGAATGAAATGTCAATTGTCAATTCACAATTGTCATTTGTCATATTAATTTGTCAATACCACAGATCAATACTCAATACTTAGTAAATAATTTGTTAATTGTTATACTAATTAATAATTATTTTAGTAAAGTAAGAATTAACGAATAAGTATTATTAAATGTAAGGCATAGGAAAAAAGCAAAGGCCAAACTAGCCAAGGAGTTTGTCGTTTCATCAATATTAATTTTTACATTTATAACTTTTAATTGATAATTCTACTCTTAGATGTTTTTATTCTAAGATTCTACGAAATTGACCTTATTTAAAAATAATATGCTGAATAATTAAACTAGATAAAAATGCTTGAAACGGAAGAAGTAGACATTGACTATTTTACTCCTGCATCAGGGTATGTATTGGCACTAAACAAATAATATCTAAGACAAAAACATTTTAGTAATGAAATGTTTTATTTTCAGCACATCTCTTGCAAAAATTTTTAGTAGTAATCCACAAGTGGATGAAACTGAAAAAGCTTCTTTAAAATATGTTCCACCACTACCTACACAATTAGCAACAAGATCAGAAGACTCCAAGCCCACACAGTGCATATATGCTAGTGCATTATATGCATATGAATGGTACAATGGATCATCTATATTGTCTACATTATTGTAGAAAATTTTTCAAATTAATAAAAATATTAACTTTACTAATTTAAATTACAAATATTCTTGTTTTTTTTTCTTTCAGGTTAAAAGATTCTTATATATCAAAAGAAAGAGTTGGTTTTGCAATAATGAAAGTCTTGAAAACTGGAATTTATAATATTATATTATATGACTCAAATAAAACTACCTTATCATGTTTAACATTAAACCCTAAAGTGGAGATACTAATAAAAGATAATGTCAGTATATCATATTATGATAATCAAAGAAAATATTGGAATGTCTATACAAATCCACAAGAGTATAGAAATATCTTAGAAATTTTACAAAGTTTAAATGTCTGCTTGAAAGCTTCTATAGATGTAGAAAAAGATTTTATTGAAAATAGGGACATGAAAAATATTGATATTCAAGCAATATCTGTTATAGCTAACTCAAGTAAAGAAGATAAAGAAAGTGATACAGACTCATCAATCAATAGAAAAACAAAAGATTCTATTATGAAAAGAATGGCCACTATGGGACAGTCTGTTCTACCCCCAAGCAATTTGACCACCGCACAGACAAGTGACTCATCTGACACAAATGAACCATACAACCTACATAAAACTAGACATAAACTTGCAAGAGCTACAAATAAAAGACACATTGAAAAAAACTCGTTAGAATTAGAAAATGATAGCGAGTCACAATTTAATAAAATAACAACAAAACTTACCTCTCAAGAAATAACTGGGAAATCATACAAGAATAATGATCAACAAATAGTACCAATTCACACCATAGATATTCTAAAAAGTACTTTAAATGTGTCTGAAGGAACTGATGTAAATATATTAATTGCTGAACAGAGAGTCAGTAATAGTGAGTTAAGAGTGAACATGAACAGGCTGACTGATAAAGTAGATATTTTACTTGATAAAGTGAAAAACATCCAAGACGGTAACAGTAATACAAACAGTGCAAGTAACAGCTCATCAAATTTTCATAATGACATAGTTTACAAGTTGTTGAATGAATATGAGAAGAAAATTAATTACTATGAAAGCATATTAAAAGGACCTGATTGTAATAATTTTAATCAAGTTGAAATTAGAAGCAATGACAGTAATGAAAAAGAAGCACAAGTTAAAAGCATATCAAAAGTTGAATCATTTGAGGAGAAAGAAATAGAAATAAATGAACTTAAAAAACAAATAAAAACCTTATCAGATAAATTAAATGAACAAGCACAATTAAATAACTCCAATAATAATCTACTAAAAGAAGTAGATTACTTAAAGGACCATTTAACTGCAAAGGATAATGAAATAACCAAATTAAACAATCAAGTTGAAAATTTAAAATTGATTAATATGAAGAACGATATAGCAAATAAAATCAAAGAAATAATGAATGATACATTTCAAACTATATCAGCAAATTTTGATAATGAGGAGAACTACACTGGTGCTGCTATAAAAAGTATAGTAGCTTCAATTATTAAAAAAACAACTATGGACTGTTTAAAAGATACCTAAAAGAAATATAAACCAAATTATGTTGAAATTTAAATTTTAAGAACAAGTTTTATACTTCCAAGAATAGTGCAAATATTTTAGATTTTTATTAAAGGCATATAACAAATTATAACAGAATACATCAGATGTACATTTACTATTTTTATTAGACTTTAAGAACTATTATCAAAAGCCTTATGTAAATTTATAAATTATATTGATTAAAACATTCTTACTGAAGCTTTAATTATTTGATGGACTGCTTTACTAAATAATTTATTTTGTAAGGCTACATAATAAAAATTATAATAAATTAATAATTCCAAAAATTAAGATGTGTGTGTGTCAGACTTCAGTATTTGTTAATTGTTATTTTTATAAGTCATCCATAATTATACTACATAAATCTGCGTGAATCGAATAACGTTTATAATTTATATTTTGGGCCACACTATGACAAATCCTGTGTTATGCTATCAATTATCAAACCATTATCAAACTATGAACCATGGAGGTTAGAGACCAGGGGGACCATCGCCCTAGAATGTAGTGTCTCAGAAATATTGTCAAACTAAGGAGGCGCTGCGATCGCTATGTTGTCTCAATGCCTAACTTCACGTTGTGACAATACCACTGACCTGACCTCTATAATACCACTGGACTGGCTGTTCCCAGTTCCAAGCGTATGACAGCAATTTTTTTGTGTCCATTTGAAGCGCCACTAGCGAGAGTCCCGAGAACTAATTTTGACTTATATTGCAAATGACAGCGAGAAGTGTTTGTTTACTGTAAAGTAATTTTGCATTTTCGTTGTTAATATAACATAAGTAGTAATTATGATGATACGGTTATTGATTAATAAAAATAAAAAAATAAAAATCTTTATATCGACATCATAGATGAAAAATAAAGATCGACATCATTAGTTTTAGTACCACAAACTCTCGCTACTTCTGACAGCGGCGGACAGCGCCAAAATGGCGAATATCAAGCAGCCACAAAAGCACGTTGACAACAGCCAGTCCAGTGGTATTTTAGATGTCAGTGAACAATACTCATAAACAGCTAACTTCACAAATTACTTTATACTTACCGACGACACAGACCGAACGTAGACCTATCGATTAAGGTCATTTTGATGTCAAAAATCCTTCGATGGGGTGCTAAAATTGTGCAGCTCAAATTTTCAGGGACAGGCGGCTAATGCTTTAAGGGCTTATTACACCTTCCTAAATTTAGTCGTCCTAATTGGAATTTAGGAAAGGAAAGCAAATTGATGTTTCTGATCACACTATCCTAAATTTAGTAACCATAGACGAATTTACAGATTCTTCCTAAATTTAGTCGTCCTAATTAGGATTTAGGAAAGGAAAGCAAAATGATGTTTCTGTGTGCTTACTCTTCAAACTAATTTCAATTCTAATCTAATGCCAATACGATTCCAATGTCAATTTTGAAGTCACGTGATTCGGTACTCTTGAAAACAATATTGTCAACATTGGATTGAAATTGGGATTGCCCCGCGATTATTTTGTTAAGAGTGAAGTTAGCTATGTTACGGGCCGCAATAGTGTCCTGTGTCGTTCTTCTTATTACGATAAACCAGTAATATGGCTTTAAAATGCTTTATCCTTTCAAAAAAAGTACTCTCACTCAAGAGTAGCGTTTACGGTGCGCCAAGCCCGATCCCGATTTCACTTAGTTCCCCAAAATGGACACGCAATTTAAAAACAATGTGGCGCTAGCGTCCAACTCAAGAGTACGAAACGTCACAATTCCAATGTCGATCGATCGGAATTAAATCCTAAATTTAGTAACCATAGACGAATTTACAGATTAAGTATAAGTTTCTACGAGTGCAACCATAGAGTATATTACTATATTATATAACGTTTTCATTAACTATAATAATAATTTTTATCATTTTTATTCCAAAGATATGTTTTTATCGTTTTTATTCAAAAGATATGGCATATCTTTATATAATTGAATAATATTAATTAGGATCTCTCTTTCCTTTGCCATTAAACTCGTTGCACTTTAACAAAATAACATTTAATTTTTAAAAAAATTTAATAACATGTGCACACGCACTACGCAGTCGTCACGTTTATTATAACAATAATAAATGTACTCTCTTTGGAGTCCAGAACAAAAATCATAGAAATAATAAACCAAAAATACTTGCTGTCCACAGATTATTAAGGTCGACTGAACGAATTAGGCGACTAAATGTTATTACACCTTCCTAATTAGGAACCATACATCCTGTATTTAGCAACCATACTTCTTCCTAATTAGGTTAGGTTAGGTTTTTAGGATTCTAACTTGCTAAATGCGATTACACTTTCCTGAATTTAGTAACTAAATCATTTAGGAGACTAAATTTAGGAAGGTGTAATAAGCCCTTTAGTATGAAGCGATGGTCCTCCTGGTCTCTAATCTCCATGCTGTGAACCGTCAGGCGTCAACCGTCAAACGGAAACTTCAAATATGACACTTAAACGCTGTTATTTCTGTTAAGTTTTAGATAAAATTAACAATCTTGTAACTTGTTTTTAAAGAAAATAATAATGCACTAACTGTTCTGAAAGAAAATATTAAATATTGAATCGATATTTTGTTTTAAACCAAATATTTAATATTATTATGTTATTATTTTTTATTGTTTTATGTACTCTCAACATAAAGAGAAGAATGGACACAATGAATTAATTTAAATAATTAAATTGTCATTCAATAATCCTAATATAATATGGAAAACTTATCATCGTCCTTGGGAGAATATGAAGATCAGGTATTTTTATATTATTCATAGAATTTTTTTATTTTTATGAATTATAGTTCATAGAATTATCTTACACTTTATCTTAGAATTCTTAATGAATATTTAATTTAACAGCTGTCGATGGTTAAAAACGCGTTACAATCAGCAAATAATGCTAGTGAACGGGAGCCCCTGTTGGCTTTAGAAGCAGAATTACAAGAACTTATTAATCTTACAAAAGAAAGTTTAGATGCTCAAAATTTTAAAGAGATACAACCTGAACCAGCAACTACCAATAATCAAGATGGTCCTACAGAATTGGACGATGAATATGCCTTATTTATGGTAAGTGGTATTACTTCCATAAAATATATTTAATTTTGTTTTTGTATTGAATCTAAATGTTAGCACTTTTTACATTTATAGAAAGAAATGGCTGAAACAGGAGCTTATGAAGAAAATAATGATAGGTCTAAAGAAGAAACACAGCACAGTGAAAATAGTGATATAGAGGTATGATAACATTTTTATTATAATATAGACTAGAGTCGAATATTGATTTTGATTATAACTGCCAAGACTAGGGTGCAAGGAGGTGCACTTGTGGGGTTCATTTACCATGAAGGAAACTATATAATCACACATGTAAAAAATATATATACACTAGCGGTGCCCGCGGCTTCGCTCGCGCTAAGAGTGAATAAAATAAAAATTTTTGCTTATATACTGTTACTTATAATGTACCAAGGACTGATTCCCCATTTAAAGTTCTGGCCCTCTTTTCTGAAAACTACTGTGTAGCATCCTGCCGTGCCGCCACTGCTGCGCTTTTTAAAACTTATTTCCTATTTTTAACCAATTTTGCTACTATGTGTATCATAATTTCTTTGTGTGTTTTTCGTTAATGATAAACTGATGTACGTGGTTCATTGTTATGGACTTATGGTAAAAATTACTGTTAAATATTTCTCCTACGCAAATTGTGCCACCCCCGTTAACCCCCATAGGTGTTGATTTTCAAAAAACGCTTAGATATGTATCTCATAATTTGTATTGCAGAGCATTATTTCAGTTTCACGCAAAATATTTCAATAGAATTAAATTTCCCATACAAACTTAGCCACCCCCTTTAACCCCCAATGGGGGTGAATTTCGAAAAACCCTGAAATACGTGTTTCATCATTTGTACTAAAAAGTATTAATTCAAAGTTGCAAAAATGTGCAATAAAAATATTTTTCTCATACAAACTTTGCCACCCCTTTTAACCCTTTTAGGGGTTGAATTTCCAAAAAATAATATGCCTATTTTCTTCTCATGAATGCAAACTATCTACATACCAAATTTCAGCAAAATCGGTTGGGTGGATTAGGCGTGAAAAGGTAACAGACAGACAGACAGACAGACAGAGTTACTTTCGCATTTATAATATTAGTATGGATTATTTAAATGAATAATAAAAAAGTTTATAATTTTAAGTTAGTAGATCAATGTGAAGAAGCAACTGCATGCTCCTGGAAATAATTCTGCCTCCACCCATGATTTTAAATGTCAAAATGTAATATTATTTTTAGGATGAATTATCTTCACTCCTTGGCATGAAATGTGCAGTGTATCATACACACACTTGGGGTGGGCAACCAAGTTTGCATAATGCTATGGTTAGCTCAGTTATTCCACGGCAAGATGACGATCAATTCAATGATCTCCAGGTATTTGTTTTTTATTTAATGTTATAGGTTGATACTTATAGAGATTATATTTTATCAATTTATAGAGATTATATTTTATCAATTTTTTTAGGTGAAAGTGTTGTTTACTCATCCAACACATGCAGAAATGTTACCATGTCCATTTTACCTCAATGGTGATTGCAAATTTAGTGATGAACAATGTAGGTGAGTTTGTATAGCTTCCATGTCTTTATTACTTAATCTTTTTGGCTTTATCATAACATTTTCTTAAATATTTTCAGATATTCTCATGGTGCTGTAGTACAATTATCAAATTTAAAAGAAGCAATAGAGCCTGATTATAATGGTATAAAAGTAGGCAGCAGAATTCTAATGAAAATAAAACCACCAGATGATGAGGTAATTAAATCTATCCGTTGTTTCATTGACGTGAAACACTTTTTGGTAACCTTAGAGGTAAAACCGCCTCGTTCGGTGTGAAGGCAAGCGGTGCAAGCTTAAAATTGTTTCCATGTTTCATTATAGGATATGAGCACGGCAACAAAATCAACAGAGAAGTATCATTTGTGGCATAGGGCTATTGTGAAAGAAGTGAACTTTGAGAAAAAATCATGTGTTGCTAAAGTTGAACACGGAGTGGCGGGGGAGAAAAGAAAATCTGCTGACCATTTTGTTTTGTTTGAAGAAATATTCCCTCTTAATAGTTAGTATGTTTATTATATATATCTATACTACTTTCTCATTTGATATTTAATATTTAGATCTTATGGTAATGGCCTGATCCCCTTTGTGTTGAAGGAAGGTCCAAGCCTAGCAGTGGGACGTTAAAAAGGGCTGAACACATACATAAGTAAGTCTTTTTTTTTCTTTTCAGCCGATGGTGATGACACCGACTCTGAAGATAGTTTGAGCGACACTGAATATCCCGATAGCAAGACAGTAAAGACTGATCACAATCAAGCTCTATTAGTAGAGAAGAGTCTCCAAAACAATGCACCTGCTATGGGCGAATGGGAGCGACATACTAGAGTGAGTATGTATTAATTCTTTTTATATTTCATGTATCACAAATTGTTATCAAGTAACATTTTTTTTTCTTAGACTTTTGCGAGTGATAGAGGATGGATTGTGGGTTACTCATAGATATAATAATACTAGGAGATCGGTCAAATCGCTGAGTTTATAAGAAGTCAGAGTGTTGCAGTCAATTAGCAGTGGCCGCTACTACATATTATGGTTATAGTTGAGCATCTCGTAATGTATCCTATTCATTGCGCGCGTACTTAGGATTGTGACATGTTTTTGTGAATAAAAGTCGGAGTATTTGTTTAAATATTGTTATTTAAATATAAAATAAAGTTATTTCGATAATTACCTATGAAAAGTTATTACATTACTTGCAAAATTATTTTAAATTGCGCAGGACGGCATTTTGAAAATAAACTGAAATTTCTTTTTAACAAACGTGAATATTAATTCATCGGACGAATCGGACGGCGAACTGGCGGTCATATATGCCCGCGGGGCATATATTACCGCCAGCCATAACCTATCTCCTTGTATTTTAAATCTGTCATTATAAAATTTTAATAATTTAGGGGAATCTAGGGATGTTGAGTGCTAGGTATCATATAGTATGTATTAATATACATTTCATCGTTTAAACTAGAAATAATTCTAAAATTTTAAAGCATATAAATGCCCTATACTATCTTGTACACAAGGCAGTATAATAATAATTGTTATTTATATGAAACTAGCAATTCCCGCGGCACCGCCCGCGCCCGAGGGATTTAAGCTAAGGGTTATAAGAATTTTTTGATGCCGAATCAAAAAAGTGAAAAATAAAAATTTGGTGTAAAACTAAAAAAATAAATATCTGGAGAGTGCCACCCTTATCACATAAGGAAATAAAAATTAGCCTACGACTTATTCTCAGACCCACATACCAAATATACATATTTTTTTTATAAAAATCGGTCAAGCCGTTTCAGAGGAGTTCAATAACAAACAACAAAATATATATTAGACACAAGTATTAAGCAATAAACATAAAATATTAAGTATAAAAGATTGTGGATGTACATTTCAATCTTATTAATATTATAATAAAGGCACTAATTTTTTTCTTTAAAATATAAAGATATCAAACAAAATTCTATTCAAGTGATGAAGTTCCCAGTCAAGCAAAAATAATAAAATCAAATACACAAAAAACAAATAGTAAACTTATTTATATGTATTATCAGTATAACCACTGAATATGATTTTTTTATTATCGAATCGGACGTATGTTACTATTTTGTTGGCATGTTTGTTACTCATATTAAAGCGGTTGGCCGATTTTGATGAAATTTAGTACAGAAATTGACTATGATCTGGATACTAAAACAACTACTGCTATGTGCTTTTATAACTATTATATTTATTGTTTATAAGTAATGTAATCAGCCCTTTTTTAACGTCCTACTGCTGGCACCTACCTCAGTACGAGGGGGATCAGGCCATAGTCCACCGCGCTGGCCTACTGCGTGTTGCGGACTTCACATGTCTTTCGAAAACTTGCTAGGTTTTCTCAGACATGCAGGTTTCCTCACGATGTTTTCCTTCACCGTAAGACAAGTGGTAATCAGGATAGAAATGATTCGCACATGAATATATCAGAGGTGCGAGACCTGGATTTTAACCCGCATCACTCGGTTATACAAGCGAGCGCGTTACCGCTGGGCTACCACTGCCTTATAAGTAGGGCCCGGATTAATATGTAAATACATATTTTTAATTTACATGATTTTCGGTCTCGAATGTGTTCTCTATATCGATTATCATATATAGATTGTGAAAAACTAATTTTTATTTTCCATATTTTTCCATATTTCATGGTTAAGTCCATATTTTAAGAAAAAATGTTACAATCATCCATATTTTCGATTTTTATATCATAGAACATCAGTTAATTCACAAAAATTGATATAATTTTACGTGTTTGCATTCTCGCCACCCCACGGCCTCGCGTGTTTCATTTCTCTCGCGTATTATTTGACGTAATTTGATTTTTGATTCTTTAACTTCATTTATTTCACATTATTTGCCCCCGCGCCGTGGTACAAGCGAGTAGCGGCTAGCGGCTAGGCGCGCGCGGCGTAATAGCGTAATAGGAAAAAAAGTTTCTGAAGCGGAAGGCCGTATTGCTGAAATAGCTAAACAAAAACTAAAGTATATTTTAGACAAAAATAAAGGATTTGATTGTCTAAAAACAATTAATAAACTTCTGTGCGGAAGTTTTGAGGGTACTGCAGACGTGCCTTACACAATTACGGAACTAAGCGTCTTTAAGTATGCTCCCATTACAATATCATGTGACGTGGAAAGATCTTTCAGCCAATATAAGGCTATGTTAGACCAAATCGACAGAGTTTTAATTTCGATAATTTAAAAAAGCATGTGATTGTGTACTGCAATCAATTTAATAAGTCAGATTTAGTGGAAGATTAATAAAACTTCATTTGTTAATTTGTACTAGGTACCTAAACATATCGCTATCTTTTTATATATTTTTTTAATGTAACTTGTAGTTACTGTAGTCATTTTTCACAATAAACAATGTTTAATATGAAAGATATTCTTATTTTATACTCCATATTTTTTCCATATTTTACATTTTTTGATCCATATTATATGTACATATTTTGAATTTTTTAATACATATTTATCCGTGCCCTACTTATAAGTAATACTAAGAAATAATTCCACTTTCAGGGTATAGGTTCGAAGATAATGCTGTCGATGGGCTACGTGCCGGGCACGGGGCTGGGCGCGGCCGCGGACGGCCGCCTGGCGCCGGTTGAGGCGCGCGTGTCCGCCGGCAAGAGCCTCGACCACTGCATGGCCATCTCTGAGAAACTAGCTGCGAAAGACCCTTTAAAAGTATGTGTGGCTAATCTAAGTTTATCAAAATAAGTTTTATATTAGATTCAACTTACTTATTTTATATATATTTATAATGTTTGCCATCTGAGTTAATTTGTAGTGACCCTACTTTCTGCGCCAGCGGTCGCGGGTTTTGAGTCTTGCAGGGGGCATTCATTTGTTGAGCACAAACGTCTGTACTCCATTCATGGGTGTTTATATTTATAATATGTATGTATTTAAAGTTATAAATGTGTAGTGTATCGACTATCTGGTATCCTTAATACAAACTTACCAAGGAACTAGATGGCACTGTCGTCAAACAACGTAAGAGCTATTAAGAATATGTATTAAATAATTTATCCTAAGACAATATATGATGTGATATTGTTTATTTTAATCCTTATAAGTTATAGTAGATAGTTTTGTCACTGTATACTTCTATCAGACTTTTACTTTATGTATGTATAAGATACATGATCTTGATACATGATTGAATCAATCATTGTCATTCTTATTATGCTATTTGCAGTTATCATTTTAACTGTAGATATCACTATGGGACTAGTTTTAACTTTTAGTGCAAAACACAAGTAGTATTCAAGTTATTTAAATAATGAGAATTTATTGCAGGTTGAACAAAAACTCAAAAGGCTTCAGAAAAGAGAAGAAGAACGCAACAAAAGAGCTTATGAAAGAGAGAAAGAAAGAGAGAGAAGAAATGTATTCAATTTTCTTAACAACACTATTGGAAACAAATCAGAAGCGTCTGAGCCTGCAACAAATGCCTTATCTATTGATGTAAAGCAATCCTCAAGTAAAGATTTAAACATTGAAAAGTTTAAAGTGGAACAGGATTGCAAGAAGGTAGAGAACGAAATTTTAAAATTAAACAATAGCCTCTTGAAGTACCCGCAAGGTACTAACGGTCATAGAAGTATTAGTATGCAGATAGCAGAAAAAAATAAAGAGTTGAATATAATGCGGAATAAGGAAAAACAAATACTAAATGAACAGAAGCAAAGAAAAGATAAACATAAAATGACAGTGTTTTAACATTTGTTAATTTTATTAAAATGCTTAGTTAACATTTGCATTGTTTATTGCTTTTCATTTAAACTTTATTTCAATGATTATGGAGAACACATTATTGACATTTTAAAATAGAGGAGATACTCGCTTGACCTTTCATTTTTGGTTTCATTTAAGTTACAAATAATTAAAAGTCTACCTTTTCTTTCCCGGCCGCACAAAAAACGGCGCATGCGCTGTTTCCCGAGGTGTTTACGTTACGAGCGCGCGAAACTTGAGATTGAATGTTTTCGTTTCTGAGAACTTTTTGTTTATGTCATAAGGTGTTCGAGTTACATTTCTCGCTAGCCACTTATACACACGATAAGATGAAACATAAACAATATCAAGTGGATGTTTATTTTATTTACAAGAGGACTTTGTTTAGACCAAATTCGAGTCTACCCGCACGATAAAAAAAAAACATAAAAATTGATATCATAAAAGAATGTAAATACTAACGAATACTTATTTGTTTTACGTAATTTCTCGATTTCTTCATAGGTCGTGTTATTATATACAAGCTATATTTAACTCTCAGAACCTGTTTAAGTCAATTCCGTACATTTTGTTATAACCTTATAAGCATATGATTCTGTATGAATGAGTGGTGTGCAACGAGCCATTTGAATTTTATAATAGGGTTTCAGGATTACATATACAA
The DNA here is from genome assembly GCA_951802675.2 of Boloria euphrosyne. NCBI lineage: Eukaryota > Metazoa > Arthropoda > Insecta > Lepidoptera > Nymphalidae > Boloria > Boloria euphrosyne. The sequence goes on along the minus strand of OX637871.1, from coordinate 9,185,132 downwards.
TAATAAAACACAGTTATAATTACAAATTTCTATATTTACATGTGATGTTTTTAGTTTAAAATAAGCGTACATGGCATATAATTACAATTAATATATGAAATATTTTTCTCTATAAATTAGATTTTTGTACTATCAAACAATATTACACAGAACTTATACATGTTAATGGGTAGTGTGACTAGCAAATAATATTTGCTGATTATATATAATTGTAATATTTTAGTGACAGTGGGTCAAAGTTTTACGACTTAAACTATCTAATATTATCTACGCTATACCTACATTAGGTATGGAACCGAAGCTTCAGAAGCTCGATTATGTAATTCACAAGCTAATTTTAAATTTTGCATATAGAATCCTCTAGAATCTAATATTTTATTATATCTAGATTAAAAATGAGTATAAGGTGATTACGATTAATTTTGCATAGTAAAATTATTTTCCGAATAGTAAAATTAGGTATAACGACATACTCTTAAATTTGCTACATGAGCAAGACGCATTTGTACTTTCCATTATCCCAACGGTTTAGTAAACGTATTCATATTCATATAATATTATATAACAGCAATATGCCAATACACTAACAAGATCTAATTTGAGAGAATTGTCAAAAGATACCAAATGTGCTAACACTTCAACAAATGTTAAGATGATACATATATTTAGAATAAATAAAACGATCAGATTTAATCTGGCGTCACACCTTTATTATGAAGTAAGGTACAATTTAACATTTCGAATCACTTTGTAGTTATGTATTTCAAAATTCAATGTTATTGTATTCATAAGAATAATATTATATTACGTAACTAGCGTCGCAGCGAATATAAGATGTACTTGTATTTTTGACACATTCACTTTGAAAATTGTTTTTGTTGATGCAAAGAAAATACGAATATTATTATTTATTAGTAATATTAACCTAATAATATTTTCATTGCACGTTTGAATTATTTAACATAATTCGTCTGAAATTTCACTATCGTTGTAAAATTTCTTCCCCTTCATTACTTTAGGTGCTCCGCCATATTACTACTGAATACCTTTCGGCCGTGTACTGACATATGCGTTTGTCATGTTAAGATTCATTAATACATGTTAACATGCCACATATCCTCCTCCCGTACGTTTAACTTACATTACACGCTAGTATCTAATGCATTGAAAATTCACAAGACATAAAATTTCCTAAACGAATTAATCACAGAGATTTGTTGAACTCAAGACCTTCACCTTCCATTCGGCTCTTTCATTCTCAATTTACAATCGGCACGTACAGACGCTTCAACATTTATTATAGAGAGTGACAAGTTTAAGAGAGACTTTGTACTAGACTAAGTGTTGAACATCGTAACGTAACAAATAAGTACACGTATGAGACTCCTTGGCGCGATAACCTATGCTTGTGATGTCTTTATTTAACGTACATTGTGATCATGGAATTACGTATGAGGAATCTGTTTGTATGGAAAGAATGAATGAGATTCACATGTTATCTTGACGACAACTGGTGTTTGTTACTGAGCAGTCAATTCCTCTTTAAAGCATACATTTAAAGTATATTGTGATGGATACAACAGTGGGTGACACTTGTGCGTGTTTGTATGCTACAGAGTTGCTATATTTTGCACAAATATTTTGTTATTTCTTGCAGCGTAATGAAGGAGGGATATCATAGTATATCTAAGGTATGTACAAATACTAGAAAATTTAAGGTAATTAACGCAACAAGCGTTTTGGATTTGTAAAATTGCATATCCATTAAAAATATGTATAAGATTTAAATTTCTAGTACCCATTGTCATCCCCTCCAACATACCCTACACTTACATGAACAGCAACCTAACACAATCAGTGTATATATACCCGTGTGTACGCATGTATATATGTATGTTTGTGTGTGTATATATCTGTGTATGTGTGTGTGGTGTCAGAGCGCAGTGCGCAGGCGTTGTACGACGCAGGCCATGGCGGCGTCCACTGTGTCGAACACTGGCACCTTGGCACGTCGCGCCAGGTCTGTCAGGTAATGGCGCCCGCGGTTATAATCCTTCACTGCTGTTTCGCTGTACTGTGGAAAGATCAAATGTTACTACTACATGAATACTGAGCGGGCATGATTGAGTAAAATGTCTGTAAAATTAACTGCACAAGTAAAAGTGATTATTTTAAAACCATCAAAATTATCACACACATTATTTTTTTAATTTTTATCTACATATTTAAAAGCTTATTCATATTCAGCCACAATTAATCTTAAACAATAACTCTTCTTGTGTAAAAGACAAAAGATATGAGACATTTTCATTCTCATCAAACATTTTCATCACTGCCCACATTCGCACATTCACACACAACACGCCCATCATATTTACCGGCTTTGCCTTGACGATGTCCATGGGCTGCACGATGAGCACGGTGTGCCGCGGGCGCAGGCCCATGTAGTGCGCCGCCAGCACCATGGCCGCGAAGCTGGGCGCCTCCGCGCTCAGCGAGAACACCAGCACACGCGACCCGAGGAGCAACTCTTCGTCATATGTACCTGGAAAAATAATATAGCCTAATGAGTACTTACATAAAACTTCAATCATACATTAAATCTGAATAAAAAATGTACTACAGAGAGATTTTGTGGACATTTGAGTGGAAAAAAATGTCATAAATTTTTTCCACTGACACAATTTTTCATATATGAAAAATTGCAATACTATATTCAAACTTCACAAGTTAAATTAGACAACATACTATACACAAATTACAATCACCTTTGAAGGGCTGCGGCGTGATATCTTCAGTAACGCTATAGAAGTCGGACGCGCTGAGCCTGTCGCTGGGACGGTCGGGCTCCGGCGCTCGCTCCCTTAGTACCACATCTGCGGGAGATTGGGGGGAGGCGGGGCAGGGCGCGCTGTGCGGCCGCGGGGAGTGCGGGGAGGGCGCGCCCTGCGCTTGCGAGTGCATGTCCCGCGAGTGGGCGCTACTGTCCGGTCTTGGCTTCTTGTCTCTGCAAGGGGACTCCGGCGCAGGCGCAGTGCGACGCGCGGGCGCGGAGAACATGCGCGTGTAGTCGTTGACTCGGGGCACTACGTATGTGAAGCCCTCCCGCCTCAATATTTCTTCTGGTCTTGTGTTATTTGACTGGAAAAAAATAAAGATGCGTTAAAATCTACAATCTTCAGAAATAAATAAATTAATGTATGAATTAAATCTAAGCATGTGATATTTGATGATTGGCGTTCAATGGGGGAGGCTTTCGTCCAGCAGTGGACGGCTATAAGCTGAAGAAGAAAAAAAAAAAATGTGATATTTAATTATTCATTAATACCGATAATTTATAACATGATTTAAGGTAGAGATGTAGAGATTTAGAGGTCATATGTCTTGTAGTTTTAGTGTTAACTCATTTTTAATATTATAATGTTCTCTTGAATAATATATACTTTTTAAAATGATAACAATAATAAATAATCACTTATAAATAATGTTTCTATGATATAGCCTATTACTTTGTGAATTTAAAAACAACTATTGTTACAAAAAAGAAAACACATCAATTAACGCAACATAATATGTACCTATACCTACAGTTGAGAATATGTCATTATTTTAACTACGTTTTATCTATGAAATCTAATATGAATTACATAAATTAGTCATAGTTATATCGACTAATGGTTATCATTAGAAAAAACTAACTAATAGATGTTAGTCATTGAGTGACACCATATATTACTCATCGAAATTAACACTAAAAGTCACTGGACCTTAAAATGAGGTACATAATAAAAAACCGTTGTTTAAATATTAAACAGTAACCAAAAAGATTAGTCAATTGTTAAAAATTGTGTTAATTTGCATTTTAATGACCGAACAAGAGTAAATACCCTATATCTTATTAGTGTAAAAGTAGGTAATTATGCGTAATATGATTTGTAGGGGCGCGTGAGTGAACGCTAGTACCTACTCAGTTGATAATTACGTATGTACGTGCTATGTAAGTACGGTTTGTTTGGAAACGCATTATGCTAACAAGGGTTCGGAGAACAAGAGAGGCGCATTGTGTGCTAACTAACCACACGCCATTTAATAAACGATACTACACATTCTTTTCGGTTAAAAGATATTTATCGTAAAACGAAATATGACTCAATATGAATGTCTTTTTTTTTTGAATTTATGAAGTGTTCTGACGTCAAAGAAATTTAATTGGCACATAACAGTGCCTTTTAGGAAAAATGAATAACATCGAAGACACGTTTGGCTAAGTTCGTAGTGACCTTACTTGAGGTGTCAGCGGTTGTTGGTTCGAGACCCGCTGGGGGCATTTTTGTTTGTACTACAGTCATGAGGGTTAATATTTATAATATTATATATGTATTTAACTTTATATATGCGTAGTGTATCAACTATCTAGTATCCTATAATGCAAGCCTCGTAGCTTACCATGAAACTAGACGGTGATGTGTGTTAATAAGCCCAATATATTTAGTTTTATATTTTTTTGCGGTTTCGTGAACGCTTACATATTATCTATACATATAATAAAACTGTAGAAAAGTCGTTTTTGTACATCAAAAAAAAATACAAAAAAAATAGCCAGGGTGTTAAAGGACAACCAATAGAACCCATTTCCAGCATTTTTAGAATTTTTGTCTGTTTGTCTGTTTATTTATCCGGGCATCACGTAAAATGTACGAAAGCAATGTAGATAACTTTTATACACAACGATTATACGTAACTTTAAGTAACATTTAGTTTTTGTTTCATTGCAATCGGTTCAGTCTATCAAAAGATATTTGAGTTTAAAGTGAAGAAGTAAAGAAATTCCAGAAGTAAAATTAGGGCTATGTGCATTTGATCTCACAACTTCAAGTAACTTTTATACACAACAATATGTGCGTAAATTGAAGTAACATTAAGTTTTTTGTTTCATAGTAATCAGTTCACATCTTATAAAAAATGTAAATTAATAAAATTATAATAGTGTTTCCGAAGTAAAATATTAAAACAGCGCCATCTACGAGTACGAACTTAGACTGGACTATAACTAGAGATCAACTGCGTGCAGTATTGTTCGATAGATGTCGTTGTGCGTGTGAAGTCATTTTCTGAATCGCGGTGTTAAGATTTTCCTTGAAAGAATGACCTTCGCCCATGTCTGCCGGCAATCTTTGAGTTTTCAACCGACTTCCAAAAGGAGGAGGTTATCAATTCGTCTGTATTTTTTTTAATGTTTGTTAGCTCATAACTTTGAACTGGGTGAACCGATTTTGATGATTCTTTTTTTATTTGAAAGGTAGTGCTTCCCGTTTGTCCCATTTTAATATTTTCCAGTTCTGACAATGGCATCCATGAGAAAACCATAAAAGTCTCAAATTTGCATTAAGTATTTGCGCGACAAATGGACGAATAACTCAATATCACGCCAACCGATTTCGATGATTCTTTTTTTAATGGAAAGGATATACTTCAAGGGTAGTTTGATGAGAGTTTGGTAAAGTTCTGATGATGGGATCCATGACAAAGTATCGGAACTCTTCAATTCTTAGGAGCAAATTAACGATGCTCGGCCGAATCTTTTATAGGCTATATGGATATTTGAGTCACGTACCGTAACTGATGATGGAAGGTACAACTCCTCAACAGTTAGCAGTTTAAAGAAAATTTTTTCAATATAATACGCAATTATGGACCGATAGTTGTATACTTTCAGGCTATAAGGTTTACCTCATAATAGAAGGTAAATTTTTATAGTCATTAACACAATACGTATCTACTTTCCGCTAAAAATTTAAAAATAAATTATTTTTAACAGAAAACAAAAACCGACTTCCAAACTTAATAAATCTAAACTAAAAAGTAGAAAATAATACTTTTAAGGACTTTGTTAATTTTGAAGTCGGTGCCAGCCAAAGCAATATAACCCTAAATAGATACATATTTGATTAATCTATCAATTTATAAACATAATCAAAATAGCTGGCTGGCGCCGACTCCAAAATTAACAAAAGTCCTTAAAAGTATTATTTTCTACTTTTTAGTTTAGATTTATTAAGTTTGGAAGTCGGTTTTTGTTTTGTAGGAGTCATTAAAATTCTGTCTTTAAAGAGGTTTGTCTATGTAAAGGTCTTGAATTAAATTGATAGTATCGTAAATCGTTCGTTCGTTAATTCATTATTTCGTTTTATCTTTCAAAAAATTTTGGTTAGTTAGATTCGGTCTTAATTTCTAAGTGCGAAGTAAATAATAACTTGCAATTTGAGTCAAGTAGTTTTATTTACTTCGTAGTTTGAAATTTTATTAGTCTTCATTCTCATTTTGAAAGTTTGTGTTGTTGTAAATTGTTGATTTATTTGGTTCAATATTTTATTTGTTTGGTTCAGTTTTTATTTTGAAAATGACTTCTAGAAAAAAAAACAAACCTTTCGCAGCGTAGCCGAGATGCGAAAAGGAAGAGACTAAGTAGGTCCCAGGAATCAGAAGAAGATCGTGAAGTGAGGCTAACAGCAATTCGATTATCCGTTGCGGGGGTGGACCTAAGTATTGGATGCTTTTCTCATGGTCAACTATACGTAGCTCTTTCCCGCGTAAACAACCCCAATAACCTTTTTGTGTACGCTCCAGATGGTTCTACAGCCAATGTTGTTTATTAAGAAGCATTAGCATAAATAAATAAAAAATGATTTGTATCGGTATCCTCCAACAGCGCTTCGCACTAAAAAATACATTGTTAAGTTCCGACATCCACGCGAACGAAGTCGCGGGCACAGCTAGTATAGTAATAACAATATTGTACTTTTAAACTTTCACTGTGGTAATTTTATGTCATGAGAATAGTTTTCACTTGCCAGTTACTTTTGTATCGGTATAATCGAGGTAACATTTAGGTTTTTGGGTCAATGAGCGGCGACAGCACGAGTGGGCGAATCAATAAACCTATAAAGATGGCTTTTTCAAAGTAATCACACATTAAGAAAATTTATTCAACATTGAACTTTATTGGCGTCTAAAAGGAGCATAATAATCCTTAGCCCAGTTGCATGTAAATAGATAGCTTTGTTCCATATATGTGATATGTTGTAGCCTTGATAATGTTCTGCGTTATAAATGCTATAACCTTAGTAATCTTATTAAAAAATGTTACAGACGAGTTTTAGTAATACATTGATTTTTTTATAAAATTTAATAATAAATTGTTTTATATAATGAACTACAATAATAACTTTTTCTTTTCAATAACTTTTTCTTCTTATCCGATACCTAATGACAATCAAGGTAGGCGTATATTTTTATCGCCATTCTAATAACCTTGAGATTGACATCATTTCTTACTAGAATATTAAAGAGAAATATTTTCATAACGCTAACTTGGAGTTGGACCACAACAATTGTAATGTCAACACAAGTGTTTGATCAGATTATCATTTAGAACACATATTTATTCAAGTAGTGAGTGCTATTAAAAGGAAAAAATTATATTGTATTTATCAACATATTATTGTGTTTTATGAGTTTTATTTATCTTCTCCATTCTGTGACATTGACGGAATGATCTATGTTCAAGCGCACAGTTAAAGACCGAATTTTATCGAGTATTATTAAAAGTTATTACGAGTGATTTTGATGATAATTATTCTTTCAATAACATTTTCCAAAAAATATTGAATGTACATTGTATAGATTCGACTCAGTTGCAATTTTAATATAATATTATGTAAGTATAGATAACAAAAGTTTTCAGAAGGGACAATTATTTTCAACTTAATTTACAAATGCCATATCGTTTATGAATTATAAGGTAACCTTCATAGATACTCCTTATCGCTATTAGTGGAAAAAGAAAGGTTAAATTAAGAATTTATAGAGCACCTAATTTCAGGGACTATCCCGAGAAATATGTTGCGCTTGGAATAAATATGTTGTTGTCTTAAGGTCAATTTCACATCGATTGTTTCTTAAAAATTCAGTATTTAACGTTATTTGTGTATAACATTAAAGATACATATAATAGGACGTTGACAAAAGAGTGTTAAAAATGAGCCTAAATGCAAATAGTATAGTCTAAAACAGCGGTTCCCAAATGGTGGGCCGTAACCTGTGGAAAGCGGGATCCGTGGAAGAGGTTATATGGGTCCCGAGTTTCATCCGAAGGTTCAATAAAAATTGTCAGACATGCAACTAAATATAGAAAAAAAAAACTAATTCAATAATATTGGTATTATTTCAAGTCGAACCAGATAGTAAGGTAACACCAACACAATTAGTCTAGTTATCACAAAAATGTGGATTTAAAAAAAATACGATAAATCAGAGAGGGTGTGGCTAAAAAAGATTAGGAACTATGAGTCTATAAAGTGGGGGTACTCACAGGGAAAGCCCCGCCAAGGTAGACGTCGTGCACGGGCGCGCCCAGCATGGCGGGCAGGCGCTGCAGGCGGCGCTCCGTGCCCGGCGTGAACACCTCGCCGCTGCTGCCCGACGCCGCGCCCGACTCCGTCTGGGACTCCGCGCTTCTGTTGCCGCCGTTCTGGAATTAATTTGCTTTTCCATAATACTATCTTAGATTCACGCTAATATTTAACAATTTAAATAAAACTATCTTTGCAAACTTATTTTCATATTAAATTTTATTTATGTAGAAAAGCGCCAAGACTGTACCACCGGGCAAGTTAAGTTTTTGGCGATCAATGTGTTATTATTATTGGATTACTCATTATAAAGGTGAAAGTTTTAAAAATTTAATAGTCACACAGATAGCTTGTGACCTGGACTCTAGGTCCTAGAATAATAACACCCACCACTATTAAGATAAGTGCGTGCATTCAGTTTTCATCATGAAGAAGTACACAATTTACATAAACACACACGTTCAAACTTTCGTATTTATATAAATAATAATCGATAGTCAAACAAAATCAAAACTGAAACTTGCTTAACTATCACTTGACGTAACAGTTCGACTGACTCTATTACTTTATTTTCATACAGTTTTTCGTTTGAAGATTAGTCCATATTCGTTATATATTATAATGTTTGTTACAATATTCTTCGAAATATGACGTTTAGTAAATCTTTGATAAATCACATTTTATAAATTGTTCAAAACCAAAAGGAAATACCGCAAACAGAGACAATATAATCAAAAATCACTTCACACTTTCCGGTAATTTTAAGACAATGCATAATGCGTTTCTTTACGATTTACAAAGTAGTAGGTATAAGTTATAACGACCCACTTAGCCTCAACCAGAACAGGATTAATCATGACTAACGATAATATTCTCCTATGTCTTTATAACCAGTTTTAGCAACAGCTTCCGTGTGAACAGAATTTTATTTAAACATTCTTTTACAGCACCATCCATAGTTTAGTAGAAAATAACATTAAAGTTGTGCATCCTACAGTAAGCATTAACCATTAAATGTGCTATACCTAAATCATTCATCTTAAAACCTAAGGGAATATGAATGTATAATACCTTAGGGATAAACAAGGAGAGTTTCTGCCCGTACGCCCGCAGGCGCGGGTTGTGCACTCTGAGACCATTCTCGCGCGAATCCCGACTCGACACCCTCTCCGTCCCGCTCGCACCCGACGTCGCATTCGCTTCCGTCTGCTCAGATTCTGAGTGACGAGACTGGTAGTCTAAAACATTTATTATACATAAATATTGTTTCACTGAAATGCTATTAAAGTAATTATTGTTTTATCGTACTTAGTTAGATATATTGCGTTATTCACCAATCGACTTCTTTTTAATCAATAGAAACGAAACGTTTTCGAAAAATCAAAGAATCAATTTATAAAAGCTGTGGAAATTGTTTTAATTTATGACATACGTTCAAAGTACACAAAACAAACAATGTGTCAAATTTGATAAAATTAGCTATAAGACCTTGACGACTACACTTCTCTCTCGTTTACAAATACGCGATAGTTGGCTTCGAGTTTTATTTATTTTCGCAAATACGTTATTATGTCATGTCCTAAAACTTTACAAACTTTTTAATTATAAATTCAAACTTGATTAGATGATGGTTATATAAAAATAACATTAATAATATTTAAAAAGAAATGGCTAAAATAAACTCTTAAAAACGCATTGGAACAAAACTGAAAATCAAATCGGATGCAAACAAAATTATCACACCGCATGAGTCCATTCGCAGAATGAAACCTGAGTGACATGAATTTCTGAGTGAAGTGTTTAAAGTGATAAGATAAATAAGCGATGTTTACAGCCATTATGTTGAATGATTACAATTGAAAATTCTATCTGCGAGGGAAAAAGATAACGAACAGCGAACACAGCTGCAAAGTAAAATGAACGGATGAATGAAATCTATTTATACATGTCTGCATAGTGTAGATTGCGCCTTAAGCGCACCGTTACGCCTTCTCACGTAGAGAGCGACATGGCCAAAACTCCGAACTATTTAACGAGCGTGACTTGATAAATTGCAAGTTTATAGTGCATTCGTCGTTATTTACGATATACAAAGTCGGCTAGGGCGTTTTATTATTGAGTTTATGAGGATAAAATTTTCTAAATTCAATTTTCGTAAGATTAAACATAAGTACCGCCATAAAGTGCACTGTGAATAAAGAAACTAGTTCGAAGTTTTTTTCATAAAGAATTATTTACATAAAGAAAAACTTATAAGCTGCCATCGAATATACTTAATCGTCACAAAGTTTAATGACCGATATAAATATAATCAAAGTAGGTACATCGTTATGTGTATAAAGACGTATTACGTACGTCAAATTGTAAGCTATGCAGAAATATTAGATAAGTGAAAATATTCGGCCAAATTTAACTTTCTATTATAAGTATTTAACAAGTTATTTACGCATTGAAAGATTTCGTTTTTGTCCGTTATCTCAACATGAGTAACGTGTAAGTAACGGTACGCTTGTATGGGTGATAAATCAAACGCAAAGCTTGCCGTGCGTGCACGCACCGGGGGACAATGCGGGCGACGTGATCAAGTCACGCAGAGAGCGAAATGCGCGGCGAACACGCGCCCCCACGCTCGAACCCGATGTAGTTCGCGGGGATTGCGAACCTTCAACAAATAATGACAACCGGGGAAACATATAAGTACTATAATAATTCATATTATTTTCTGGCAAAATTACGAGTTTCAATGACTTGAAATTTTTCTACTATATAAACAGTTTACTCAGATGTGGAATTTTCTGAAATTAAATAAGTGTAGTAAATTATATTACCTGTATCAGCGGCTAGTTCAGCAACGGCAGCACAAAAGGTTTCAAAGTCGATGGTGTCTGCGTTAGGAGGTAAACAGCGCTCGGCGAGGTCGCGCGGCGCTCTGGTAGACTCTCGGAGAGCTTCGACTGCTCGTGCGCGGGACAAGCGCGCGTTTCTGCCGCCCGCTGCATCGTACGCACGTTTTAGCCGCAGTATCGTGTTACCAAGGGAGTGTCGAGGGTGCGTCCGCGCCCCTCGCAAGACTGCGCGAGCGCAACGCAACGCCGCGGGGATGTCTGTAAACGCGGGTAGTCCTCGGCGTTCTACCGCTTCTTGCAATGTTGCCCGCGCTCTCGATAGCTCAACGTATTCTCTGTAAATAAACATAAAACAATTCTAAAAGTCGATTACATTTATGCAATTTTAATATAGACTGCAAAGAGTTACTGGTACCTACTGGACTGTAGATGCGAATCAAGTGGACCGTTATCTTATATTTAAGCATTCTATGGTGTCCCGGGCGCTGAAGGCTCGTGTGCGATGGACCAATAAGTGTTTGTTGACGCTACGAGAAATAGAAGAGCGATAAAGATAGATAATAACGCAATGAAGAAAGAATTGTTTTTGGTTTTACTCACTGGTCTGAGATAGTTTCACGGCCGATAATCTGGTGTCGCGAGTAGGGTTTCAGTACAAGCAGCAGGTCTCGTGGGGCCGCGGCGAGGTGTGCAGCCTCCACGCTAGCCGCGACGGCTCGCGTCTCGCTGTCCAGCACGAATAGAAGAGCTCTAGCTTCAGCCTTTGCGCGATGCTCAACTTCTATTAACTCCGTCGACCAATCGTCTACTTGCTAAACATGCCAAAAAATACCAAAACATTCAATTCTGTGTGTTATGGCGTTACGTGAACTATTATTAGTTAAGTTGTTTTTTTTTTAATTAATATATAGGTAAGTATATAACGCAGGACTTCCTTGCGCGGTATGTAATCAGATTAAACAACCTGGTAACATGATTATTATTTTATTTGTTATGTAAAATTACGTAAATGGTAACCAAAAACATGTTAAGATATCAACAAAAATGGCCGTCTACATCGTATGACTCAGTTAACCAAAACCTATCAATAAAATTGTGAAAATTGAATTGATTAGTATTTGTTAATAAAATTACCATATACTTAATATACTTATTTAAAATACTTTATTATTTTATTTATTGGTGTTCATAATTTTATCTATAAGTAGTCGAAATATTTATGATATAGGTACGTGTTGTACGGTGAGTATTTTACTTAATATAATCACGTTTATTAAGTTACATGTTCAAGGAATACACATTATCTCCAATATTGCACATGACACTATGAAAATATACATATTTCAATACTCTGCCGACTGGCAATCGATTCTCGATTATTTATTTTTTGTTGCTAGAAACCTGTTAAAGAATGTTGTCATGTTTATTAATATTTAGTAACCATTAAATGTAAAATCATACTGGCGTCAAGATAAAACGAGTAGTTTACAAAGGAGTAAATAAAAAAATACACTCAATGAACTACAACTTTATAACAAACCACGTCTCTCTTAGATAATATTTATTAATTCGATTTTTAAATTTACCTACCCTTATCTCGTGCCTATTAGAGTATAGACAATAGCATATTAGGTAACTACATATAACATAATATACGAGTAGCTACTATAGAATCGACAGTCACAGTAGGTATATTCAAAGTGTTGAAATTTCAATGAATTTAAATACGAAGGTCTACAGCATACCTTTTCTGCTAATAACAAATAGGTTATTAGCTACCTACTTAAAATTATTATTATATTATACATTGTTTATTCTTTTTATAAAACCACAGTTTTTAATATTACTTTAGGTTTATTACTTTCTAAAGTACTTACCCTAATATTATTATGCTTTGACAGATTTAATCCTGTATATTTATTTATTAAATACCCTAAAGAGAATAGAACCTACGACCTAAGAGACGAAGAGACAAACAAAGCGCTAGACGATGATCGAATATGAAAATAAAAATTAAAGGCGTAATAATAAAAATGAATTAACCTTGTGTTTAAGTTCTTTCGAGATCACCGATAAAGGAGCCGATCGCTGACTACACTCTCATTAAATTACCGCCTCAGTGACCTCATCAGTCATTTCGATGATGTGTCTTATAAATTGAGCATTTTATAAGGGCATAGTACATGTCTAGTATATTAATTGTTTTAGTTAGTAAGATCAAAATAAAACTTACAGGATTGAAATATGTGATGCCCATTTTCTTAAGCATTGGTATAGCGATGTCCGATCTCCATGTGGTCGGGTTGCAGGATCCCCCGAGGAACACCTCGCACGGAGGTGGCGACGCCTCGCTGCCTGCGTAACGTTACATTATTTACTTATTCCGGAGTAGCATTAGTGCAGGAAGTGCATTTAATATTGATAAAATTGATTTAATAGATTTCCGTGGTAGTGTTTATTTTCTATGGTTTATAATGTTATTAGACACATGTATGGAACAACCAAATATGTATTGACTTTTATGGCGGAGCCAAATTGTTAAATTAATATTTAATACCATAAAAGGAAAATAATTAGATCCAACGTTAACAGGATCTACTGTATTTTTCGTTTTAATAATTTAGACTATATTAAAATTTAAAACTTCACTCTAGTGTCATCAAGGTAGATCAGAAAAGGTGGATCAGTAACTACTAACTACCTAGAAACTTATTTTTGGCTAATCCAATATTTTATGATTTTAAGATTACTTTTTTGAACATAAAATACTGTCGCATTTCATTAAGTTATCCTTTAACACTCCAGTTCACGTAAGGTATGTAAGGTCAGCGGCTTATACATATAGTGACATCATCATTATTTTCTATACACAATAATATTCGTTTAATTTTGTAATTTACGAAATTCGTTAATTACAGCTTCAAAAACTAAATAATTCCCTTGTATCGAAATCATAAATTAATATCTCGCAACGTTAATATTACATGTAAGTAGATGTACTTAGTGAAGAGCCACTGAATCAATATAGAGAATAGATTTCATCACGTGTTTATAGCACTAAACCCACGCTCTTAAATCTAACAACTACCATCGTGTCTAACGTGGTGTCTACGTCAATACTGTGAATAATGCCATTTATAGTCCTAACATAAAAGACAAAAAATGAATTAAATCGTGATTGTTTTGAATTTGTTACGCTTTTTGATATTAATTTATTTTGGAATGTAAGTGTATCCATGTAATTTACTGATTGTTGTTTAATGTATGAATAGTTGACCCTATTTCTCGGACTTGATTTGAAGCACGCTAAAGAAGTACAGTTAATTGTTAACAATTGTATTGTGGTTGAACACGCATGAAGTAACTACAAACATTTGGCAAACGAAAGATCAATCATGACCTAAAGTTTTACTTAAAGTATAATGCAAAATGTTAAATCTGTAGAGGTGCCTACGTATACGAAGCATTATTCAGACAATCCAGCAACTCATGTTATTGCCAAATGTTAATTTCTAAAATAAATGTTTTACCTTTACTGAGCTATACAAATGCAAAAAGACTTATAAATACATTTGGGTCGCTATAAATATTACTGACTAATGTGATGGTTCACCTTAAATTAGAAAGTGTTCCGCAAAGGTAAACGATCCGTTACGTTCGCACTGATCCTCATGGGTAAAACAGTCGGGAGGAGTTTAAACAAAATCCGGAAATTCGCACACTAATTTTTATACAAAACCTGTATACGATATAAAATTTTTAATAAAGAAGAATATGAATGAAACAGATGTTGATGTAGACAGTTGAAAGCATTAAAACGTGGCCAGCTCACAATTCAACTCGGGAGCCGCATTCAATGCCAGAACGAAAACGTAAACACTACGCGTAGTCAACAAACGCACTAAACATCCCTTCCTCCGCTCGCACAGACACTTAGAAAAGGTCTTTTAATCTACGCGATTTTGTAGTAAAATTATTTACGTCACTGAGTGAACACATACACAGCAAAGATGAAACACTATGTTTTTTTTTATTAACCCTACCTAATCCATAACTTGAACTTCACAGTTCTGAAAATCATACTGGTTGTAAGTTAGCATGAGTATAGTTAATAAGGTTTACGATGGTTTGAAACGCACAGGGAACTATCATTGTTGTAGGCGGCATGGTTGCGGCTGTTTCTTGACACTCGCGTCTGTGCGCGCTGCCTCGACGGACGGTCGGCGGCCGACTGGCGTTACGACAGCCAACTCTACGTCCGACTACTAGCCAATTCCGCATTTTAAAATATTCTGTTATTCCTATAGCACTACAAAGACATGACACAATTATCATGACTGTTATCCATCTTTTGAACCAGTTATTATCTTATTCATCCGTTAACGTAAACTCGATCGGGTAATTGACGATGAACACATTCGAACGCTCTACATGGCCAGTACCTATGTCACTGTTAATAATTACTATAATGAAAAACTTGACTTGATGCATAAAAATGTATTATGATAAGGATCTTAATAATGGTTGCCTATCAGAGACTTGAAAATGGTCACTGACACCAATTCATCGTGTTAATTATTATTATTCATACAAGGTTGGATGATATCCATCAATGTTATTGTCATCCGCGTTTATAAGACGTGAGAATTATTTCGAAAATTATAATTGGTCTGGAGGTAAGGTGCAATGGCCTGAAATGGTAACGACGATGTAAATTGTGATGTCATACAAGCTTAACTCACTGCTAAATATTAATTGTTATAAAAGTCATATATACACAACATTTTCAAGATCCTTAAGATTTAAAGTTGCTACTTTATATTAATTCTCTACAAGCATTAAATCTTATAAATTATGTCCTAGAGTGAATACTACCAATTGTACGTATTTTTATTTATTAATTATTAATAACGATAATCATACTAAATTAATAAACGAATAATCAATCACAAATAGTTTTAACAAAACTACTTAGTTTAAGTAATTTAGGTGTAAGTTTTTATGAGACGCATAATATTTTAATTTTTATAGTCATAAAAAATTCTTGACTTGACTTTTCTTGTTTTGTATTTAGGATTGAACATTTCAATCCTAAATCCTAATATTGTGTTTTGTTTAATTGTATATTATTTGAATTACACGTAAAGTTAAGGCCTGTCCGCACTGCGAAATTTCACCGCGCGAATTTATTCTCGCGATTTATTTTCCGCGATCGGAATTAGTTTTCGGAGTTAGCGGACAGGCCGTTACTGAATTTATATTAAGTAAGTAATTAATAGTTCTCTCTACAAATTCAGTGAAATATTTTTCAGACAAACACTTTGAAATTAATCAAACATAAATTATTAAGTATGTTAAATATTGGTAGGTTCTTAATAAACTTAAAATTTATAAATGATTTGAATTAGTTTTGTCGCGTCGCGTCGTCCTGCTTTGGGCGCACATTTCCGCACTCTGTTTATAGTTGGTGCGGAAGAACTGGGAAGGCCACACCCGCTATTTATTTGAGTTTATTTGCTTTTGAACAATGCGGAACTAAACCCTTTGTCCATAATATATATATTTAAATTTTTTCCCGTGATTGAGACACTATTTCAACTACTTTTTTCTATACAGTATCATTTACATATTATAAGTACGCAGTAGGTCTAATTCAATTTGCTTAAAATATTTAGAGACTTAAATATAATATTACTAATAAAAACCGGAACAATATGTATACATGATTTAAAACAAGCAATAAGGAAATAAAAAAAATACTTCTTTAAGATATTCAGTATTCACGTCAATGTGTCATCATTTATATGTCTCGGTCAATGTGACCGATTGTCGTTAGTACGTCCTTTAATACAATTATTAAATGTCTACATATTTTTTTAAACT
Source organism: Boloria euphrosyne (assembly GCA_951802675.2). NCBI lineage: Eukaryota > Metazoa > Arthropoda > Insecta > Lepidoptera > Nymphalidae > Boloria > Boloria euphrosyne. The sequence continues at coordinate 9,167,992 of OX637871.1, read as the reverse complement.
TAGGCATATATTTGTCGTAATGTTATATTTTTAGAACAAAAATTTTTAGCACTATTCATAATTTCTAAAACAAAAAAAAAGTTCGCTCCACTCATACGTTGGTATTTTATCTGTAACTCTCTCTCTCACTCAGATAACCAGCTGTCATCACACCAAATTTCATCAAAATCTATCCAGAGGTTTTCTCAAGATGCGTTCCCAGACAAACAGACAAAATAAAAAAATATATATTGATTCTCCCTTTATATAAATGACTGTTTCGGTAAAGTTTTCCACAAAATATTATAGTACAGTGATTCGAATCAGTCATAACTCATATCTTTAAATTTGGTTATAAACCAAATTTATACATATAGATTTTAGTAGGAAATCTATAAATAAGTCTTACCATTTACGGTAGGAATGTCGGGAGTGCGGAAGAACTCTAAAATATTAACTTTACATTTGAGTCACAACTCACAAAGCCTTATACAAATTGTTTTAGGAAACCCGTCGCGTAGTCAGTCGTGTAATCAAATTCTTGTTAAATGATTATCTTAAATTAAAGTATTTCAATGATCCGTTTCAATTACATACTGATACTACTGCACATACTATTATTATGCTACTGTATATTTCTTAGATTATTCTTTCAATTTCACAAAGAGCTATTTATGCATTTTTAACGATACCTATGTATTAAAAAGAGTTAGTTTAAAAAGTATTTAAAGTTTAAAAATAATGTAATGTTTATTTTAATATGTAGTTCTTTTGTTCTATTCTTAAAGATTGTAGCGTGATGTGAGATAACCTATAACTTGCATAAAATCAGACCCGACCTGATGACAATCAAATGAGATTTATTTACGATACATCTCTACATAAGTAGTTGAAATATTTGGTAAACCAATTATTTAGACTAGTCTAATTGATTTAGCAGTTAAAAACAGCTTATTAAAAAGTTAGGGTCATTTTTCTGACGCCATGATTTATGTTAAAAATACAATCGAATTGGGAACCTCCCCTTTTTTAAGTCGGTTGAAAAGTCAATTAAAAATTTAAAAAATATTATTTATTACCTACGGCTTGTTTAATCTAAAATTCGTTTTTTAGAAAATTATATGCTAAAATTATAAACCATAGTCTGTACGGTAATAATTGATTAATATTTATTAGTTATTACCTATAAACTAGAGGTTATCAATCAAGTCAATTGAACATGAAAGTACAAACATGAAAAGTGCCTTCTTGGATTAGACAAAATATGCGTATTCGAACAATTTGCAACGTAAGGCATAAACGATTAAGGTGAACGACAAGTGATCCATTAACAGCGCGCCCTATAATGCCCACCTGACAATTACACGACGCATTAATCAATCTTTACATAGATCCATGATAGATTGATGTCATTTTATATTAACTCGTCTCTACAAAAAGGACTATACAAAATAATATTTTTTACAAACTACATTATAAAAGGTATTTTTATGAATTTAATGTTGTATACAACTTATTATTAAAAGACAACATTGTTTGAACACTGAATAACATCCCTGTCATAGACAGATGAGGCGTGGGCACAGCGGCAGTGAACTTACGCTCGCACCGCTCGCACTGGCACGGGGATGCCGTCGTAAAGTATTTCTGGATTGGTACCGTGCGGAAAGTTAGTCATTTCACTTTATGATTTGTTTAGCGGATCTCCGTTGTATCCCATCGACCTTCCGCGAGATAAAATAAGAGTACATTAAGATCGTTTTAAAGTTATAACGGATGATAGCCGTCTTCTCTCTACATGCTGTTACTCATTCTGAAGCGACTTATATAGAGAATAGTGAGAGAGTAAGTAATGTGATTAAAACTTTAAAATTATTTATTATTATAACTGAAATCCTTACCGTTGACATGTTTGCAAATGGTATCCTTATCTCGAAATTCTTTCTCTAGGCTCCAAACGGGCGATTCCGGCTTATTCGATGATGCTCTGTAAATAAATGGTTCAGTAAATAAGCTGTATACAACAATAATTAAGTATGTAGCGTGTAATAAAATAAAGCTAAGAAATGACTCTGACGTGATCATAAGAGTTCTAGGATATTCTAAATGAGAATGCAAGTCCTCGAAGGAATGATTCAGTGCATGACCAACATTTTCTGCGACAATCAAGGGTCAACGCTCGCGTCTGTGGTACTGGCAGTGGCAGGCATCTGAACCACCACGGTTCAAGACCGGATGAACTCAAACAGTTGCAGTTGCGGCCCATTGTAACCGTCATCGACAGATTTAAACTGATTCATGTTGCACTTGAAACGGACATCGAGGGCACTAATTACGCCGTTATTACAAAACACGGCATTTATGCAGCTCGCCTTTGTTTTTGTTATTCTGCCAAAAGTCTATGCAAACACTAAAACGCCCGTTACATTTGTATGAAAAGGTGGTATAAAATCCAAAATTATAATTATCCGTTAAATAATGAGAATCAACAATTTTGACGAAACTAAGGAGCCTTAATTCGTTTCAGAACACACCCCCTGCAGCGAGTATCGTTTACACCTGATGACCAAGTCAGGTTTAAAATATTCAACATAAAAAGTTTATATATTAAAGTAGGAAAATATTTTATCTCTGAACTGTATAATCAATACTAACCTATAAAACATACTTAGGGACGAACCCAAGCAGATCGAGTGTGAATCGCTAATACACATAATACATTAGGTAAATAATATTTATACTCAAATAAGTTAGTCAAAGGTAAATATATCAAATAAAAAATAATGAGTAATTAACAATAGGTATATAAATATGATATCTACCTGGTATTAATTTAATCTGTGAATTGCTATATAGGTATGAAAGATTAAAACTGAATGTAGGAAAATAATCTTACTCCAACATACGTAAATGTTCCTATAACAAAGATTCTTTTAAAGTTTATTCTAAAAATATATATTCATTATTCAAATATGACCTCAGCCGGAAACGAATTAAATGAAACGTGTAGGTATAACTATTAGCGGTTATGAATAAGTAATTAAACTATATGTATATAATAATAATAATAAAAAAGGGATCCGAAGTGATATATTTGCGGCCATAACATACTATTTTTTTACTAAATTATATATGAAAATAGTACGGTTATACAAAATGTAATAGTACACATAATACTTACTGCCTTGTTTGTCTTGAACAACGTCTAAGTTCAGCGGCAAAAACGCAGAACTCTCCAAACGTAAGTATGAGGGATTTTCGCCTCGCACACTGGCGCGCGCAGACCAGCATTTCAAAAACTGTAACAAAAAGAAAATCTATTTGTTGAAAAGTTTACTCCATAAATTCAGATATTACTATTCTATACATATTAATAATTTTCAACCGACTTCCAAAAGGAGGAGGTTATCAATTCGTCTGTATTTAATTTTTTTTTTTTTATGTTTGTTAGCTCATAACTTTGAACTGGGTGAACCGATTTTGATGATTCTTTTTTTATTTGAAAGGTAGTGCTTCCCATGTGGTCCCATTTTAATATTTTCCAGTTCTGACAATGGCATCCATGAGAAAACCATAAAAGTCTCAAATTTGCATTAAGTATTTGCGCGACAAATGGACGAATAACTCAATATCACGCCAACCGATTTCGATGATTCTTTTTTTAATGGAAAGGATATACTTCAAGGGTAGTTTGATGAGAGTTTGGTAAAGTTCTGATGATGGGATCCATGACAAAGTATCGGAACTCTTCAATTCTTAGGAGCAAATTAACGATGCTCGGCCGAATCTTTTATAGGCTATATGGATATTTGAGTCACGTACCGTAACTGATGATGGAAGGTACAACTCCTCAACGGTTAGCAGTTTAAAGAAAATTCTTTTAATATAATACGCAATTATGGACCGATGGTTGTATACTTTCAGGCTATTAGGTTTACCTCATAATAGAAGGTAAATTTTTATAGTCATTAACACAATACGTATCTACTTTCCGCTAAAAATTTAAAAATAAATTATTTTTAACAAAAAAACAAAAACCGACTTGGAAGTCGGTTTTTGCCAGCCAAAGCAAAATAACTCTAAATAGATACATATTTGATTAATCTATCAATTATATAAAATTTAAACATAATCAAAATACCTGGCTGGCACCGACTCCAAAATTAACAAAGTCCTTAAAAGTATTATTTTCTACTTTTTAGTTTAGATTTATTAAGTTTGGAAAACAGTTTTTGTTTTTTTGTTAAAAATAATTTATTAAGACCTTATTCTAAACTATAAATGACACGAGTTAATATGCCCAATTTTTAAAACTCTACAATAGCAGCAAGATAAACTGCATCTGAACGGTTCACTTGGTTAAATTGATAAGGTTTTAAGATTTTATTTATATGTAATAAAAAAATGTTTTTATGACAATAAAGTACCAATTAAATGCAAGATTATTAAACCCTAATATGAGTAAAATTCTAATATTCAATCATGGTAATTTCTGTATTTATGCGAATATATTTTATTCGAGTATATTTTTTTAGTATATTCGTATATTTTACACTTATAATAAATTATTATTTTTTGTTTTAACTTTTAATGTAACTTGCCTTCCTTGAACATAGTGTGTCATATAGCCATTATAGGGCTGAGTAATAAAGGAAAACCTTTCAATTACAGTTCCATATGACTGCTTTATGTGTAGTCATTAAAATGATAAAAAATAATAGTAAAAAGATCTTTGTTAAATGCCGACGTCATAATTATAATTATGATGTAATATTCAAGAAAAATAGACTCTTAGTAGTAATAGTAAATAGTTGCTGCTGGTAGCTTAACTGCCATAATATTACGTATGTTACATACAATTTACTTCAGGCATAAATTTACTATGTGTTCAAGACACTTATTGTATTTACTATAATATCTATGTATGTATAAAAATAATTAGTTATTTAACCATTAGAAGGTGGCAGTAGTTTAAGTGTTAACGTATTTGTAGCGGTAAATAGGTTTCATAGATTTTAATGTGTCATAATATATTGTGTCACATTTTCATTTGTACACATAAACAATAATATAACCATAACATGTTTAGTTATGACATACGTTTATTATGTTATTTATAATTTTAAACCTAAGTATCTACATGTTCAATTATGTATGTATGTCTCTATTATGACAGAAGACCTTATATTTTTATATAGACAAAGTTTACTACGCTATCTTTACAAATAACTTACATTAAGAAGAATGAAGGGTTAATAAAATATGTATGTATGTTATTTGGCTGTACATAAACTAATTGGCTTTAAAATCGAAACATTAAAATTAACATATTGTAAGTTTAAAGATCAATTGTGAATGTAGACATATTTTCTTTGATTCGTAGGTTCAGGAATATTATTAACTGGCGATTCACCATGGTTTCGCTTGGATTTCATCCCTAGTTTCGTTATAACAGTTTGTATGGAATATTTACATAGATATGACAAGTTGTAATGGGTTTAGGTTGTATAATGTGGCCTAGTTGTAGTGTTCTTCAGTTTTGTTTGTAATTAAAGATAAAAAAAACATTATCATAAACAGTAGGTAATTGTCTTCGGAAAACATGTAATATTTCAATTAAATTTTAGTTCACAAAATTTGATCAATACAAATTACAAACATACCAACGAGCAAATATTGCAATTTAACTTACATATAATTGTGTTATTTGTGCACTTTTCTACTTATCCCTTATTTATGTTCTACTACTACTAGTCATTGATGTTATTGAAGTGAGCAATAGATGAGATCATTCCTGTGCAACACCTGGTGTGAACGCACATACGTAAACAACGAAATCACCGCTTATTCAGTTAATGAAACAGTATCAGAATATGTAACATTTTTATTGTATTCCTAAATTAGCTTTGCTAATAATAATAATGTCCTCCCGGCCGATTCCGGCCACAACGGCCAATCTCATTGAAACTAGCCAACTGCGCAGGACATATTATAAGTATAGTGCAGAAGTATACGCAGACAGTGAAATCATCTAAGCAAAATAATGATATGTCCTAAGCCTGTTTAAATATTTAAATAATGAAATACTACATTTATTATTTTGGATAAACGATATTCAAAAAAGAGACTATAAAAGACAATAGCCATTTATTTTAATTAAGTACACAGTTTGTCTTTAAATGTTACTTTGTAAGCAAAAATAATAATAAAAATGAATAAACATGATAAGTCTTCTCAGCATTACTTAGTATTTGCCATAATCTTCAACAACTGATGTTGCGAGTACAATCAACACCCGTGGCAACATTTTATATTATGTATAAGCCTTAGTGACTTCATACACCGTTCGGTGATAACGGCAATCGAGTTTAACACTTTTAGGGTTCCGTGTGGACAACTGTTTTGTCAGACAACCTCATACGTGCTTTGTTACTAGCGAGTAGCGACCTCAATTTTTTTTATGATCGATTTTTAAGAAATTAAATTATACAAATTTATTTTTACACTCGTTACAACAAATAATACATAACGTATGTAAGTAAAAATTACACAAAAATATTTGTGATACGTACATATTATGAAAGAGAACATAAAATATATCTATGAATATAAGACACGGATAAATCAATAAACATCACAATGTATGTACATTGTACATATATTATGTAGTAAGCATATTTTGTTAGAAGACGTTTGTAATCACAATTTATAAGTGTATATATTGAGTGATCCCCGTGATTTATGAGTCACAACAAGTTAACAACGGGGCGTAACCCCATACACATGTTCGTAAATTATTTCATATGACGTGCAATGCCCAGTTATTTCAAGTAGTTTATGATAGCATCAGCCGACGAAAATTGAACTAATAGATGGATTTAATACGTACGTGTTGTGGTGCAGTTGAAAAAAAATTCTACGAAAGGAAATGTTTGATTTTACAAAAAAAAAATACGACTTGTACTTTGGCTAATTCATGACACGTAAGTCTAAAGTAAGTCCTAAAATATCGTAAATATTGACTCCTGTACATTTAGTTAAAATCGGTCCAGTACTTTTACGCGAGCAACTATTAAGAATTTCGCTAAGTTACTTTTTAGTATAAGTTTAGTTACAAATATTCGCGTAAATCTAGAAAATATTTAACTAGAAGAACCCGCGGCTTCTCTCGCGCGAATTCTAATAAAAAAAGAAACTTACACACAGTTGAGAGTTAGGTATCAGATAAAGATTCTTCAAGGTCTATCATTTAGCTACTACAACCTATATGCTTTATCAACCTCGACAAAAAGTTTCAATGAAATATTACTTTCTCGGAAACATAGATAAGGTTTGACATTTAATAAATCTACAGAAATTGTAGATTTGGGATTTACCAGTATCAGGCTGCTTTCTTGCGTGATATCTTAAAAATAAACTATATACTTAAATAAAAAAAATATATGATAAAAAACTAAGCCTAATAATGGTTCGCTTTTATCGTATTCTTACGAGTATTGAAGAACCCGGTCAACTTCGGAGCGCTGTAAACCCAGATAAATTAATGAAATTATAATTATCTATTACTATTTATAAAGCTGAAGAGTTTGTTTGTTTGTTTGGTTGAACGCGCTAATCTCAGGAACTACTGGTCCGAATTGAAAAATTCTTTTTGTGTTGGATAGTCCGTTTATCGAGGAAGGCTATACTCGTACATCACGCTACGACCTATAGGAGGGGAGCATCAATGAAAAAGGTAGCAAAAACGAGAAGGTTTGATTTCAATGTATATGTTACGAAATATCATAGTTTTATAATTACTCCGCGACAAAATAATGATCACCGCGTGCAAGACGGCGGTGGCGAGGAGGGGAGGGACGCCAAAAAGAATTTGGTTTCCAGCCTTTAGAACGCGAGCGAAGCCGCGGGAAAGGCTACTATCATTATATACAGTGACGCTTTTATAGCTCTATCTCTAACAACCTACGTATATTCTCAGAAAGTTTGCAGAATGCTTTCTAAGGTTTACGCGAATATTCGACATTATAAATGAAACTACCTACCCCTTTCAGATTTTTTCGCGGATTTATTTTGATTTTTAGTTCCCGACGTTTTGAATGCTTTACAGCAATTATGGTCACGGGTGAGACTAAGGTATTCGACGTCTCAAATAAATATGCACATCCATGTCCACTAGAACTATAACTGACCAGAGTATGAACAATTTTCACAACCTCATTTTATTTTCGTTGTCCGCTTGAAGTGAAATGCCCCATATACAGATGGATCAAAATCACAGACAAGGATAGGAGCTGCTTTTTATGATCAAAGTTGTAAAAATAGTAATATTTATAATCTCAACAAAAATTTGTAATAAGTCCGTGGAATAATTTGCTATTTCAGCGGCTATAAGTATCTTACGCAGTTCCAAAAAAAATATGCTAGAATTGTCATTTTTACAGACAGCAAAAGTGCCGTGCAGAGCCTGAGAGGTGTTCCGGTAGCCTATGCTATTCTAGATATGATAAATAAAGCGATATAATCAAACATACATTTGAAATTGCAATGGTGGTTGGTTCTATCACTCATATAGTCCATTGAAATGTTATATTTTTAAGGCCTTAGCGTACGTTTCTCAGAGGACGCAATTTTATATTTTTGATGTGCAGGGCGGTCAGTATAATCTTAAGTCTACCCAGATAAATTAATGAAATAAAAGGAAATTAATCTTTAAAAACCCTCTATAAGATTGTTCTGATGTAGTTTTATTGTAAAATGATCAGAAAAAAAGTTATAACGCCCAAAAAGAAATTGTTCAACAATTTTCAGTTAATTTAATTTAATACAGATAATAATGTTCCATATTTTTTTGTAGGGTTGCTACTTTATGAGCTAATATAGTGCGAAAACCCTTTGCACCCGTTCTTTCAAAATGGCAGCGGTGGGACAAGGGCAGCGACCCTACAAACTTGAACTTAAGCTTATACTGATTCCCCCTACACATCAAAAAAATTTAATTGCGTCCTCTGAAAAACGCAACCCTATATGTAACGTTTCAATGGACTAGTATAGGTCTAGGGACCAATTAGCCCGCTCTGGACATACAAAAGAATGTAAAGTATATATTATTCCATATTATTCCATTTATTGCCACTTAAACAGAAAAATATGACACTTCCAGACATCTATTGGCGAATAATAATATCATTTTTTAAAAATACCGAGCAAAGCTCGGTCATCCAGGTACTTGTGTAAAAAATGGCATGGCATTCAACTTTTTGCTAGCTTTCGTTGTGTGAAACATCTCGCAATATGCTATGTCCACATATTTTGGAGAAAGATCTAATAATAGCTTGCATGTTATCGCTATCTTTTACGTCAAAGCTTGATAAAAGGACGATATTGATTACTAGTATATTATCAAAGAGTAACGTGAATTTGTATTACTCTGAACATGAAATAAGGTGTATTCACTATACAGGCTGAACTGTTCAGGAATCACAAAATCCTCAAATATTATAAATAAATGTGAAAAATACTCAAATATTTTTTATAGCGAAATAGTTAATTTGGATAAAAACGTATCATGTTTTTTTTATATTCTTTATAATAATCATATTTGAATATAAATCTGCTTACAACAAGTGTTAGTCCTTTGAAATGTTTCATGAGCTTTACATTTTTTAGAGGACGCAATTTTATTTTTGGATATGTGTGGGGGGGGGGGGGTCAATAGAAGCTTAACCCCAAGTTTGTGGGGTTCGCAATATCTCTGAAACTACATAAAATTCGTAAAGACATAATTTGTAGCAAATCGCTTTGCCTACAAATATCTGAGATGATCTTTAATTTTAAATTAAGGGCAAAAAGTTGTATGAACATATTTGTAGGCAAAGCGATTTGCTACAAATTATGTCTTTACGAATTTTTTTGTAGTTTCCGAGATATTGCGAACCCCACAAACTTGGGGTTAAGCTTCTATTGACCCCCCACACATATCCAAAAATGAAATTGTGTCAGTTCAGGGCAATAAGTTATATATACGAGTATATAGTAACCTACAAGTAGAAGTAGTAGAAGTAGTGCATGAAACCTTTCGAATTAATTAAATTAAATAATTGCAGGAATGATAGCAATTGCAATTTTTAAATTATCCTTAAAAAATCTCTGCTAAAAATTAAAAATGTTAGTAAAAAAATAATTTTCCTTTGAATAGCCAAATAGTTTTTAAAATTCTTCTTGATAAATAATTATTTTAATAATAAACTCACCCTGGGATTTAGTAGGATATAATTCTATATCGTTGAAGAGGCTTTGTACTCGGTGGGCGGGCGCCGGCAGGTCGGGCAGGCCAATGCGGCACTCCCAAGCCTGCGCCACCTCCCTGTAATATTATACAAGATATAATTTCAACTACTTTAAAACTACTATTAAGCCGAATTCACATAACTTTTATTCATGATGAAACAAATTTTTAGTTAGTTCCAATAACATTTTTTGGGTTGGGTTTAGAATCGTTTGGCAGGAGTTGGTGGTTGAAATTTATATATTTGATAGAGGTATATTCACTGATCACAATAATAATAATCACAACAGAAGGTAATTAATATTTATAGAGAAAATTAAATAAAAACTTAACGGCCATTTTAACCTCTTAAACGTAATATTATCACTGTTAGAGTAGAATAACAAATATGATTTCGTATATTATGTTAGACAAGGACGTACGATTATTATGTCAAAAAAAAATGTTTTATCTATGTTAAATGGCGCCAAATTTAGTTCCGCTTTTCTTTCGATTTGTGAGAATGTGTTTTTATTGTAAGATATTAGTAGTTGTATGATGATTTTTTCTTTCAATCTGGATAACATAGGTTTTGCGGGTTAATCTTAAGAATGTTTTGTTATTTCTAAATTCAAATTTCAAATTCAAGTTCAAAATATTTTATTCAGCATGAAATTATTACAATTTTTTACTGAACGTCATGAGTCTACTACCAGTTCGGAAGAAAGAAACCACTGACCTGAGAAGAACTGGCGAAAGAAACTCAGCGGGACTAATCTATATTTTTTTTTGTCTTAGTGTTTTTTCTTTTTTTTTAATTAAATTGAAATTAACAATAATTCTATAGGTTGAAACAGCCTGGTGGCGATCACATCATTCCCAAGGCGTACTATCTTCTAAAAAATCGTTAATGGTATAATATCCTTTAGTACACAAACGTTCTTTCTAGGTGGGTTAGGTTAGGTTAGATATATGACCACATCGCACGAGCCGAGCGAGGCGTGCCGCGGCAGCGGCCGGCGAGTGCTATTTTCAAAATCTATTTTCTCAGGAACTATGAATTACCTTGTAATGGGAGTTATATAGGGATAATAGGGAGCATCCCCTCTTTACCTCCCCCACCTACCACCACTATCGTCCTGCCAAACGATTCTAAACCGCAACCCATTTTTTTGTTAATTTTGGGAAATGCATTTACGCATAACACCTGCAATCTGCATATAGGAAACAGACAGTTATGTGGGACTCACCGGCAAGCCAGTACTACCCACTAAACCCATTTAACAACGACGCATTTTTTAACATCAATAAAAAAGGTATGAGCCAACACACATTCGCAAAGCTAGCTTATTATTATTAACATGATTATTATTATTAACATGAAGAAATTAGATGCGTACTATAGTTTTATCAAAAATAATATTTATTATACTTAACTTTTTGTTTCGCGTGATGAAATGAACGCATATTTAATAACTAAGTACCTATAGAGGTTTAGAAGTTTATGTATTATACCTACCTACTACTAGTTTTTTAGTAATTCTGTATTAATTGGATTATAATTTTTATTCAATGCTATTACCCTTCACTTCGTTTCAACTAATAAAATTGAAAACAATTAAGATTTGGTTGTTTTAATAATAAAGTACCAGTAAGTTGAGTCATTCAAAGACTTCCGTTCGGACTGTCAAAGTTATGACGTTTATGACGATTTTTAAGATTAGGTACTTATCTTTTTATATGTAGGTATTTTATATTTTTTTGCATATACTTACATATGTTAGGCTTATACCCAAAAATTAAGACATGAGCAATGAGCATAGACGAAGAAAACATTAATAAGTTTACTTTGAACATTTTGCTATATTCCTAGCGTTCCTAGGTACTTTGCACTTTATGCTCACATAAATGCTTCATTGGTAACAATTATACTATTATCCGCCGCTCCTTGTGATGAAAAAATAGGCACACAAATAAAAAAATATACTATAGTACATCTAGGCATATAAATAGAATTGAAGTGTTTCTTTTTAAATTCAAATTAACAGCTTTTCACTAAATGCATTTGAAAGTATATACGGTATACGGTACGGTACCTACATCAAAAGATCTATTTTTTTAATTTTTGTCCGACTGTTTGTTCTGGCTAAGTACTTAATCTCTGAAACAGCTGGACCGATTTTGACTAGACTTTCACTCGCAGATAGCTAATGTTATAAGTAGTAAGTTAGGCTTTATTTAAAAAATACGGGACGAATGTGCTACAAACTTAAATTTGACAGGGAGCACCTAGGTCGCTCGGGTTCGTCCCTAGGGAGCGAGGGTGAGTCGATAATACAATAATAATGTCCTTCTGATCGATTTTGGCCACTGCGGCCAATCTCACCGAGACTAATATAAGCCTGATAGAATAACTGAATCAAGAGACAAGTGCGTTGTCAAAGTCCGCGATGGGACGATACTTCGACACGATCGGGAAGTAGCTAAGGCGCCGCGTTGTTGCATGAACTGACAACGGCTTTACGTGCTCACCTAAGCACGGGTTGTCACTTTCCTGGCTATTACCGAGATCTTAATATGAACCTCAGTAAATAACATTTGCCCAAGACTGGACTTGAACCCACGACCTCCAGATCTCAACATGCCTATATAATATAATGTATAGATAGTTTATCTTTTCCGTACTAACTTAAAGCGTGCCTAGGGACGAACCTGGGCGATTCGATCTATAAAATCTAGTTTGTAGTGTCGCTTTAAGATTATATTCGAACCCTTATTGGGTTCGCCTGAACGAAATAACAACAGCAATACTTAATAATTAAATAAAGCTATCTTTTCGAATTTATTTTGATTTTTGGTTACGGGAGAGTGTATCGTGGCCATGATTGCTGTAAGGTGTAAGGCATTCGAGACGTCGGGAACCAAATAACAAAGAATATGTATATCAACATATTAATCAATTAAATATTAATTATAAATAAGTCTCACTATAATTTACGTAGGTAACTGTGTATTCATAAAGTTATTATTAGACATTTAGAACATAATAATTGCTCTCATTAGGTATTTCTTAAGAGGTTTTTTGTGCAAAAGTAAAGTTTTTACGTTGCGTAGTATGTTAGTAATGCAACTATATTTATTATATTTTATCCATTTAAAAATATTGTTATTCATGATTTTACATTTTACGTTTCGCCAAATAAATGATTTCAATGAAATTAACTAGGACTATTAACAAAAATATTAACAAAAAAAAGAAATACTTGTAAAGTTAAAACATTGAAACTTACGGAATAAATTGTATTACTGAAGATGTAAGTAGCAAATCACAATCACATAGATCGGGAGAAAGTTCAAGGAGAAGCGCGCACCTTTGACACATTATAATAACAAAACTTGTAAAAATCTTCATATTCAACTACCATAACTGAATGACATGTGTGAAGTAGTGGATGACAATTGTTATATTGATAGTTTATAAGTGGATTTGTCAGCAAAACATGGTGACGCTGTAGATACGATGATCTTGACCCGGGAGATAAGCGCTAGTAAAGTCTGATAAACATATGTAGGTACATATTATTATACAGTATGTGCAAAATCCGGCGTAATAAATATATTTACAGCAATTTGTGTTTTGATATTCTTTAAATCAGTATCCCTGTTATATTTGCGATATCTATAGATAATCTGTCCTTTAATAAAGTTAAATAATGAAAAGCCTTTAACCTATAAAAAAAAACGATGAAAGATATAAATTGTTTTATCTATTGGGTTATTCTAATTCAAATCGTAAACAAAGAAACATTTAATTGGTCAGTTTATTAAACGCATCTAGAAGACTGATGAGGTCACTGAGGTAGTAATTTAAAGAGCAGAGTCAGCGATCGGTTTCTTCATGGGCGATCTCGCAAAAACTAGACTCGTTAATCTTTATAAATAATATCACGATTCACCAACCATTTACTAATGCCTAACAATACAAACACATTACACAATTACAGTGTGATTCTACTCTCTAGTCTCTAGAGCACCCCCATGACCCATCAGTTCCATTTACTTAGGAGGTTCAGGTTCAACTCCAATTCGGTTAAAACATTTGACGGTCCATGTTTGCATTGAAATGATCGCAGTTAGGATTGGTAGATTTAGGTATGTCTCATAATTCAAGATAATGTAGACGCCACAGAGTCTGTGGCGTAATTTTGTACAATTGGGTATAGCTACAGATCGTAAGAAACTTTATTATTTCACAGTAAATTTATATCCGCTTAGATGATAGCAACTATTCTATCGCTGTTTAAATAAGTGTTTTGATTCTACTATGAATATTATTTGGTTACTATATTGGCCACTTTAATTAACATTACAACATATAGGTACGCGGGAGGTATTTTAGTGCAAGCTTGGTGTAAATACAGGTGTAGGCCGTTGGGACGTCAATACGCTACAGACGGTAATAGCAGCCGCAGGGCGCAGGATCAACGTTTTTACATGCTAAGTGCCGAGGGCGTAGCATCATCTATTTTTCTACACTGGGGCGTCAACACTACACTGAACTAACCAATTAAAACCAGCCGACCAAAACACCGAAAGTTACTTGCTGTCGAAAAGTATATCTCGCTAAGAAAAAAAAGGAGTCGAAATTTTTATGTTTTATGAATTACTTCTTCAGAAAGTAAAGGAATAATATTTTAAATAAGTAACAATTGAGTTATGATTTATTCGCTGACTTTTATCAGCCAAACACAATTACAATACTTATATTTAATTTACTCGTAATACAAAAATTGACGAATAATCATAAGTGCATTTAAAAATCTATTTGAATTAAGTTTCTTAAATACGGTATTGTAATCAGTACCTGTAACGAAGTGGTAACGTGCTTGCTTGGCTTTATTATAAACAAATATAAATAAAATCAAATTAGTTAGCTAAGTTAGTAAAAAATACTGAGATACTCATTCTATTAAAATCTACAAATGCGAAACTGAATAGTATTTTTATTATTTGGATTTACGAGTTTTCAGATTGCGATTGGTAAATTTGACGATGACTTGACGATGAGTACTCGTATATTCTCATACGTAGAAACAATTTTAATAAAAAGACAGACTTGTGTAGTTAGTTAGTGTAGATACTTATGTACAATATAGGTATTTACATGTCACGAAATTAAACAAATGTATTGACAATTACAAAGTATTATCCGCATAGGAATTCGACATAACTGAGCTCTTATATTTCTATATATGAAATATCTCTAGGGATATATTTGTAACTAGTGCATAAAATATACTAGACAATACTGTGATATACATTATAATAACAATGGACTAGATAAGTCCATTGTTATTTTACTTTTAGATAATTCATATTTTTAAAAGAATGAAGACAATATAAATATTAAACATATTAAATTATAAATAAAAATACCTACAGAAAAATATAAATTAGAAAATACTACATTATGTAAAATTTTATATACTTAGTACTAATTACTTTAAACCACAAAATATTACTATGGTCACACAAGAGCAAAGACTACGAACGCGTGCGACCCAGGCTGTCGAGCGGCTACAAAAATATACCATGACATCATGGTGTGCGAGAGAGATCTCGCTTTCGACCTTCCGTTCACACACTACACGTTTATTTATAAATACACTAGCGAGTGCATTTACTCCATTCGCGTTTAATTCAGAACGTTCGATATCGAGGTTCAATTGTTTATAAAGAAAGTCCTGAACAAAACAATGTAGAGCTTTAACAATATAAGATATCGATATTAATATTTTATAAAGAAGCTTTTATATTAATACTAGGTTTTCTTTTTTTGTTTGTTAATAATCAATCAATCGATCAAAGGTAAACGTTTTTGAATTCACATTTTCTTAAACGGAAGAAAAGAAATTATATATTATGTGAATTTGCATGTATCGTGGTACGTTTGCACGACCTCTTATGGAGTTTGCCCAAATCCATGTTTAATATTTAATAGGCATATAACATATATTTTAATAATTAATATTAAAAATAGCCACTGTATCTACTTTATGTTACCTAATAATTTCGTATTACACCGCTGTTTAAGGCAAGTTTTGAGTGCTGTAAAAACGTAGTAGTAGAGTTAGAAAATACATTAAAGGTATATTAGAAATTTGTAGGAACAGATATACAAACATCACCTATTTTTTTTTCTTTAAAACATAACTAAAATAAATACAGTGCAATTAATTAAGGTAGGTCTTTGCAACTAATTATATAAAATAAAATAAATCGTTTATCGAAGGACTGAAAAATACCTGGGCAGTATAATTAAAATATTAAATAATAAACATGTACCTACCTTAACATTTTCATAAATCTAAAATATGTTATAATATTATTTACTAACTAGCTATATCATAAATATACCCTTTAATCTTCCTAAATTTCATATTCTGGCTTTGTCTAATGTCTATGTATTTCATAACAATTCTGGCGTTCTCTTATAAAATAAGTTTTTGGTAATACATAATAAATAATAATAGTTCTTCTAGTACTATGCCTATATACTTAATATTATATCCAAGACAATTAGTGTCTATTAGGATTTAGGAATTGTTAGATACTTAATTAGAACCCGCCAGCTTATAAACGTTATTTAAAGTGCACGTACGAGCTCGTGCTCGTATATAGAGGTGCGTAAAATGTAAAAAAGTTACGATATTGTTTAATAATAATACCTATAATATGTAACAAATAATAACAATAGAAGTAATATTATTATTTATTAACTGTACGTTTAGTCTCATCAATGTCATCATCATGATTTGAAAAAATATATGTACCGATATAATATTAGAATTCGAATTAAGCCAGCCCGTGCGGCAGCTACGTAATTAGCGACATCACCTCCGCCCTGCGGTGTAAACAAGCCACCATGATGTCATTTTCATGTTGTTGACCCAGCCGCAATGTGTGCCGACATTTATTTTTTAATATACATATATACATAGTATAAGATGACGACAGATAAAAGAATTAATTTATATCGACCCATGTCATCAATCGTAAAAGTATCTGTTTACTAAAATCATTACATCGTATACAAAAGTCACCTTGCTCTTTTCATATATTTGTACCGTACCTATAAATCAACCTACGATTCTCAATATTTTAAGAAATTCTAACTGAACATAGGTGATTTAAAATATAAATAGTCTCCGATACACTTACCTAGACAAGGCACCTTTTAATTTCGTCATTCCGTTTGTTTTACTCGTCAATCCATTTTCGATATCTTCAGAGTGCTGGAACGAGGTTGCCTGAGGCAATTCACACATATAGGGTTCCGCTTTACAAGAAATTGAAGTTCTTTTAGGGGGAGATGTTCTGGGATAAGTATGGTGTCGAGAAGAATTAGCAGGTTGTTCACTACATCTCGACTTTGGCATCGTCCGAGAGCATAAAACTGTCGCCGCATTCTTCAAATGCGTTCGAAATCTGTTATTACTTTGGGTGCTCAATATGGCACCCTCCATCTTGATGTAAATATTTTTCACTTCACTTACTTAACCTCAATCCATTGTTATCATCTTCACTACACTATCGTCCATAATATATATCACCTCTTCAAGAACATGTTACGTTTTTCTCTTAAGTATTTAAAAAATGTTTTCCCACAAACGGCTATGGAGTTCCATTTGAAAAGCTATAACGAATAGTACTTAATTCTAGAGGGAATTCTTTTAACTATACTTAATCCTAAAATTGTAGTCGTGCTTCGTGTATTTGTAATAGCTAGTGGAATGAATAATAAATTGAAGGAATATGAAAAGGTGAACAATACTTGTTAGGTAAATATTAGTTGCGGTCTACTTAGCGGATGGCGTACAACTGCATTGCGGTAGTATTTGACTCTAAGCGAGATGTAATAGAATTTTAAACTAAGGTACCGTAAACTTTTAGTAGATACTATTCAATTTTGAATAATGTACTCACACTTTGGTTACATTTTATTTAAAATCGGTGACCAAAGCTACATATAATTTTTCATTCAACTTAATAGAAATTTCCAAAATTAAAAATCTATTTATGAATATTTTATAGTTCGACGGAAGGCTTTTAAGCGCGGGCGGTGCGGTCAACGGAGGGGCGGTGGGGACGAGGCGTAGGCGCGCTGACATCACCGTCGAAGCCGCTCTTACATCATCCAGCTAACTGCTTACTCCCACCGCCTGACGCCTTCTGCCACAACATATATCGTGACAGAAGGCTAGCGAAGGGAGAGAACAAACAGTTCATCGAACGCAGAAGACCTTCGTTCTTTACACAGAATTCTCTATATTGTATACCTACACATGCACACTGCACAGGGCGGACAGATAATTTTCATATTTATAATGCTGCGCTTGTGTAGCAATATTGTCAGTTTTATCATGCATTTTTGCTCGGAGTACATTTTAATATTTAAGAAAAATAACTAAAACGCATGACGATTATAAAATTTACTATTACAAAGATGTTTTTTCTCTTTTTATTTATAAGAATTAATAAATCGAACCTATTATTTTATTTGCATTTAGCTAATCAATCAATCAATATCAATACATATAAATAAAATTGAAGTGTCTGTTTTTAGCATTTTTTCACTACATGCATATGGAAGTACTTATATGGTTCGGTTTTTAAAATTTTTGTCCGTCTTGATTGTTCCGGCTAATCTCTGAAACGGCTGGACGGACGGGACTTTCACTCGCAGGTAGCTAAATATATTATAAGGAGTAACTTAGGCTACTTTTATGAACTATTAGAAAATTATAAAACCGTTCAAATTATTTTAACTTACGCCTAGCGAAGCGAACCGAGTATCCTAGCATACCATATCGAAATAATTGCAGCCATTTAAACGAGAGGGTTTGAACGAAGTTGTAAGTGCAACAGAACAATTTATCACCGCCCACGTTATTAATTGCGACAAAACGACATCGTTGTCGACACAATCTGCTAAGGAATAACCCTCGTTTCGCTCGGGGTCGTCCCTAGATTTAGCCGGGTTCCGCTATCCATACTAATATTATAAATGCGAAAGTAACTCTGTCTGTCTGTCTGTCTGTTACCTTTTCACGCCTAAACCACCCAACCGATTTTGCTGAAATTTGGTATAGATAGTTTGCATTCATGAGAAGGAAATAGGCATATTATTTTTTGGAAATTCAACCCCTAAAAGGGTTAAAAGGGGTGGCAAAGTTTGTATGAGAAAAATATTTTTATTGTTCATTTTTGCATGAAACTTTGAATTAATGCTTTTTAGTACAAATGATGAAACACGTATTTCAGGGTTTTTCGAAATTCACCCCCATTGGGGGTTAAAGGGGGTGGCTAAGTTTGTATGGGAAATTTAATTCTATTGAAATATTTTGCGTGAGCCTGAAATAATGCTCTGCAATACAAATTATGAGATACATATCTAAGCGTTTTTTGAAAATCAACCCCTATGGGGGTTAACGGGGGTGGCACAATTTGCGTAGGAGAAATATTTAACAGTAATTTTTACCATAAGTCCATTACAATGAACCACGTACATCAGTTTATCATTAACGAAAAACACACAAAGAAATTATGATACACATAGTAGCAAAATTGGTTAAAAATAGGAAATAAGTTTTAGAAAGCGCAGCAGTGGCGGCACGGCAGGATGCTACACAGTAGTTTTCAGAAAAGAGGGCCAGAACTTTAAATGGGGAATCAGTCCTTTGTACATTATAAGTAACAGTATATAAGCAAAAATTTTTAGCTTAGCGCGAGCGAAGCCGCGGGCACCGCTAGTTTAAAATAAATAAGATTTTTAAAATAAAAGTAGCCTACGTTACTCCTTATAACATTAGCTATCTGCGAATGAAATGTATCTAATAGACTTATTATTATTACTCGTAGCTATTAACTCTAAGCAAGTAATTAATTTACTAATTAAGTAAATCAACTCTTTGATTTTTATGCTTTCTATCCGTCTTCTCAGATTTTTATTTAGGTTCTTCTAATTCTACACGTTTGAAGCAAAGCCGTTTGTCGCCCACAGGACTGGCACCTGTATTTATTTATTTATTACGCTTACCAATCGACTTCACTTTAATCATACGTCAAATTTATTATTGTAATCACTACATATTATAAAACAAAGTCCTCCACCGGGTCTGTCTGTCTGTCTGTTCGCGATAAATTCAAAAACTACAGTACCGATGTCCATGCTGTTTTCACCAATGGATAGAATGGTTCTCTAAGAAGGTTTTAGTATATATTTTTCAAGTTTTTGTATACATTGGCTTACATATTATAATGATATCTGTTGGAGGTGTCGGTAAAAAATAAGCCGTCTGGGAGCTTTCAACGAAAACGCTACCTAAACCTTTGAGATATAACAAAATGATGTATCATGGAATTGTGTATCTTATATAGGTCTACAAAAAAGTCCGTGATGGCATATGTCTATCTCTTAAAGATAACATACTACATATACTATATCCATTTGAATACTTTATAAAATGGGCCATTATAAATTAAGCCATAATTGGGAAGCTATTTACACAAATACGGTATTAATCCTTATCATTTTATGTAACTTAGAGGATTTAAGCATTCCATGCACATTATTTTACTCTTTTACACCATATAATTTAAACGAATATCTTTGGAGTAATCGCAAAAAAGTTACGGACGCGAGACAAATTCAAGCACACTATCTTAACTACTGTTTAGCTAATACTAGCGGAACTTGCAGCTTTGGTCGCGCTAAATCTAGATGAGCCCGAACGAAGCGAGGGCGAGTCGCTAGTACTATATAAAACACGTGAAGGTATATTAAATTATTAAATAAATATGTTAGGACATTAACATACAGCGCCATTTAGTTCTAACGTAAGCTACGACGAGATGCTTGTGTTACACATTAAAAATAAAAACACCCATGACTGTAGTATTAATATTCGTGCTAATACCCCAGCGGGATTTGAATCCGCGGCCACTGGCACTAACTAGCAAGTAAGGTCACTACAAACTAACCCATTATTGTTGCTGAACATGTTGTTAATTCTCAGAATCCCATATCCTATAGATTATTTAAATATTTGAACATTTTAAATGAAATACTAAGAGAAGTGTTAGATAAAACGTTATTTTTTACCAATATAAAAATGAAAGGGAACTGTCCCATATTTCCCACGACTATCATATTAAATTGGCTTATCAATCACTGTGCACGGATGCATCGTGGTGTCAGTGCCCTGCGTATCCGTGGGTAGGGGGTCCTAGTTTTACGGCTGACTAATCGTAATCATAATATTATAGTATGTCCATATATAAAACAAAATAATAATTTAAAAATATACATATTATAATTTAGATTTTTTCTATCTTGCAGTGTTTAGAAAAGTATCTATAATAGGGTTTGTTCAGTCAGTTACCAAAGAAAGAAACAAAATTAGTGTTTTATCAATTCAGACATCATTTATAGAAGTTTGAACTAGAAATTCCTACTGATACTTTCATAATGGATTATCTTTATTTTTCTTAATCGTATAAAACGTGGGAGGCGCCGCAGGTGGCAATCATTTATTTTTACACAAATTTATATTTTGTTCCATCTTGTGATTAATATAAAGGTCGTGAACGAGGATATGGTAATCGAAGTCGTGCGTTTACGAACTTATATAATAACAAAGCTATCATTGTTCTGAATGTTATAATATATTGATATGTTGAATTGAAATTAATATAAATGTTAGTGCGCATTAACCTTTTATGAAGTAGCGAGAATTGTAGATTATAAAATGAGTATTGAAAATAGCTTGCCGACAATTAATTCAATACGGAATTATATTTTGAATTATTGATCTAAACTGAAAATAAAGAAGACAGCCGTTTCGTTTGACGTTTACAGACTCTTTTATTAGAAAAGACTTTTCAATAAGATCATCGCTACTTAAAACCGTTGATACAATTACTGAACTTTTTAAGTTTATCAAGTACAGAAAGACAGTCAGTGACAACGAACTGACAATCTACTCTTAGATCATACAAGGTTGTGAAGTTATCTCCTTTAGTATATTATACATAGAGGTCAACCATTTTATCGTATTGATTGTATTCTCATCTAAAGAACGAGTTCAAGACATCCTGGCAACGTTTCGCTCTTTTGTTAAATATATCAATAGTTTCCTGTAGTTGCGCGTTTAAGCATTGTCGACCACAATTTTGAACATTACACTAACAAGTGACTGCGGCTACGTTCGAATCGAATATTACTGAACTTGTCAATGAAACCCACTTTAGACTTATTGCATTTATTATTATTTTTATATATTTATACTATATTCCAATCATCAAAATCAATATTATATAATATGTATCTTAGATATGTTACATATAAACATGAATCCTTATTTTCCTTGGTCACGGCATCACACGTGAACGGCTTTCTTATTGCCAGGAGAAGGTTCTTATGAAATAAAAGAAAAAAATAAGAAAGGTGCGCGGAAAATTAGAAAATTTTGGAAAACTTAATAAAATTAATGACGTTTGATGTATTTACAATTTTAAATGTTATGATAGTTGAATGGCAATGACAATTAAATTGGCCAATACATACCGGTCGGTACAAAGAAAATATAAACTCATCATACAAGTATATTATATTTTTATCTATCTATTCCGTAGCAAGAGAGTATTAAAAATAATATACTTCGAGAGTCATGTACCTAAGTACTAATGGGTTTCATGTTTCTAGAACTGTGACTCGTATTAGTTGGTAAAGATATAACTGGTTCAGTAAAATGTCCTATGTATATTACATTCATATAAGTATATTCGTATGACTACCGGAAATCTATTACAGCTGGAGCAGGTAATGGCGGGCATTAACCATCGATTAAAAGTTAAGAATAAGCCATTTCTGATTCATATCCTTTTATTAATTAATTATTAGAAGTTGATTTTACATTGAACTCAATAATTTGCGGTCAATACGACAGTTTTTTTTATATTTAGGTACAATGTAAACATTAGAATACACAATTGAGGCGGAAAAATGTGTTTTGACGTTATCGGCAAACGTTAATTTAAACGTTATTTTATTTCGTAATAGTTATTGAATTTTTGAAAGAGCTCATATGTTTGTTATTTGAGTTCACACTTGAATTTAGGAAGGACCATGTAATGTGTATGTATGTATATATTTACTATTTAGTATTTACATATGTCAGTCATCTAGTTTATTAATAGAATTGATACAATATTAATAATAAATATTTTGTTTTCAAGTTAGTATTCTAGAAGAAAAATATTTTCTATATTTTAATTTAGTTATTATTGTCTCAAATTTTTCATTTTAACAACAATATAAACCTGCAACACGCTTATTATGCTAACAATTTAATTTTGTAATACTATGAATTTATTAATATAATTTTACAAACAGTACTAAGTTTTATAATGGCAAAATAAGTAGCTTATCTAGTAGTTTTTAGTAGACATAATAGTTTGTAAAATGCTTTTATTTGGTGAAACTGTTGGCTGTCTATTTGTTCCAACTTGTATAGAAATCTTATATATCCACCTAGATAAATATCAAAAATAACTATTAAAAAAATATTAACACAAATGCATAATACAGTTGAGTTAGGAAATATTAATTATTTTTCATAATAAGTATATTTTATTATAGTAACAACGCCTTATTGATTGTTATCATGGGAATAAATTGTGACTTCGGTTTATTATTCGTGTTAAATATAATATATTATATAATCTATTCATCGTCTAGGAGAAGGCTTATAAGAAAATGTGTATTCGATAGATTAAGAAGAGTAATTACGCCATTACATGTACATAAAAATAACACGTCAGATGTACAAGATTTTTTATTCTAAGCAGAAAACTGTAAAATCTATGAATTTGGAATGTATATTAAAAATGTAAAAGAATAGGAAATACAGGTTATGTCAACCCTGAATCCAGAAAAATTTAGTTCATGTAAGTGTAATTATTATAGTGTCAATTATGAAAAAAAAGTTAGCGTTAGCTTTTAAGAAAACTGTTTAATTAAATAAAAACATAACATTAAAGAATCTAAGAATTAAAAAAGTAAATTGTATGCTTAATTATAGTTAAATAATATAAATAAATAAAAATACACATATTTATATTAAATAATTCAACATACATGAAACTATATTTATACATCATTCTAACTGTAAAAAATCTATTTTAGCCACACAAAATTATTTACATATCTAACAACGTAGGTATTTCTTAACCGTTATACAGTTTTGAACATGGTTCTAAGCTGAGAATAAATCACCTATGAAAATGAATGCTACATAAATAGCCATTGGCTTCGCACAGTTTACACTTACATTATATCCATAAAATCGCAAATACATAGCACGACACAATTCTACGATTTATGTATATATCCCTCTGCAAAATTCATTCGTTGATGTTCTAAAGAAAACATGAACTGATGTTTTCACGACATTCAAAAAACTATGTTTCAGTCACCTGTTTATTAAACTAATGGCAAATTTTCATTGATAGAAGTACCATGATGGAATAATTCTCACAACGTCACTGTAAATGTAAATAAATGAACGTCAAGTTAGCATTATTATTTCTAGGCGAACTGTACCACGCAGCAGCGGCGGTCGCGCAGCACTGATGACTGACGAACGATAGCGCATGCCCGACCCTACAACTTCTACTGCGAAAACTCTAACGATACACAACAACGCTACATTATCGCTTACTCGAAACCAAAACAGAACGTCGATACTAGATTTACTTGTACTGAGTGAACTTGGTACGAGGCGAAGAGTATTAGCTTGACACTGATAACAGGTAGGTATGTGCAGGTATGTGTAGTGTGTACCTAGAAAATATATGCCTTCGTTTCACGTATTATTAAGTACTTCGATCTAAGTGAGGGAGGTATTTAGAGTTAAACAATATTATATATGTGTGTATACTTGCATTGCGCATATAGTTTGTCTTATACTAGGTCTTAAAATAAGATACACTACACATTATTACCACTAAATAATTTCGTCACGTAAATTTTGGTGGAGGCTCGAATTTTTAAATTAGAATTATCTACTAAGAATGTAGGTTTATTTCAACACATGTCAAAGACATACATATTATAAGTTACGTTCTTAAGAAAATATTTTTAGGGATTCTTTCACGTCTCTATCAATTAAATTTGAAAAAGTAAATAAAATTCTTACTCTACTTTTATTATTTATTGGTATCGATTTTTGTAATAACAAAACTAATAATGCCTGAAAATTAAATCTCATATCATGTCGTAGTTAGTTCTATTCTATATCTAGAATAATACCTCTATATCATTGGCAGCAGCTAAATAATAAAACTACATATATTTTAAAGAGCGGCCGAAACAATTCGCACCAACATTTCGTTAGGATTTGTAAACAAACGATAAAAATAGGCTTTAGGCAGTCTATACATTGGTTAAAATTTTTGTTAAATCTTGTAACTATGAATTCAAATAATTATGTATATGGCTATATATTGTGTTAAAATACTTAGGTGCTTTATATAAAACACTTCTTACTACTTATTATTAACTGGACTCACCCTCCCCTTTAGTATAAGTTTTTTACAAACTTTGATTTTTTTTTCTTTTTTTTTAGTATTAAAAATGACTTATGCGCTTACCAGCATTCATTTTTATTTATATAGATTTAGACGTAAAGGCCTATGATGATACAGACAAGAGTACCTACTTAATCACTTTCTTTAACTAACCAACCCGAAAAGTTACATACATAAAGCTTATATATATTGCCATTAGTCATTAGGTTGCGTTTTTCAGAGGCTGCGATTTTATTTTTTTGATCTGTCTGTGGTCAGTATAAGCTTAGGTTTGTGGGGTCGCCGCCCTTGTCCCTCGACCGTCATTTCGAAAAAAGGTGCAAAGGGTTTTCACGCTTTATCCCGTAAACTAGCAACCCTACAAAAAATTGTACAACATTACTTGTATCTAATTAAATTGTCTACAACTGATTCTGTTACTTTTTATCGTAAAATGGACAATAAAAAAGTTATAAGCAAAAATAGCTGAAAATTTTTGAACAAATTTTCTTTCGGACGTTATAACTTTTTTCTGGTCATTTTACAATAAAATGACATCAGAGCAATCTTATAGAGTTTTTAACGAATAATTTCCACAATATCTTTTTTTAATTTCAATAATTTATCTGGGTTTTATAGCGCTCCGAAATTGAATGGGTTCTTCAATACTCGTAAGAATATGATAAAGACGAACCATTATTAGGCTTAGTTTTGTATTATATAATATTTTTTATCCATAAACTTAGTTTATTATTTTCTTAGCATTCCTCTATTATTATTTATTAGGTATTGACCGTTTTTTCTAATAAGAGTGTACATAAATTGGAGGAATTAAAAAAACACATCCTTTAAAAAATCATCTGAATGTAGATGGTTCGTTTCATAAGGCTGTGAACGGATACCTTCCAAAATAATTACAGTTCCATCTCTAACTTTCGGCAATCTCTGCTCATGATGATCATTTTTGAAGTGAAAATTTCTTTAGCGGCGTTGAGCACTTTTTTGGGATGGGTAAAAACTGTGAAATTCGCGTCAGGACACGTGGGCTGATAGAAAATTCGTAAGACTCGTAAGATCGAAATCGATTAATCGAACAATCGATTGTTTTCTTTCGATTGTCGATATTTTTTCTCTCATTGTCTGATGTGTTTTCTCTCATACTGCTGGTTGGTGAAAGGTTAGTTAAACTTTGCTTTATATTTATATTTTATATTTATATATTTATATTTATATTTTATATTTGTATTTATAAACTTTTTTTGCTTATTTATTTATTTACTTATTTACATATATTTATTTGCAATATAATCTATAAATATGGACTCTAATTGTAGTTTAAACGACAGTTTTCACTCTATTTCTTCAACCGACAGTTTCCACAGTACTGCCATCCCTTTGAGCTCTCTGCTCGACTCCGCGTTTTCCTCTGTCCCTAAAAACTTTAACGTCGTTCACATTAATGCCCAAAGCATTCCTTGCCATTACTCTGACCTTGTAGCTACTTTTGATAACAAAAACATTCACGCTATTTTAGTTTCCGAATCTTTCCTGAAGCCTTGCTTACCCTCTACTTCCTATGCAATTCCTAACTTCCACTTAATACGTAACGACCGTACCAGTAAAGGTGGTGGGGGTGTAGCTATCTATATTCGTGATCACATTCCGTTTACCATTCTACATAAGTCAGACTCTCGTTACTCGGAAACTGCTGAACATATTTTTATTGAGGTATTATTCGGTTCTCTGAAATTATTATTGGGTGTTTTCTATAGTCCCTCTCTGACTATCGATTACTTTGCCAGTCTTGATAACCTACTGGACCAATTTGTACCATCCGTAGATCACACAGTTATCATGGGGGATTTCAACACTTGCATTATTAAGAATGATTCTAGAGCAAAGAAACTCCTTAATATTGTCAATAGCTCGAACCTTAATCTATTAAATTCCAGTCCCACACATTTTTTTCCTAGCTGCACTCCTTCTCTCCTTGACCTTATATTAGTTTCCTCTCCTGCTCATGTTACATGCCATGGCCAATTTCCAGCCGATGCGTTTTCGTATCATGATTTAATCTACTTGTCGTATAAAATCCGTCCACCTAAAGCTAAACCGACCATTTTAATGCGCCGCAGTTTCAAAAAATTTAAGAACATTGAGTTTATGAAGGATCTTAGCAACATTGACTGGCAGGCGATATTTAATGCTGACAATATTAATGATAAACTGGCTATTTTTAACTCCATCCTAAATGACCTCTTTGATATGCATGCTCCTCTTCGCCCTATCAAATTAAAACATCTTCCAGCCCCATGGTTAACGCAGGATATTAGAGCTTTAATGTGTAAACGAAATGCAGCTAAGTCGAGATATAGATTAAGGCCCACCGATGAAAATTTGTTGAAATACAGACGAATTCGTAATCAATGCAGTAAGGTTTGCAGAGACGCCCAACGTAAACATATCCATGAAGCTATTGAGAATAATCCTGGTAATCCCTGGAAATTCTTAAGAAACCTAGGTATAGGTCGTCAGTCCGAGAGCGTTCCACTTAACATTGACCTCGATGCTCTGAATCGTTTTTTCGCGGACGTAGCGCCTATGGACTCGGAGGGAAAAAAATCAACAATAGATCATCTGCGTTTTACTCCTCCTCCTAATCGACCTCCTTTTACTTTTACTACAGTCAGTCCCGCTGACGTTAAGAAGCATATTCTATCAATTAAATCTAATGCCTCGGGCTGTGATGGTATTAACCGGCAAATGATTTTTCTACTCCTAGATTATGTCACACCTATACTTACCCATATATACAATTTCTCCCTTTCCTCTAACCAATTCCCTGATGGCTGGCAGACGGCTCACATAATTCCTATCCCTAAAATTAAAAATCCAACATCCTTCTCTCACTATCGCCCTATCTCTATCCTTCCCTTTTTGTCCAAGGTTCTAGAGCGTATAGTGTTTACCCAACTTAACGAATATGTAAACCAACACAATGTACTTTCTACTTATCAATCTGGTTTTAGGAGAGGTCACAGTACTGTTACAGCTCTCTTGAAGATATGTGATGATGTTCGCTTTAATATGGACTCGAAACTCGTTACCATTATCGCTTTACTTGATTTTAGTAACGCTTTTAATTCGGTTGATTATGAAGTTTTGCTAGCGGTTCTTAAGTCCATTAACTTATCCGATGATGTCGTTGATTGGTTCGCGAGTTACTTGTTTGGTCGTCAACAGTGTGTGCGTGTTAATAATAGATTATCCTCCTTATTTCCTCTCTCAGCTGGCGTCCCGCAAGGAAGTGTCCTCTCTCCTCTTCTTTTTTCTATTTTTACTAACGCGATCACTACTATACTCTCATGTCCTTTCCATCTATATGCTGACGACTTGCAAGTCTATGCTGCGGCTCCGGTTAACGACATCAGCAAAGCTATTCATGAACTAAACCGTGACTTGAAAGAAATTTATGCATGGGGTAAATCATTCGGCCTTTGTTTGAACGCTTCGAAGTCGCAAGTGATTATGATTGGGAGTTCCAAGCTGCTTAGCAAAGTTGAGTATCACAGCTTACCTCCTGTGCAATTCGGCGACTCTAAATTACCTTTTAGTACTTCTGTTAGGGACCTGGGCCTACTATTAGACAATTCCCTGTCCTGGACTGTCCAAATTGCTGAGGTTAGTAGGAAAATTTTCGCTGCTATCGGATTTTTGAGACGTTGGAAAAACCTTCTACCTTGCAAAACTAAAATAGCCTTAGCCCACTCTCTTCTGCTTCCCATATTAGATTACGCCGATTGCTGCTACTTGGATATTTCCGAGGAACAACTAAATAAACTAGAACGCCTGCAAAACTTATGCATCAGATTTATTTTTGGCTTGCGTAAATTTGATCACATTTCCCAATATCGAGAACAGCTAAAATGGCTTAATATTCGTAATCGACGCAATTTGCATATCCTTTCCCTTCTGTACTCCATCCTGTATAATCCTGCCTATCCTAGTTACCTGAAAGATAAATTTTGTTACCTTGGCTCTGATCATTCTGGCATCGAACTCCGATCGCGGTATGATAATCGACTAAAACTCCCAACATACTACACGCAGTACTACGCCGATTCATTTACCGTGAAGTCGATTAAGCTGTGGAACATACTTCCTCACGATATTCGCCACTCTGTTTCTTTAAATATATTTAAACGTCGTTTAACTCTCTATTATCTATCACTTCAATAATATCTATGTATATTATATTTATGTATGTATATAAATATTTATTTTTATTTTATAATATTGATATTTATTAGTATATGTAGAATCAAAGTATTTGTGTATTATATTATATGTATATATTATATTGTATGTACTTCTTATGTGTAAATATATCTTATTTCTCTTTTTAATATTTTTATTGTTATATTATTCGTGTCTAGATAGCACCGTCCCGTTTACGACTTTTTAATTCCTTTCACCAAAGGTTGTCTGGCAGAGATTGCTTTAGCAATAAGACCGCCTTTGCACGCTTTATGTATATCTTTGTACCTTTTTCTTTATTTTTTGTGTTGTATTATGTGTGCAATAAAGAATAAAATAAATAAATAAAATAATAAAACTACATATATTTTAAAGAGCGGCCGAAACAATTCGCACCAACATTTCGTTAGGATTTGTAAACAAACGATAAAAATAGGCTTTAGGCAGTCTATACATTGGTTAAAATTTTTGTTAAATCTTGTAACTATGAATTCAAATAATTATGTATATGGCTATATATTGTGTTAAAATACTTAGGTGCTTTATATAAAACACTTCTTACTACTTATTATTAACTGGACTCACCCTCCCCTTTAGTATAAGTTTTTTACAAACTTTGATTTTTTTTTCTTTTTTTTAGTATTAAAAATGACTTATGCGCTTACCAGCATTCATTTTTATTTATATAGATTTAGACGTAAAGGCCTATGATGATACAGACAAGAGTACCTACTTAATCACTTTCTTTAACTAACCAACCCGAAAAGTTACATACATAAAGCTTATATATATTGCCATTAGTCATTAGGTTGCGTTTTTCAGAGGCTGCGATTTTATTTTTTTGATCTGTCTGTGGTCAGTATAAGCTTAGGTTTGTGGGGTCGCCGCCCTTGTCCCTCGACCGTCATTTCGAAAAAAGGTGCAAAGGGTTTTCACGCTTTATCCCGTAAACTAGCAACCCTACAAAAAATTGTACAACATTACTTGTATCTAATTAAATTGTCTACAACTGATTCTGTTACTTTTTATCGTAAAATGGACAATAAAAAAGTTATAAGCAAAAATAGCTGAAAATTTTTGAACAAATTTTCTTTCGGACGTTATAACTTTTTTCTGGTCATTTTACAATAAAATGACATCAGAGCAATCTTATAGAGTTTTTAACGAATAATTTCCACAATATCTTTTTTTAATTTCAATAATTTATCTGGGTTTTATAGCGCTCCGAAATTGAATGGGTTCTTCAATACTCGTAAGAATATGATAAAGACGAACCATTATTAGGCTTAGTTTTGTATTATATAATATTTTTTATCCATAAACTTAGTTTATTATTTTCTTAGCATTCCTCTATTATTATTTATTAGGTATTGACCGTTTTTTCTAATAAGAGTGTACATAAATTGGAGGAATTAAAAAAACACATCCTTTAAAAAATCATCTGAATGTAGATGGTTCGTTTCATAAGGCTGTGAACGGATACCTTCCAAAATAATTACAGTTCCATCTCTAACTTTCGGCAATCTCTGCTCATGATGATCATTTTTGAAGTGAAAATTTCTTTAGCGGCGTTGAGCACTTTTTTGGGATGGGTAAAAACTGTGAAATTCGCGTCAGGACACGTGGGCTGATAGAAAATTCGTAAGACTCGTAAGATCGAAATCGATTAATCGAACAATCGATTGTTTTCTTTCGATTGTCGATATTTTTTCAATAATGACATGGGTGTCATTTTCGAGGTTTCTCGGGGTGCTGATTGCAAAAATGAGGTCAATTTTCAAATCCAAGATGGCGGACTTCCGGTTTTTTTTCAATAATGACATGGGTGTCATTTTCGAGGTTTCTTGGGGTGCTGATTGCGAAAATGAGTTCCATTTTCAAATCCAAGATGACGGATATCCGGATTTTTCAATAATGACATGGGTGTCATTTTCGAGGTTTTTCGGGGTGCTGATTGCGAAAATGAGGTCCATTTTCAAATCCAAGATGGCGAACATCCGGACATTTTTCAATAATGACATGGGTGTCATTTTCGAGGTTTCTCGGGGTGCTGATTGCGAAAATGAGGTCCATTTTTAAATCCAAGATGGCGGATATCCGGTTTTTAATCGATTGTAACAGTTTCGATTAATTAAAAAAATCGATTCATCCATCGATGGTGACAGCTGATGGCTTGATCGTCTGTGTAGTGGTGACACTACTGTGTATTCATAAAATTAGTGTATATAAACTGTTTAAAATATGGAAATTGAACAAAGTGAATCCATTAATGAAAAACGTGACGAAAAAATAGCGAAAGAAAATGAGTGAGTACTTTATAAATATACTAGTAAATTTTTGTAAATTTTTACAAACAAGTATAAACAATCCAAATCTCCATATTCATTGTTACTTGAGAGTATGTTATATGCTTCCAGTTAGGTTAGGTTTCATTAATTTTCATTTATTAATTAATGTACTTGAGAGTATGTTTTATGACTGGAAAATGCACAACGTTAATAATCAAGTTTTCACTTCTGCCGGCACTCCCGGAGTGCAACCCGTTTTTTTTCTGAGATGATCTTTTGGAAATTTATAAAACCTTTGAAATATACATGTCAATTTTTTTTTTTTTTATGGGACAAAGGGGGCAAACGGGCAGGAGGCTCACCTGATGGTAAGTGATCACCTCCGCCCATGGACATCTGCAACACCACAGGGCTTGCAGATGCCTTGCCGGCCCTTCAGGAAAGGGAGGGAGGGAGGAGGGAGAAGGACGGGAGTAGGGATGGGAAGTGGGCCTCCCGGACTCTCACTTACCGGACGAAACGCGACAGCATAGCTGCCACTTCACGCCGGTCTTCTGTGAGAGAGTGGTACTATACGGGGCGTGCCGGCCCATTTGGCTGCTACCCGAAGGTAACAAGCATG
The DNA here is from genome assembly GCA_951802675.2 of Boloria euphrosyne. Lineage (NCBI taxonomy): Eukaryota > Metazoa > Arthropoda > Insecta > Lepidoptera > Nymphalidae > Boloria > Boloria euphrosyne. The sequence continues at coordinate 9,134,952 of OX637871.1, read as the reverse complement.
GCACTACCACTTGAAAAATACCAATTGAGATATTTAAATACATAATATAATTATAAAACAAAATTCAACTTAATTTTACACATATAAAGACAACATAAACACAGACAAATACGGGTATTCTGTAGATTGCTAGACGCGCAATTATAAACAGGTCATAGATGCACATCAAATAAATTCGAGTATAAAACAGCTAAAACAAAGATATAGTAATAATTTATCAAATACGTTTTACGAGAGTTAAACTCTCGAGAGTTAAAAATGACATATTCGAAGATTTGTCTGAACAGGCTATTAGAAGAGGTAAACATTTGAAAGACGCGGAGTATAATATAAATATGAATATAATTTAAGCGTACCAATTAACAATCGCTGTCATGTACACATGTAATTAGACCTTTTTAACGTCCCACTGCTGGGTACGGGCCTTCAATACGAGGGGGATCAGGCCATAGTCCACCGCGCTGGCTTAGTGCAGGTTGACAGATGTCTTTCTCTCAGACATGCAGGTTTCCTTACGATGTTTTCCGTAAGACAAGTGGTGATCATATTAGAAAGTGATTCGCACATGAAAAAATCAGAGGTGCGAAATACGGATATGAACCCGCATCACTCGGTTATCCAAGCGAACGCGTTATTACTAGGTAATCACTACCTATTATACCTACTATAAAATTAATAATGCACGTATAAATAAAATCTTACTTTATTTTAAACGAGAATGCTTAACATTCATCATCCGAACCAGTCACAGCATCGCGTGAGGCAAGTTTTCATGTTGGAACAATGACCAAAATAAAGTGGTTTGCGGGGAGCTCGCTCCGATATTTTGGCAAGTCGATCTGTGCGTGTCGCGGGCGACCGATGATGCCATCGCTGTAGAGGACCGTGACGTCATCGCGCATTTTCCAAACGTGGCCGCCAGACGAAAATAATCCCCGCCCCACCACAGGCCCCTTTTACACCGTCACCGACAAATTTAGCGAGCCGAGCCGGCCCGAAGCGGACAGACTTCATAGTCAGATGTTTGACAGCCGACCACTTGTATAACTGACGCTTTTTACTTTAGATTATATCCTTCTACCTATAATGTATTCATTCTAGATTTTTTTGCGGCAAAATTAATAATTTTAATTTATTGCTGCTATGTGATACCTATATACGAGTATATTAAAATACACGACTCTCCCTCCCCCCCTTGAAAAGTGTCCCATTTTAGAGATTTTCTCAATTTTCAGGAAAACTATACAAGCTAGGACAAAATAGTCAAAGACAGAATTATTTGTCAATAAACTGCCTACCAATAAGTCCTAACATTCATTTTGATACGATTTATAGTTTCCAAGCTATGGTGCATCAAAGTTTACTAAAAATGTGCGCTTAGCGGAAATAAATTATAAAACATAACATAGAAAAGCAACAACAATATTAATTATTTTTTACAAGAAATGCATTTATCTAAACAAAATAAACATTTTTTATTTATTTTTTTATATAGTAAGTAGGTACTTAATATCTAACAAAAATCAGTATCATCATCATTATCTTCTAAAGACTTGTTGAAACAACTAAGGCCCTGGCAATGTTTGCACATGGTGGAACAACAATTCGTTTCCTCGCCATAATTGTACTTGATGAAAAGTACGCATTGAATGCTGAAAAGCTGCTCCTGATGAAGGTGGTAACTTTGATAATATCACCGTATTGTTCGTCAGACCAACATATCTTTTGAAATGGACGTATCGTTACTCGCTTAAACTTTTCGTCTTCGTCTCAACCTTTCAGAGCATTTTGTGCTTTTACAGTTTTCGCCATAGCCGTCGAATACGACGACAACCTTCTCTCCGTAACATTTTTAATGTACCTCACATAAGCGTTGTAAATATCAGAGTATGTCCCTTCTTTTGGCCAAATCACTCTATGTATTAGAGAACCGCCATCACAGACCGCCATCTAAAACGTAAAATCGATCGATCGATCGATTGGTCTGACGAACAATACGGTGATATTATCAAAGTTACCACCTTCATCAGGAGCAGCTTTTCAGCATTCAATGCGTACTTTTCATCAAGTACAATTATGGCGAGGAAACGAATTGAACCCAGAAAACTGGGGTTGGAAAAATAATAATAACTTTTTATCACCCATATATACCACAAAATCACCAGCTCCACAGTCGATACTCAAAATAGTATCGTGCAGCTGCAGAAAAGGCTGCCGAAAAAGATGTGGATGTGTCAAAGCTGGATTGCGTTGTTCCACCATGTGCAACCATTGCCAGGGCCTTAGTTGTTTCAACAAGTCTTTAGAAGATAACTAATGATGATGATACTGTTTTTTGTTAGATATTAAGTACTTACTATATAAAAAATAAATAAAAAATGTTTTTTTTTTGTTTAGATAAACGCATTTCTTGTAAAAAATAATAAATATTGTTGTTGCTTTTCTATGTTATGTTTTATAATTTATTTCCGCTAAGCGAACATTTTTAGTAAACTTTGATGCACCATAGCTTGGAAACTATAAATCGTATCAAAATGAATGTTAGGACTTATTGATAGGCAGTTTATTGACAAATAATTCTGTCTTTGACCATTTTGTCCTAGCTTGTATAGTTTTCCTGAAAATTGAGAAAATCTCTAAAATGGGACACTTTTCAAGGGGGGGAGGGAGGGTCGTGTATTTTAATATACTCGTATATAGGTATCACATAGCAGCAATAAATTAAAATTATTAATTTTGCCGTTTTGCCCATACATTGAAATCTAGAATGAATACACTACTATGTTATTCATTATTTGCTTACTTTATTTCTTCAGTAATGTACTAATTTTATTTTTTGTTATTAAAATAGTTAAAACTGTTGCGAACTTGTAAACTGTCGCTTAGATAACGTAGACTGTAGAGTACATAACATACCCTATTTGCCTGCACAAAACATTTGCCATGAAGAGATATGTACATCTTAAGTTCACAACAATTCAAAGTCGATCAAGATTGCAAGTTGTATACAAAGGCATGTTGTTAAAGAGCTCAACTTATCTGACAACCAATTAAACTGAAACTTGTTAAATAGTTTAAACTATTCAAATATTTTGCCATTGGGTCGCGTTTTCTAGTAATAAACATATTATTCAAGTTACCTCCTCTGTGAGTTCTGTATTTTAAATTCACCAATTCGATAAAAGTAAAAACAAAATAGAAATTAATACGAGTATTAAATTATACTACATAATATTGTGTACTTTTTTTACTAAATATTATTTCTTATCTAGTTTAAATATTTTCTATAAGTTATAAAATATCTAGATACATATTTCTAGGTGATTTTCTCATCTCCCCGGTTTAATTTAGTTTTTATGGAATCATAATTTATCATTATTGATTGACTCGTACAGCAAGTAATGGTAATTGGTAGGACCTAAATTAATTAATAAGTTTATTATAATAACAATAGGGAATTTTATAATGTGTCATATTTTCATAGTTTGTCCTCTTTTGTTTTAGTACGTAATATATTTTATAATTTATACAATACTTTAAAGCAACGTTTTGGTCGGTTTTTTCTACGTGCTCATGTTTGGCATAACGTGCTGCATCCTTAACATTATCCTTAATATTACCTAAACTTAAGATTTTGCATAAATAATTTGATATAAAGATATAAAATGTATGGCAAAAACACCAGATACGAAGTACAAATTAAAAGTAAACAAAAACGCTACATTATTAATAGTTAAGGGATCATAATTCTATTCAAGACTCAGGAGTATTTCCATTTTAAATTCACCATCATACCTACCTAACTATATATCTTATTGGACACCTTGGATATAACCTATTCATTGAAAGTAAAAGTCAAGTCTCAGAAAGATTATTAATATCTATACATATTATAAAACAAAGTCCTCCGCCGCGTCTGTCTGTCTGTCTGTCTAGTGTCTGCTCGCGATAAACTCAAAAACTACTGCACCGATTTTCATGCTGCATTCACCAATGGATGGAATGGTTCTCCAGGAAGGTTTTAGTATATAATTCGTCAAGTTTTTGTATACTTTGGCTTAAATATAACGATATCTGTTGGAGGTGTCGGAAAAATAAGCTGTCTGGGAGCTTTCAACAAAAACGCTGCCTAAACCCTTTGAGATATAACAAAATGATGTATCATGGAACTGTGTATCTTATATAGGCCTACAAAAAAGTCCCCGATGGCATATGTCTATCTGTTATTTATCATACTAAGGTGGACCGACATTTCGACATGACCGGTGAGACATCAGCCACAAGATCAACGGCTATATATTATCTCCGAGGGACGGGGTGAAAAACCTCTAACTTAGCGCTATTACTACATAATAATGTAATACTAATTAAAAAGATAACTTCAATAACTAAACTTGGCCCACCCCGGTCTAGGATCCCTCACTTTTTAAGCCGTACGCCTACACCGAGTAGGTAGGTACCTGTTACTTTTTGATCTCGCTCAGCAAAGACAATATAAAACGGATAAAATTCATGTTAATTACCTACGAGGGAAAAAGTTCAAAAAAACAAAGTTTTGAATTTTGAAAATTACGCACAGTTCAAAAGCAAATGCTATTATTATATTTTCAGAGACATTAATAAAAACAGCAAAAGAAAAATCAAAACGTTCTATAGATCACTTACAACATGTAATCGACCTTGACTCTTGACAGCTCACACACACCAGGTGTTACTTTCCGGAAGTCCTTATTAGTCGAACACAAAAAAAACTTGATTTTAATAATACTTGTTGCACTATGGTTTATTCGAAACTATTATTGTCCTTGTAGTTGCATGAAAATTATTTATTGTATCTTTAATATAGGTAGTTTTATAATGAAGATACCTATAAAACTAAGTAATAATAATGTTTTTTTCCTAGTAGCAATGATCTCTATAAACGTAACTTCTTTGCTATGTTTATCTTAATTTTGTAAAAGAAGCAGAACTTTCAGCGTAAAATTGAAATAGGAACTTTTCAGATAATTTTCTATAGAGCAAATAACTGCCGTTCGTAACGCTATGGTATACATTAATGAGGACGAATGAAATTATAGCGAAAATATATGTAAGATCGATAAGATAATAGAAGCGCACATTTCAGTGTTCTAAAGCGTCTTCCTCAGCCATACATTGCTGAAAACGCGTGCGACATTCAATCGGTTCCGAGAAATCCGGCCGCGTTTCCTGGAAGCGCTACTATTGACGCACACAAACTTAGCCGTGTACATACAGCACACCGTCGCCCACGGCCCTGATAACACAGCCGTGACGAAACATATCGGTACTCTCATTAACGAACTCATATTGCGTGCCCAGCTCGGTTTACATGTAATCAAACAATTACTTTGCAAAAGATATGATGCTACAATCAAATGAACAATAAGAATAATGAGACAAACAGTGGAACATTATTGTCTACATTCTGCAAGCTAAGTGAGTGGTTACAGACTAATTCAACACTGAGATTTCCACGAATGGTGGCGTGGAGGGCAACAAAACCATAATATCTTAAAATTCATTGCCCTAATAGTCCTGAATGGAGACCGAGACAATGCTCGAGCTTTCAATCTAATAAGAAGCTAGATGGTCAATAATTAAACATTGTTGGCATAACAGCTGCCATTGAAGGAGAGCTTATATCCTAACTCTAGAATTTGGATAAAGATGATGAATAGCAATAAAAATAAATATATAATCTAATATATAAAAATCTCGTGTCACAATGTTTGTTATCGAAGTCCTCTGAAACGGCTTGACCGATTTTTATGAAATTTTTTGTGTATACTTGGTAGGTCTGAGAATAGATCGTAGGCTATTTTTTATTCCCCTAAGTCATAAGGGTGGCCCTCACCACATTTTTTATTTTTTGACAATTTTTTTTATGATTTGGCATAAAAAATACTTATAACCCTAAATTTTCATCCTTCTACCACCAATCCCTGTTTTTCAATAGTGATAAGAACGCGGGCGGAGCCGTGGGAATTGCTAATAACAAATTTTGTTAAATTACTTCTAAACAAGTCTATAATTATTGAGTATTTTATATAATACATTTTGACAAACATTCTTCTTAAGTTGCAAAATTTAATAATAATTAATAATTAACCTAGGATCCCACCGCATGATTACTACGTTCATCGAGTATTTAATTGAAATCTATTTTTTATACATTATTATAAATAGGAGAATATGATTTGACCACAGGTTGCCATTTAAAATTTGGCCGCTAGTATTTTTAATTTTAAATAATGTTGTCTTTTCGGAAAAAAATCCTTGATTAGGTATTTCAATAAACTATACTTTATTTCACAGAAAATCAAGAGAACTTGTAATGTGATGGTTGCTGTTGCACACTTGGCCGCAACCTCTCAGCAGCCAGGTGTGAACAGGTAAGACTTCATAAAATACTGAGTCGAATTACTAGGACTAGGACATTTTTTGGAAAATCATATTGAAATTGTCGATATTGTCAAATGTATAGTTTTTCGAATTTTCGCCTATCTGTCTGTGACCGCATCACGAGAAAACCACTGGACGGATTTTGATAGCTGGTTATCTGAGTCAACTAATGGTATACTTTTTCTGTGATAAAATATCTCATCTAAGAAAAATGTCAACTAACATACGTAGATACGAACCCGAGCAGAGCGAGGGTGAACTGCAAGTGTGATAAAATAAAGTTCCTTCAGATCATAGGTATTCAGTATAATATCATTAGCATACTCACTTGGTGAGACTGGAGGTAGCTTGAAAGCCCACGGCGGCGGCGGCCCGGCGCTCCGCAGCCGCGTCCACCATGCCTCTGCATCACCGCGAGCATCACTGACTGATCACCACCACCACTCCACTACCACACTCACACGCGCATACATTACATTACTACAACCGTATAACTGTCTAATACCTGATCTGCAAAGGTGATATTCGATATAATGTCAATTCTCAACACCTTCTTAAATATTCACTCGCATCCACTTGTTTTTAGTGTTGTTTGCATATATTTTAATAAAAGCAAAATCTGGAACAAAGAAATTATAATCCCTATTAGGTATAATAATGATTACTTCTGTATCTTATTCTTTAGGTCTAAAAAATTTTAGGTATTGATTTTGCATGTAGCCATGTCTTTAATCATTTATTTTATTTTATTTTAAATTATATCATATATTTAATTTACATAATCTCTTTCCTTACCTCTTTAGATATCTAATTAAACATCAAATTCTTGAATAAATAATTTTAAAATACCTAAATGTTTTTATTTTTAATAAATACTTTATAGCTATTAACAGTGATATAAAAATCTGGAAAATTTCTGAGAATATGTACATTATTATTTATTACATTAATTAAAAATAAGAGTATCATAATTATTTTTCTACATAAAAATGTTATACTGTTCACTGTTGCATCAGAGGATTTAAAAGTAAAACATGCTTTAATGTTTATAATATATGTAATTAATTGTATGGAGCTTTAAATTTTAATAAAACTAATGGAATTACAAATGATGATTTTAATTTTTATTAAATTTTATTAAATTTAATATATCTAGGTACATATTTTCTTACTCAAAACTTGTATAAACTTTAAGTGGCTTTATCATGTGATGATGTCATCGCACAATGTTTTATCTCTTTGTAGTTATTATATTATTTTTATGTAGTGCCATTTTTATATATACCTACATATAATATGTGAGTTACTTAAATAATCATTGACATATTTTTAAATTACAGATTTAATATAAATACATTATATTATGTTAATAATATATTGCTGGTGTGCGGTCCCACAATATGTAATTATGGTCAATAAGCAAATACAAATAGGTAGTACCTATATAAATTAAATACAAACAGGTAGTTTTAAGAAAAACCAAAAGACAAATGAAAATAACCAAAGTTATGTTTTACTTTTCGTTTTGCACCTTGTTTTAGAAGAGCAAAATATGTATTTATAATTTTAAATGTGCGGGTATATTTATTTCGATATATTTTATGTACTACATAGATTAAATCGACATACAACTACGCATTACGTTATTGACAAATAATTGCTATCACATATCTTACTAATCATGGTAACGATGTTCACTATAGAATACCTACTATACCTACAATTTTATGAGATCATCGATACAGCAAATAAATTTAAATATGACTCACCCGTTTATATACTAGCTACAGAAAGACGGTGTAGGTTATCATTATCACACACAGTACATACGACACACGTCATAGATAGCACCATTTCAATATTATTCAAGAGGTCAGAGACTCATATTTAATAATGCTATTGTTACAGCGCAATACATTTTTCGAGCTATTAGATATTACTCAAGACTTATTATTATTATATCTTTGCGATTCTTAGGAAAGGGAGAGAGACAAACATGTAATAAAATATAGTGCTATTCCAATTTCTGTATTGAATTTCTGTTAATCATACCACTACTGCCACCTATGAGCTATTCAAAAAAGCTTTTCAACTAATCCGTAATAATATGCTACCAAACAACTTTACTGTGCAATTTGGTCAATTTCTTATTATTTAAAGTGTTTTGATAGGTCAATATAATGTATTAAAATGAATGAACCAATCAGAATTGCTTAACGCTAGGAAGTATAAAGACATTCATTGGTTAAAATCATGGTCTCAGGGTTACCAAATAGAAAAGTTTACTATGGCGAAATTGACAATTCTTTGACGTAAATCTTATGCTTGTTATGAAGTCTTTAATTTTGCATTAACAGGATTTATTGTTATTATTATCACTAAACTTGTTTGGAAATGTATCTATAATTATTTTGAGCCTAAATTTTTATTATTTTGTTCAAAGAAAGTGTCATACATTTAAAAAACAATATTATTATTTTTCTTAAAAACAATAATGTACGTCTTCTCAAGCATATTGCGCACACACGATGAACAAGTACAACCTTTGTGACAATGTCTGCATCTGTTGACTAAAATTTGAAACCTAATAAGCTTTTAACAAGGTCAACAGTTTTCATCAACTACCAGAGGACAAAAATAATTTAGAATCGGTAGAAACTGTCCGAATTAGTGCAATCAATCTATCTATAACAAAGATAAAAGTACTAGTGTCCGCGAAAATGATATGTACTTTGTTTTTCGCAATCACAACGTTACATGAACATGGATGACCTAAAATGCGAATACGTAAAGAAAAAAAGATGCTTTGAATTGTCTCAAGAAGTGCGAGTTAAAAAATATGATGCGTATCGGTACTTCAATTATCGACAATCAGACGTAATCACACAATCGTTTAATGATCAGTGAGTGTCTCAGCATCAAAAGTGAAAATGTGATGTGTCAAACTGATTGTTTACTTCACGACGGACAGGTGACGGTGAGCGGTTTGTAGAAGTGGTACGTGAGGGCGGCGGGAAGCGGGCGGTATGTCGGGCCGTTCGAGTCCCGTAAACGGTGGCTATGAGGCTGCTGAGCCCGCTATGAGGCTCTCGGTCCGAAAGGACCTTTTTCCTAATATCCACCTCTCCCAAGGAACTTCTGACTCCGACTCTGACACTGCTCAAGACGAACTTGAAAGTGTTTCGTGTGTCAAGCTTGAGACTGATTTTGAGCAGAGTATTGACGATATTGCTCATCAAAGGATGCAAGTAGTCAATGGAGCGCTGCCGTCCCCGACACGGCCTCGCCACAGAAAACATAAGCAGCACTCCAGACGTGATACCGATCGGTCACCTTTTAATGGATGTATTCCAAAGGAAAAGAAAAGAAAAAAACGCTCTCATAATTCTCATAAAAGGACGCATTCTTCTAATAGTGTAGTATCAAACGTGAAAGGTGGTAAAAACTTGAACTTAGTGAGTAGTAGTGAGTGTCAGGAAGATGAAGAAGGAAAAGATATAGAAGAGGAAAGTGAAAGTTCAGATGATGAACTCCTTACACCTAGTTTAAAGTTACCGTTAATTAATATGCCACGGCAGAGTGGCAAACCATACAGTCATGAACTTAGTCAATTATCATCAAAAAAAAGTAAAGCAAAGGAATCAAGAACTCATATAGTGATACCTTGTAGTGGCAAACCTCGTTCAATGTTGGGCTTGTGTAGTTCTCGTAGCAAAAAGAAATCTAAAAAGTCTGAGTGTGCAGCCACATATCGAAGTCAGATTGTGGACACAAAAACTAAAATAAAAATTAAAATAAGAAGGACAAGCGTTCAGGAAACAGTAAGTCTATAATTATTTGATTAAAACGTTAATTATAATTTAGAAAAAAATAACTAGCCATATATGTATTATAAAAAAACTCAATAAATATCCATTTCATAATTGCTTAAGGAAAAATATTAAAGCAAAAATATTAAAATTAGTGTAAAACTATTTATTTTATGATAAGCCATTCATTCCAAAATAAAGTACATTTTTATATTATGTAGCTAGAAATATATTTTTGATAATCATAATCTATAATAATATGTTCCACAGTTCAGCATACCTTTTGGAATAAGCCTTTTTTTATAATTGGGTTATGTTTGTATTTATATTTGGGGCATTAACGCATACCACCTGTAGAAAACAGGTGGTTATGTGGGACTCACTGGCCTAAAGCTAGTACTACTCAATGGGGCGTCGCAGGATCGCTTGTGCGTTCAACCACGACGCCCCGACCACCCGCTTCGGCAGGTCTGCCGAAGCAGACCACACAGCCACGCTCCACTCTGCTATTCAGAAAAGTACCAGGGGCAACCCATAAGACACATCGCCCACCGAAGTGGGCGTTTCTTGGCTTAGCGTCCGGCCAGGTTGCCGGACGTTACTGAGACAAGGTTAACGCACGTTGGGAGGAGGGGGGTTATAGGCCTCCTCCAACTCTATTCATTGAGCTCTATCTAATATATAACTTCAGTTCAAACTATTATTTATAGTTATTAAGCCAAGATAGAAAACTTTCACCATTAATTATTATCATTGTTATTTTATATCAATTATTTTAATATGGTTTTTGTTTTATTTTATTCTTTAATTATTATTTTTGACAACATTTTGTTTTATTGAGAATGAGCTTTATAATAAATAAATAAAATAAATAAATATGTTGGGATATTATTAATTAAAAATGATGGTAATCATTGTTATAATTAATAAAAAATCATGATATTTTCATAGTGAGAGCAACAAGTGGAAATTGAAATATAATTTTAATGAAGTAAATATAATGAGGAAAAGTATAAGTAATTGTTTTTATTTTGAATGATTGGTAAGAATTGCTTATAATTAGTGATCTTTATAGAATATCATAGTTTATATTTAGTCAGTTTATATTTTAATTAAAAAAGGCTATGAAAATATTTATACATATACAAATCAATATTTCATGCAAAATTAGGTATATGATCAAATGAATGAATAGGTATGTGATTTATATCTGTTGCCACAATGACAACCTTTGTAATTTTACAAAATCCATGCTAACTCATATACCTACCTACATAAAAACAAATGTACTGTGAGAAGATAAGTATATCAGATTTTCTATTACGTTGGATATGCTTGTCATGATAAAAAATGGCCTATAATACAGCCACTCATTCATTGGTGAAAAAAATCTTAAGGTTTATTTTTACCAAGAAAAGGTGAAATAACAGCATGTAGCAGGCAGACTTACAATTTGACAATACCTACTTAAATATTACTGTGTTTTGATTCCTGAGATTTTAATTTGTGTTTATTCAGGCAAGAATATGTATTTTCTCAATATTTTATTTTATTTATTAATATATTTGACAACACATTTGGCTCAGGTTGTAGTGACCCTACTTGCTGCGCCAGCGCTCGCGGGTTCGAGTCCTGCTGGGGGCATTAATTTGTTGAGTACATATGTTTGTACTCCAGTCATGGTTGTTTATATTTGTAATTAGCAAACCCGGACGTAAATAAAAATAAAAAGTATCTGTAACAAGCCTCGAAGCTACCACGGAACTAGATGGTGCTGTGTGTAATAATGTCCTAACATAGGTATTTATTTATTTATATGTAAATTTTTTAAATCTAATTCATTAAAATAGCCATTCTATGCATTATGTACCCAAAAGATTATGGTTTATTTTAGAATATAAATCAAAACCTACAAAAATATTTTCATTTATACCATGGATCATTTCGAACGATAAAGGAAAACATCTCTAGGTTTTCTTCGCATGACTTCATGTGTATCTAAACGTTTTCGAAATACAAGTAAAATTTGCCAACCCGCACTAAGTCATCTTGTTAGACAATAATGGAATGATACCCCTCGTAAAGAGGCCGGTGCCTAACAGTGGGGCTTGAAAAGGGCTGAAATTAAAGAAAAATTAAACTAAGAAAGGAATTCTTTAAAACGCGTATATAATTCAAATTTTAAAAATACTTTTAGGTAAAGCCAAATTTCACTACTTGTACTCATAGAAAACGCCGTTTAAAATGTAATTTTTATATCTTCTATCACGGTACCGTTACAAGGGTTATACCCATATAGGTAAAATCCAAGTTGCAATAACTGAACTAATATACAAAAAGGTTTCATGTGATTAGTTTATAGCCGTCTATATCAATCCTAACTTTCACTTTTGAGTAGAGGATTTGGTGAAAGTGGCATAGAGTTGTAGTAGAAGATCCGAAGTAATACTGTGAAGCTACTCTTCTACTTACTGGATATTAAGTAATTTATGTAATAAAAAAATATTAGGCAATATGTAAGGCAAAATTTATACATATACCTACAAGTATTGCTCTTACTCCTCTTGCTTGACGAGACCTTAAGCGAACCTTAGAAAACCTTATTTAAATACGTAATTTTCTTCAATTCGTTAGAGCCGTTTGAAACGGCATATACACGAAATTAATTTATAAGTATACAAGAATTGTTATTTTAATAGGTACTATAAGATAAGATATAAAAATTTTATATATTATTATACTTCTCTCATTTGTTTACCATTACCAACACTATACCGCCTATTTCACTATCTCATTGAATAGCGCTTAGTTAACTCATCGTTACCACACTCGTCAATGGGCAAAACTTTGCTGAACTCTACTTGTGTCTGTAAAATAGCAATATTTATTGTTGCAGCATATGAAATCGTGTAATAGATATATCATAAAATTATGTAAATTTAAGACTAAAATGCGTAAGTATGGACTAAATTTAATTTAGATGTAAAAATTGTGCCTTCCAATTTCTTTGTCGTTTTTCGAACCCTTTCTCTTGGCATTCTAAGGATTGAAATTTGTATGAAATTCAAACAGCAGAAATGTGTGAGCTTTGTGTTTATCTGCTTTATCAATTACATAAATGTGCAATATTTTTATTTGCACATAATATAGCTTCACCTTTCTAAGGATATATTTATTTCTACAAGTATCTTCTTACACTGAATACAGAAAAAGTAGTGTTTAAAAGTTTCTTCCCACTTTACTTTGTGTTAATTTCCTTTCCTTAACTTCAACAGCAGCTCCATCTTAATTATATTCAGCCCTTTTTAACGTCCAACTGCTGGGCACGGGCCTCCCCTCAATACGAGGGAGATCAGGCCATAGTCCACCACGCTGGCGAAGTGCGGATAGGCGAGCTTTACTACAAGCCTTTCAAAAACTTGCTAGGTTCTCTCAGAAATGCAGGTTTCCTCACGATGTTTTCTTTCACTGTAAGACAATTGGTAATCATGTTAGAAATGCAATAGCACATGGAAATATCAGAATGGAACCTGGATTAGGACCCATATCACTCGGATATCCAAGGGTCTTTATTCATCTAAATATTACTTTATAATATTATTATAAATTTTCCACCTCAAATCCTGTTTTTAATAGCTAATACATAATATAATAATATATCCTTAATATGTACAAGTATTTTAAGACTTAAATAATAGTTTATATTATGCATTTGTATAAACCAACTTAAACTCAAATATACTTTATTAAAACTGGCTTTCGAAAACACATTTGATTTATTAGTATTTTTTAATAAAGTATACTTTGAGTTTTAGTACCAGCTTAACACAAATTTCGTTATTAATTTTTATAGCTGCGCTTGGCTCCCAAAAGAGAGGTAATGTAATTTTGTAATTAATCTTTCAAATAATAAAATTATGGTAATCGGTAGTATACGAGTATTAGAATTGTTAGAATAAAAGCACTTTTTTAGTAATATCAAATGCGTATGTTATCGTTATGCATTTTCTTATGCACAAAAACAAAACCGCTAATTATTATACATAATAATAATGATTATTATTATTATGTTTTTATATTTATAATTATTATTATTATGTTTAAAAGGTATGCAAACAATCTAATAATATTTGACTGTACCTCTATTATAGGTAACGCCAACGCCAACTTCAATAGCGGACATTGGGCAGAGAAAATCTAAAAAGAAACGAGCCGCCTCACCTGTAGCGAGTGCGAGCTCTGGTGAAGAATATGACCCGTCCAGAGGGGACACTGCAGCGGTCATGAGTGTCGCAGCAACCAAGCCGCGCCAGCCTCGCCCGAAAACTAGGAAATCTAATAATAATAACTCCCGAACTAAAGGTTTGCTTGCTTTAAATTACGCAAATACTAATGTATAGAGTTTAGACTATTATTTTTTTAATTTTTTATATAACTACTTTCAGATAAAGCTCAAAAGACTGAAAGAACTAGAGGTAACACAACAGATAGTAAGCAAAGTGGACCGCAAAGTCCATGGGCGCATTCCATGCCTGAGGAGATTTTAGTAAAAATTTTCGAATATGTCGTCCAACAAGGCACTCTACCTGCCATAGTTAGGTAAGATAAATGCACCTATATATAATTTTCATCTTACACTATAATATTATATACCAATGGATACATATAAAATATATACCAACAATGCAAGCATTCATTGAGTCTTAATCTTGCTAATCATGAACTGGTCAGTTCAATTGGACTATCAATACAATAACTTACTGCCAAACCAAACAGAATTGACAATTATTAAACAGTCTGATAACACGAGATTGTCTTATGTAAACAATGGTAATTAAGAGATATATTTTAAATTTCATTTTACTTTGTTAATTATAAATCTTAAACATGTGCAATTCCTTAGGATTTGCTGATAATACTTCTTAATTAAACACATCATGTTAAATCATGATGTTACACAACATCCTAACATAATCTACATTATTTTCAGATTGAGTAGAGTGTGTAAATTATGGCACAGTGTCAGCTGTAGGCCAGAACTGTGGAAGAATGTAGACCTTGCGCAATATACCGTCGAAAAATGTAAAACTGACTACAAACTGGTCTGGCTTCTCGAAAATCGTTTGTCGCAATGTCAGAGTTTAAATATTGGTAAGTAAGAATTCTTATATAAGTTTCTTATCATTGTGTTTGTGTTATGATCAATGATAATTTTACAGTTTAATTATGATCTTGTTCCATAATTTTACTTCTTATTTATATATGCGACTTACCCTCGTTTCGCAAGGGTTTGATATATATACTTCAATGATCCAACAATTGATTGACAGACGACAAACACGCGAACATTGATTTTTAGTTATAGATCCGTGTCATGTATTCGGTGCAATGCTAATTTTCTGTTAAACAATACATAAAAAGAATGAGTTGATTATCAAGTTGTATAAAGCCATGCGAATTGTTATTAGGTATATAAATAAAAAAAATAAAGATTTCTTTTGATTCCTAACTTAATACTGTAATTTTATATAATATTATACATAATATTATTACTCGTAAGACATACATTCTTCACTATGCATATCTACTTATTCTTATTAAAGGTAAATCTTATTTTAATAAGCTTATTATGTGATATTTCTAAAATAGTAACTTCTTTTTTATCTTATTTTTTATCACATTTCTTAATATTCGTAATATTTTATCTATACGTATGAAAAGTCACATTAATTATTTTTCACTTGAATCAATTAATCGTAATTTAGGAATTCATATTACTTTATAATTTTAGGACATCAGTTTTATAACTCTTCCAATCCAAATTTGTAGTTGTTTTAATTTAAATTTGTTTTTTTATTAGTACCCAATATTTCCAGGTCAATGGAAGGTGTGTAACATTTCCTGGGTGTTGGCATGCGTGGTGGACTACTGTCCGAGACTAGTGGAGCTAAGCGTGGCGGGATGGAGTCGCATCACGCCCGAACAATTGTACGATCTCGTACAAGGCTTGACTAACTTGCAACGTCTTGATCTGTCGCTCACGGTATGTTCTTATATTGATAAGATTCAAATTATTAATAAATTACTTTTGTTTTAAATTATCACAAACTTAAAACTTTGGTTATTAAATAAAAACACCTGTGTTTTTTAATTTATTTATTCTCGGTTTTGTAAATATTTATATCACCAAAGTAATGCAGTTCATTATTTAATTAGCAAATGTAAGTTATGATAAGCTGAACAAACTAAAAAGTACAATTTGTTTGGATTACTATTCTATATATATTTTTTCTATTCCTATGTATATTTTTTTAATATATATATATATATATATATATATATATATATATATATATATATATATATATATATATATATATATGTGAAACCTGGTTAAGTGAGACATCAAGGGACCTGCAATGTCGTTTCACTTATAGAGGTATTCCACTTACCCAGTGTCTCAGATATACAGGTATAAATAAATATCTGTCTCATTTACAGAGGGTTCCATTAATAGAGGTGAGAATACAGGTTATTTCAGTTATACAGGTGCGATCAGGAATTTGTGGGTAGAATAAGAATGAGTAAACAAACAATGTTATCTCAGTAACAGAGGTTTATGCATATAAAATTTACTCGCTGTCTCAGTTATAGAGGTAACTATGATGATAAATCGAAAGAACAAATCCCAGATATAGAGGTTTACCTCGTCCCACTAACAGAGGTAATTCAGTGCCAAAGTGTTGGGACCTCAGCATGAGTTCCAGTTATGGAGGTTTCACTTATCCAGGTCCCACTTAACCAAGTTTCACTGTGTATATATATATATATATATATATATATATATATATATATATATATATATATATATATATATATATATATATATATATATAGGAGAATATAAGCTCTCCTCAATTAGAATAGCTCTGAAGCTCTAATTAGAATAGCTAATTTCTATTTTGAATTCATTGACAGCTCCATTTTGTATTCACTAAAATCTGATGAGATGTTTAATGTTTCGGTATTAAATATAACCAGCACTCTTAAGCAGGTTAATAAGATATGCATTTGTAATATTAGTTAGTTATTTATCAATATGAAAATGGACCCAACAGTCGGAGACGGGCGGTTCGAGCACGTGCCTGTCGGCGGCGTCGATGGCGCGCATCGCGTCCAACTTCGGCGAGCGGCTCACGCACCTCACTCTAGCGAACAACAAGTTCTCTGCGCTGCCGCAAATACTTTCTTCACTAGCTGTAAGACATTTCTTTTTCATGTATATTCTTGTTATTATGATATATATTTTAATTATTATATTTATTTATTATCTAGTCTATTTTTTTGTTATGTATTTTGATTATTATTTATTATATTTATTGTTATCTGTTTAAGAGGAAAGTTGAAGTTGTTAGTTATACTTTATTACCAGAACTGCAATTTAGATGATTTTGACGTGATAACGTCTTATAAATTGATGAACACACATGAAAAATAGTAATGTTTCGCGTAACGTTCCACCTGAGCCTGTGCGTGTTCCTTTTTTGTATTACATAAAATAATGATTATGACGTAATTACGTAAATCTATCGTCCGTAAACCGACTTTACAGACAACCCATTTTTTTTTATAAAATAAATGTCATTTCTTTAAAATATATTATTATTTCTCTAGAGACATAGTTGATGATAATATAGATATATGTAATTTACATTTTATGTAAAACTTAAGGGATTTTTTTGCGTATTTATTTTTGATTCCCGACGTTTTGAATGCTTTATTGCTGTAAAGCAATCATGGTCACGGGAGAGGCTATAGTTTCTAACATTATTTTTTATGTACAGTCCCACTGTCCGAATCTCGAAGTGCTAGATATATCGGGTGCCCTGGCGACGTCCCACCCGGCGCCCATTCCGCTGGAGTCCTTACAGAAGGGCTGTCCGAAAATGAGGGTGTTCAGGGCAGCCAACGCTCAATTAGTCCTCGCCTCAGTTCCGGCTTCACATCAGGTAATTTTTTTTAATTTTATAATAAAATTTCGTATCGGATAATCGCTTATTATAGTCTGGAATAAATACCCATATATGGAAAACTTTTTATCCCGGAAAATTTATGGTTCCCGTGGCTATCCCACGATTTGTTTTTATTTTGTTATTACATAGACTGAAGAAAATGATATGTGAAATTATTTATGTGGTAGTAGTAGTACAGACAGTAGTACTAATGATGTTAACCAAAATATTGTAATAATTTAA
Organism: Boloria euphrosyne; assembly: GCA_951802675.2. Taxonomy (NCBI): domain Eukaryota; kingdom Metazoa; phylum Arthropoda; class Insecta; order Lepidoptera; family Nymphalidae; genus Boloria; species Boloria euphrosyne. The sequence continues at coordinate 9,116,465 of OX637871.1, read as the reverse complement.
TTAGTTTTAGCGGTTACTATGAATTTCTCTGAAACTAAGTATTTCCCAGCAGTAAAAAGTATCCTATGTGTTAATCCGAATAAGAATATGATTTTCCAAAAATATTTAATGTACATAGTTGACTCAGTTTGACATTTGTTTTGAGTTTGTACAGATTTGATTACAGAACTAATATTGTACCATGCGTATACAGAACAAAATAAACAATGATAATGGAAACAATGGGGCATTATATCAATTTTTGAAAAGTGTCTCAATTAGATTTTGTAGTGAAAATACACCACTAAAAGAAACTAAATTTTTATTCAATCGATAACTGTTATAAAAATGTATTTAAATCTTTACATTTTTAAATTTCGCGCCTCATTGAGTCATTGGTCGAAAATGTAAGAATACTAGTGCAGAAACACCAAACAAATTATTTATTTTTGTGTAAACGGCGGCTTGTCGTGATAAAGTGGCGACTACTATTTCGTGGTGTTAAAACAGATTAAAAAAACTGACAACTTTGAATTTAATTTTAAAATTTGTTTTGTTATTTATGAACTAAAACCAACGTTTTCCGAATGCTATTTGCCTAAGCTATCTTAATAATATATTTTTAGATAGATTTTTCATATGGGGTAAATTACCCTATTTCCAGATGAGCGCTTGCGGGTGGACGCAGCTGGAGGAGGTGTCGATCGCGTGCAGCGCGGCGGAGGAGCGCGTGGCGGTGGGCGAGTACCGGCTAGGCGACGAGGCGCTGGCGCGGCTGCTGCGCGCCGCCACGCGCCTGCGCCTGCTCGACCTGCGCGGCCTGCAGCGCCTCACCGACTCCGGCCTCGTGCGCGTGCCCGCCTGGGACCTGCAGCATCTCTTCCTTGGAGGTATAATTCACGTCACCTAAAAAGAACGCTGGAAGAAAGTGGTGGGGTATGTTTGCGCATGCGTACATTCGCGCACGAATTGTACTAGGCCTATTGATTTATTTTTGAACTAGCCTTTCGCTAGTGACGTATATTGGTTATTGGTAGGTACATTGAAAAATATATTAGATAGAATATCATTAAATAGAATTCTATTAATTAATAAAATATGTTAATCACTATAGAATGTTTAATCTACTTACAAAAAATTAAATTAATTCATTTTTTTCAATTGTTAACTGCATTATTAGACTCTCTCTTTATAAAACAATATACGTCAAAAATAATGTTTCTCTCTTTTCTATGTAAAATAATTCGTAATTAAAAACTCTTGTGCGCGCAATGATATTTTGAACTAAAGAACCAATAACGAGCTGGCAAGCGTGCGGCGCGTGCCCTGCCGCCCCGCCCCGTGCCTCATACCAACAATTTGGCTGATAAATCGCCTCTGCGCAGCATGACAGCCAGCGTTCTTTTTATATGACGCGAACTCTACCAAACCATCTCGAATAGTAGTATCACAAAACATTTCTTTAGGAACCAAATGGTACGCTAATACGTATGAATAAATATGTTCAGACATTATTATACACAACACCATCTAGTTCCGTGGTAAGCTACGAGGCTTGTGTTACGGATACCGGATACCTCATGACTGGAGTATAAACATTCGTGCACAACCCGAAACCGTGACCACTGAAAGTAGGGCTATCTGAGCCAAACGTGTCGTAAATGATTTTCGCCCATTTCAAAAAAAAATAACACGTCTAGATCTACACGAGAGCGCGAGTGCGACATGGCCGCTCCTTTAACAAGAGTTTCATATTTACATATGCAACGACTAGAGTTACGCCGCCGCCCCGCCTAGATAGCAGATTTCCATCACGATTCACGTCAGAAAGCTTACCTTGAAGGGCGACGTCTGTGTTGATAAAATGTTTATACCACTTTTCTTAAAAGCAGAGAACATATTATTAAGATTTCTAAACATTTAATATAAACAACAATAAAATAAATCTCAACTCATTAGGTTGCAATGTACTGCGCCAGACGAACGCGTGTCTCGAACTGATATGCGAGAAGTGGTCCCACAGCTTGATAGAGGTGGACCTGTCGTGGGCCTCCGCCGCCAAGGTGCTGCACGACGCCGTCTCCGCGCTGGCCGACTCGCCGAATAGCAAATTAAGGTAAGATCGGTGCGTGGAAGGTTTGTTTGCAGGCGTTGCAGGAAAATATTTGTTTGATGAATGTAATTTGATCATTTTAACTTTTTGCTTTGAAGTTAAAACTATGTAATACAAAAGCATTATGAGTGATAAAATGTATTATGTGTATTGTTGCTTGATAAGTGAAGAGTCGGGGTCTCACATTTTATATATTCATGTGTTTAGTGCTTACTAATTGTAAATGGCGCAATAATTTATAATATCTTCAAATAAATATCAAAAAGCGTGTTATGTTCGCAAACCTCTGAATTAGTCAGCGTTGAATAATTATATTGAATAATATAATGGATATATTTTGTCGTCTTGCAGAATACTCAATCTATGTGGATCGTCCGTTTCTTACGAAGCTGTTAAGAAAGTTCTTTTGAAATGTCCTCATATTGAATCTTTGAACTTAAGTTCGTGTAGAGCTCTACCGAGAGGTATGAAACGACTTTACACTGGTAAAGAACTTCAAGACTTAAAAGACAGTCTAGATCCAGAAAAAGTGAAGCTCAAAGAAAGTAAAACTGAGGAATCCAAGAGGAAAAAATTGAAGGTTGAAACTAATTCAAAAGCTGAAGGGGAAAAGGAATCTCGAAAAAGCGAGGTTCCCGAAAGTTCAGGTAGTAATATCGACGTAAAGTCTCCAGTTAAGTCTTCCCAGGGTGTGTTTCAAGAACCAAAAAGTGTACCCGACGTGGGTACTAGTTTGTCAGACAAGCGCACTTCCACTGAAGCATATAAAAAAGCTTCTCCTAGTAGTATAGTACATGAACAATCCAAAAATATTTTAGACAATGTTATATCTAATATTGAAAGTACACAATTTCCAAAAGGCTCGAAAACGCCCACGCTGTCGAATCCCCTTGCTCAATTAAAACCAGACTCTTCCTCAACTCCAAGATCGGATTCCGTTAAGACTGACATGGGGAGTCCGCATTTTAGTCCCGTCCAGAAACCCGACAGCCAGGTACCCAGTAGCCCCGACGTTCAGCCTGAATCAGTCAAAAGTAACCACTCCTGGAATCTAGGACAATTCAAAAGTACACCCTCTCATAAGTCTGAAGCGAGTCCACTTAATAGGCTAGAAAGTCATACTAAAATGAGACACAGTAAAGTCATCGAACAATGCAGTCCGACAACTTCGCTAGAAAACAAACCTAGTCCAGAAACCTCAGCAATGAAACATAAAGAGCAGGATATAAAGAATCCTAACAATTGGAACTATGGAAGTTATAGTCCGATGCCGAGGCAGGATAACCAGTTCTCTTCGCAAAGGAGTCCATACTCCGCTCAGCCGAGCCCCGCTCAGCCGAGCCCGTATTCGACACAGCCGAGCCCCTACTCCACCCAGCCTAGTCCATACTCATCACAGCCTAGTCCCTATTCCGCTCAACCGAGTCCCGATACCAGTCAAATAGTCAAACAGGATCTACAAAAGACTGGGGCGTGGAACACCGGCAATTACAGTCCAATGCCAAAACATCACGCGCCATTCTCGCCGCACCCATCGACGCACACGAGCCCTGACCCCGGTCTGGGCGTTAAGTGCGATACTCTGCGCGGCAACCCCAACAAGACGCCCGGCAAGTACAGCCCCATGTCGCGCCAGCAGCACCACAGCCCCTACTCGCCGCGCCCCAGTGTAGAGATCAGCTACAGCAACAAGAAGAGCCCCGGCGTCGGCAAGTACAGCCCCATGATGCGTCCGGACTGTCACCTGCCTAGCCCCGAGGGAAGTCACGCCGCGCGGCCGCACCTGGTAGGGCGAACTCAGGACATGTACGGGCGATCGCTTCCAAAGGTCCCTGAGGTGACGCAACCTATCCCACCGCCTGAGATTTCTAATTCTTGGGGATTCAACCACATGGGTACCCCCACGTCTACACCGAGCATCGAGTCGTTGTGGGGCGGGTTTGGTGCTGATGCGACCACCGGGTCGGTCGCTGGGGCAGCGAGCGGCAGCGTAGATGCGACGGGCATGCTGCAAACACCGCCGCCCGCGCCGTGGGGTGATCCCTGGGCGCTGGGGCAGTTCCGAGTGGAACCACCGGCGCCCGTGCACACCTTCGTGGAGCAGAGCGTGAGCTTCGAATCGCTAAGTACACACTCCTCACACGCGGGGCACGGGGGGCTCGCGGGGCATGCGGGGCACGGCGGACACTCGGGGCACTCGCACTCACTGCACAGCTACCTGGACGAGGGGTTCCCCGAGGCGTCGCGCGTGGACTGACCGCGCCGGCCGCGCGCGCCCCGCGCTCGCACTCACAGACGCTGACGGAACTCCGTGGGGAGTTCGCGTGATATAATTATATATTTGAACAATTATTGTTAGTAAATGTAAATAAGATTATCTACGTAAGCTAAGTTTAAGGAAGCTAGAGATGCATTAAAATTATTTTGCAGCCTATAGTATATGAGAGATACAGATTAATTATATTAGAAACTAGTGAATTCTTCATTCAAATAGATGTTGTTTTAAATTCGTGTGCTGGAATGCTCGACTGGATGTAGTATATTTGAAATAGCAGAACAGAATAGTTGAAACTCACACAACTAAATACATACTTGGAATCACTCCCCCGCGCACCGGCAACCAAAGGAAGATATCTGTTGAAATATATTTAAAATTGGCTTATATGTTAAATGTGGATATAATTATGTTTATTGAAATGCAATGTAAACATTACGAGTGTTATAGCTGCGCCCGGGAGGGCGGCGGTTGTTTGTTTGTTATGTATAAATCGGTCTTATGAAAAGCAATAATTATAGGGATAATAGAACGAACTCTGCAGAGCGCCACGCCGTGATAAATTCTTATATACTAAATAAACAACTTTATGCAATAGATAAATGAGGCCAAATAAATTGATATATCCTTAATAGCTCAATGAAGTTTATCAGTCAATAAATCAACATTCCTTGTTAATAGACGTTTAGTTTCTGAAAATGTTAATGTTTTATGAAGTGTTAACGTTAACATATTTGTTTGTTTTACACTCCAAAATAAAATTGACAATGCACTAGTATATTGCGCATATCAATGGATCTGAGTGGTACTTGAGCAGCAATAAGTATATGCCAATTTTGCTTAACTTTATATAATATGATGTATTGTGATTATTTACTCACTGATTGTGGCATCAGAATATTTATTTGTCATCTATGTTAGATTTAAATAGATTCAATATGTTAACTTTTACCTGGGATTGTAACAGTAACTTTTATTTCGGATTTTGTAAAGTTCGCCGATATATTATGTTATTATAACAAAAGTCAACACATGTCATGATAACTTAAAAATATGCATTTATGATTTCTCCTAAATTGTAAGATTCCTTTCTAAATATAACGAATTAACGGTCTGTTTGGAATAGATAAGTAGTCTGATATATTACTAGACGATATAAATGGCCTTCCTCAATAACAGGCGTTTCCAATAAAGAACACAAACATTTTTATGAGTTATTGTCAAAAGTGTTTTATTAATGCAGTAATTTTATTAAGCCTTTGGCTTATCTTGTTTTAGATTCTATTATTACACATATACAATACACAAGATACGTCTTTCGATATATCCTATATAGGGCAAAAAGAGAAAAAAAATATATGATCTACCTATAACCTAATGAAAGTTACTGTTATAATATTGTTTTACTTATTATATAACATTATATGCATTTACTATTTTTTATACATGTTTTATATCTACATTGTCATAATCAGTCAGTAAATAATGTGATTTTTTAAATAATGAAATTGAGATTTTTTTGAATTTTGAATGTATTATATTGCAATAAACTTGAATGGTCTTCTCTCGTTGTTATGGTTCCTCTTATAATACATTCTTGCAAAATGAAGTACAATCAGTGTGTACATCAGAGGAAACGGTAGATGTATTTGTAAGTGTGATAATTGTAATATAATTTGACAGCATTTTGTACTATTTTGTACCTTTTTTAAACTTTTTTATTTGCGGTAATAATCCACCAAATGATCATGGAATTTTATAATTTGTTTTAATAATTTTAGACTGTATTAGCTTCGAGGCATTTGAACTAAAATTCGTATATTCAAAACAAAATGCAAAGGCAAGTACAAAGTGCTTTGTATAAATCTTTTATCAAGTAAGTACTTCGTATCGTTTTCGAAGACAACCGTAAAATCACCAAATATCGTTTCATACCTACTTAGCCTTATTAAATGCCTATACTTTAACTGAAGAGAATATTTTATAGTTTTATTAACTTATTACAAATCGAGAATATTATCTACTATACATAGAATGTATAAAATATAATATTAGGTAAATATTAATGTTAAATAATCGTGTACTATAGAATGTATAA